>JAMBLF010000794.1:0-190746 GCA_030578115.1 Leucoptera coffeella
ATAAAAAAAGAAATGTTAACAATACTGTAAAAGTATCTATGTGTATATATTTTGATGCCATTATACTATAAGACGTAACTAAAATACTAACTAAAGCAAAGTATTTCAGGGGCTTTTAAATCTCGTAGAAGATTTTAAATGTTTCATATCAATAACAAAGGTAATTAAGAAAATATTTTTTCTATTGTCCCCAAAAAGAGTTTGTAGGCCTTGCACTTTAATGCATATTTTTACTTGTGATTCACCTAAATAACCTGTAAACAAAGTTATATTTAATTACGTAACCAAGGAAAATAAGAGCTAGTATATTTCCACCATCAACGTGTCACCTGCATGGCTGAAGTGCTGTTGAGGTCCCGAGAGCTCTCCAGTTCACTCTAGATCACAAACGAGCTCGAATGTGCCACGGAGAAGCCACAATTGCATAAGAGAAACAATATAAAGGTGCACCTGAATGAAGGCTGTTGTTCTAGACAATGGCCCGAGATGCCGGCAAGAAACAATAGGATAGGTCTGCCTCGAAATTTTAAGTTTACTTTGCCGTTTACGCGTCTGTTTTGTAAGCTTCCTTGTCTAATAGGAGTTGTTTGTTAAGATCTTTTTTGATGATGTTAAGGGAGTTGAAAAGTGAGTGTAATTAAATGTAGGAAGGGGTAGTTAATATATATATTATTATATGTAATTCAATTTTAAATAATATTCAAATATACCTTGTAAACGTTAAAAAAGTACATGATGCATAAACGAACTTTAAATAAAGCTGCAGTCATAACATGTTTTACGATTTGTTGGCATTTTTCCAGATTTTCACCTAACGATAACAACGTTATAATGACTTTAAAATACAGCTGAATATTTTAATACAATTCTTTATTGTTAATCGCTGTTAATATCCCTGTAATTCTACATTAAACTTCGCTTTTGTACAACTGTATTGACATGAATATCATTATTTAATTTGAAATAAAGTATATACAAGTTTAAATTAGCGATATCATGAAAAATTTAATAAACGTATAGGTCTACGAAGTTCCATTTCGTCCGAAAAGGGTAAAATCATGTAAGTTTACGTTAAATATAGTATTATAATAGTATTTAAAATATACACGATTACTACCCGCAAATATACCGATAGATTACAGCGGTCACCACGAGTAAAATCCAGTAATACACATAAGTGAATTATTGAAAATCATATTATCCAGTGTAGCGTTAACACGTGATATTATTTCAGGATATTCTTGGTATTTACTCACATGATATTATTGAGCTTAGGAAAAAATACTAGGAAGATATTTTATCAGTATACGACACACGTGTACTTCACGCAAATTTCCTCACAAAGGGGTGAACAGACATAACAAATATCCACTTAACACTTACAAAAACACATCAGTTGGTGGTACATACTACCCATACATACTCGGTGGTTTAAAGTACTTAACAAGTACTCATAAAATATTCAATTGGATTGAAGGCGCTGGTTCTTACGTTAAACTTTTTGGTGCAATTAGATTTAATCTGTACCTCGCTAACCATATTAATTATAATCTGCCTGGCAATTTAATATTTCACTAAAGGGTCTAACCAATTTGACCTTAATCTCTTTTAAACCGACTGCAGAGGGTGCTGTGTGTTTATTCTGAAATAGAAGGGTTTTATTTATTCTTAGTAATTGACTAAAACATTCAGAAACATGAGTACAAATACTATTCGGCACACTCGTTTCACGATTGCAAGTATTGTAACATACTTTGTGATGATTTATATTGAAAAAGGGTTACTCTACATTTGCAATTAGTAGACTTTATAAATACAAAATCTTGCGATATTAAATGTGTTGTAATCCTTATACATAACATTATATTTTGAATAGCAACTTGATAATACAGTATAATAAAACTTAAACATTTTATAATATTACATGCCGCTCTATTCCTCTTAACTATGTTTAGGTTTGACTTACGACTACGGGGTAGACACAACACAAACCTTATCCCTTTAAGTATAACCTCCTATGTTTATTTTGGAATTCATATGGAACATTAAATAGACTTTATTATCCTTAACCCCTTAGACACTGTCATAATACTGGTGAAAATGCAGATAGTCAACCTGTTATTTTCGCCCCAGTGAAGTACGGGTCTATAAATCTAATGGGACCTAATACTTTGACGGCTTTTAACATCTGAGATGTCATTATATTCGCCTTACACGTGGAGGCGACATGCATGTATTATTCATTTCTTAGAATTCACGTTAAAGAAACCGAACAGAATCAAATAAGCCCCATATTGTGCAATGTATGCTTTCAAAGTCATATTTTTAAGGGCCTAATTTATTCTACGATAACACATATAAGTATTTGTATATTCATCCTTCAATGCCTTTCAGAAGAAACAGAATCTTAATAACACCAAATTAGCATGGTTATCTTTAACGATAAACGTTAAAATACATTCGAGTACATACATTTATTTTATACCCATTCACCCTTTCGTAGTATGTATAAGGCACTTTAATGGTGACTGTTGATATCATATGTACACCAAGGAGGTTGAATCTCGTGTCTTGATATTTCTCTGGCCGTGTGACAAATATATATTTAAACATGCAAATTATATCAGTAAAATAAAGATTATTATTTTAATTCATCAAACCAAGCACAAGCTTTAGTATCCCATCACTATAATAAAAAAATAAATATTTTTATCCAACTGCGTGGTATTATTACGAGTATTGTCGGTACATACAAATTAAATAAATATACGACTAAGTTTTTTCTTGAAATCCTTTGCCTCGACCACATAGCTATACCAACGTAGTTGAAACGTATCCACATCATACACTCTTAAAATAAAATAGAATGAACCGACTCCCATTCATCTTTTTCCACTATTTTAATAAGCAAACCCACACGAAGCTCGGGGAAAGTAGCAAAAGATTTACGTTTTAGGTGAAAAGATGCTACAGCTTCCCTTCTCATTTGTCAAATCAACTGTAATATATGCTTTAGACGTCACAGATTGATGGTCTGCCAAGATTGAATTACATCTGACTGTACTTTGACGAGGGTCGAATATGGTCTACGTATGCTTTGAACTGAAGATGGATAATAAGGTATGGATTCGTACGCTCAATCAAACATAGGCGATATGTAGCCCCCTTATTGGTTAAAATAATGGGATTGGTTCAGGGGATCTTGTCTCATGGGGTTTGGATGGGTGTTACGTATATAGATCATGTTCTTTAATACCTTTTAAGGTGGGCAAAATCGACAGTTATTGGTTTGGATATTTTTAGCTCTTTGTGTGATGCGATAGGATTTATATGGCGCAGTAAACCTTATTCGTATAAGTTATTTACGTACATTTCACTGTAACGCCATTAATAATGTTTTTATTGATTAATTATTTTTTCTCACGAAACTCACTGTAGAATTTCGCAATTTTTATGATCATAGTTACTGGAAAAATATAGGTACTCGTTCCAAGAATTTGTCTCAAAAGGTTAAGAAGCATTAAAAAGTCATTGTTGTATTCAGCGCGCGACAATATGCTATTTATAAACGGACACAATAGCTTTTTCCTGAATCATTGCATTTTAGGAACAAAATTATATGCAGAATAATAATATATTTACGCTTACGTCACTTAAATTCGCTGTAGCACAGACGTTGGGGTCCTTGACTCTGAATCAGCTTGTTCAAGGTTCAAACCAATGAAAATGAGATTCTATTTTCAATATAATGTATCATAACGAAGTGATGCATCCGATAAATGTTTAATCGAACGATTCGATCAATTGTTCGAAAGGGGAAAGTCAGTGCTTATGTGATTATTGATTAGTCAGAAACTGTGCAACTATCACCTGAGGTAAACTAATAATATTATGAGGATGTTTATACATTTTAATAATATTTAATGAATATACTGTAGTCTTCGTCAATATTATTCATACACTTTATATTATAATTAATTTTCTTATATACGCATTGAAGAGATAGTGGTACAAAACTCATTTTGAAAGACTTTAAACGCCTAATATCCTCAGTTACGAAGCTAAATCGTTCAAGCACATCGTTGTAAGTACGTAAGTTTAATACTCTACATCAGAACACGCTTGGGAGTTCTCATAAAGGAACTTGTGACCATATATATATTCATTAAGAAATAGTAGTTATTACTTTGCTCAATAGCATCGAAAATGATTTATGTCTATGAGTCATTTTGATTCGTTTATGTAGTAGCTTTCTTAACTTATAATATTTACAGAAAATTAATGAAGTAATTTAATTCTTTCTTTGAATGTGAATATTTATATTTCCTATGAAATTTTCATCCATGGTCTCACTACAGATGTTGGTTACTAATATATAACTTGTATTTACAATAAAGGCACTAGTTAATACCATCCAATATATACATATATGAGTCTTGACGGCTATCTTCATTTATGTAGATTCAAACAAATCATCTAAACTTACTCGATGTACCATCGAAGTCTAGAAAATGTGTTTTGTTTTGTGGTAATTACTCATTAACTTGATTTACCTACGCTTTGTAAGTCTAAAAGCTCAACATTTTCCCATTTGTGGCAACGAATTTATCGTAGCTCAGTAATAACTGTCTGCTTTTGTTAAATATATTGCATAAAATGAAAGTGGATATTGATGTAATTACAGGTTAAAGTATAACCTTAACCATATTCAATGAATTCAATTATAAATAATATGATTTTTTTAATTGAGTTTGGGAGTCAAGAAGTTACTGTTGTGCATAAGGATTTAATTTATCTAAATACTGTTTATTTATTTAGACAAACAAAGACAAACGCTTTCACGACTATTAACCCCTGCGGGGTAGTCAGAGGTTCACGTGACCATCTCTTCAATGGTTAAAGTAGTAATTCTATGACTGTTGAATGTTGACTGAATGTTGACCATGTAGTCAGTTCGCAATGTAAGAGGTGGTAAGCCGAGTTGCCATTTACCTGTACTGAATGGGTAATTGGGATCGGTTCTTGTAAATTTACTAGTTAGTCGCCTTCTATGACTTGTAAATAATAATAATTAGGACTCTATTACACCAATTGAACTAACCCCTTGGTAAGTTCATTTAAGACTTGTGTTAAGAGTTCTAGTCAATGTTTATTTAAGAAATATGTACATATTATATATAAATAAATACAAGTACAATCAACAACCAGCCTGGAACGCAGAATAAAAAACGAAGTTCTTAACTACGCTTAAACCGGGAATTGAACCCGGGATTAGCGTTCAGGTGCTTAACCAATCGTGCCACAGAGATCATTAAAACTTGTAAATAAAATGGAACCATCAAAATCAAAATGCACTGATTTTGCTTTCCTCCATTATACCGATTGAAACCAAAGTTTCCCGATAACTGCTAGTCGAAAGCAAACTCTTTAACGCTGGTAACAAAGGAAACATCGCAGATGCTCGATGCTTTAAATCAATAGAAGACTAGCGCTGGATGGCTAAACAAACATCCAGAACTGACTTAGCTTCGGATCTGTTTGTCTCCCTTTCGGCTTCAACGCGAACGTTGACATGTGTAAGGGAAATATCGAGTTGCTACTTTTCAACGAATTTAAGTTGTATTAGAAGTTTAGAGCTGTTAAAAGTAACATATGTATCATCCGTTTGGTAACAAAGGGTTTAGGCTAGATCACGGGTCCCATTTGTCTTAATTTTTAGAAAGGACTTTCGCTTTAATGACATACACCATATACTTATTCATATACACTCAGTGATTTAAAAAACATTTAGTTAAATTACACATACGCATTACGATTATGCGAGTAAATTGGAGACTTGAGTGGTAACTGTGTGTCTCTGTAAAGGTTTTCTTTTCAGAGCAGTTTCATCTTTCTAATATACTATTTCTAATAAGAAGGTGCTTTTCTTATTGAAAAAAGAGCCGACTATCCAGGTAATCAGTAAGCATTTTTAATGATACGTGATTTCAGTAATTAAATGAGAACTGGTATTTCACCGATGTTTTAAGCATGATTGCCCTCATTAAATAATTATAATAATTAATACATACATGAACACAATGGGGCATTTAGAGAACATCTATATTAGTTTCTATCCAGACAAAGCAGTTACATTCATATACCTCCTCATACACACTTGGCGGTTATGCTACTGCAAAATTCCCACTAATATGTATAATTAGATCACGAACAGATTTTCATTTGTTTCATACTTTCTATTGTTTATGTTCCATGACAATTATGTAAATGTTCCTTTACAATAGAGATGTGAGAACCGAAATCCCTGATGACCATACTTTAGTGAGTTCACGTATTTGCATACTCGTTTTCCTGGCTTTAAGCTGTCGCCCGAGCTGATAGCTACATCTCCATTCCCAAAAGAAAACAGCATGCGACTGTTCCGCAAACGTATTTTATTCTAGGCGACACAATAAAAATGCATTTTCGATTTCACTTCTGGCATGAGTTCAGGTCACTGGGGTATTTACAAAGACTATGCAAGTCGATAAGTATTTCCTGTACACGTTCGATTTTCGTTTCCAACGTGCTTAGATTTATTCACGAGAAATCTCGAGCTGATCTGAGATTAAAGAGTGCATCCTTCCTTGCATGTCGTAGAAGGCTATTAAGGGTCTTAAGGTTCTAGGTACAGCTCATTAACATGCATCACATCAAGTCTGCAATGTCTGATTATATATTCGGATAATTCGTAGATAAAATAGTCAAATATTTTATCTACACAGTTTTTTTATATTCATGTTAAAGTGGATAGAATGATGAAGACCTGATATTTAATAATTTCCATTGTTTTAAGCTTAACTACTAGGTTTATGTTGTCATCAATATAGGATCATCTGTAAACATTTCTTACCTCTTTGTTAAGATACGAGCAAGATAGATAGATCATCGTTCTTTTACGCCTTTTAACACGAATATTAACCAATAATTTTCACGTTCAAATAAATGTTCCTACGTACAATAATATATACAATAGCAAAGACCGTACTTGTTCTAGGATTTGTCAAATCCTTTGTACAAATGACGGAACATTGCACATAGTTTCTGTCCCATTGCGAAGGTTGATATAGTGCTTAGAGTTCCCAACCGATCCTGCGGGAGAGCCACAGAATAGCTCAGCAAATACTGGAAAAGACTAAGCAAATGATCTCGGCTTTTACCACTACCCTTGTTTCAGCTTTTCTATGTTTATTGCACAATGCATGGCTTTGAAATAATGGCTAAGAGTTAAGTCGCTGTTTGGTAAATCCTTGATTAATTTGTTCCGGAAATCAAACGAGCGAAACAATTATTTATTTAGTTTATTTGAATTTAGAGAAAATTCTTTGACTACGCGAAACCCAACTGAGCCTATTGTTTTTGTATTATGAGATACCGCAACGTTTTAAATTAAGGTTTTATATAGTATGGGACTTGGATTGTTGTGTCATATGGTCTATTCTCAAGGTACTTATATCCGACAATAGACAGTTTCAGACTGATTAAATTACTGAATATAGTAGATATTCCTGTTCTAACACGTTGAATAATTATTAAAATATATATATGTCCAAAAAAGTAACAATTATATGTTATTAAAAAACTTATGAGCAAATTAAAAATAAAAACTCCCGCCAAAATACGAGGCTATTCCTCAGAGTAACAAATAAGGTTTCGTACTTTATTTACATTCAAGTACACTAACAAACTATTACGTGTTTAAATATTTCCCTTTGAGCCCAACCTTATGTTGGAGAGTAAGTAATACTTTTAAGATTGCTTCGTGGGTAAACATGTGCTTCGAATTCTGTAGCTTTTTGAAATAATATCAGCCGCAGCAATAAACAAACCGGTTGAGTCATTCCCTGCGGAGTTTTGAGTTCTGCTTGCGAGTTGTGTAATAAAAAGCTTATGTTTGCAACGGTTAAGCGTGTTTAGTTATCTGTCTGATCTGGGAAGCTGGTTTGTTTGGAGTACTAACAAATTATGAAACAATGTAGAATATGATTTTAAGGACTAAATTAGGAACGTAGTGTTGTATATATACGTATGTAAAATAAACGTTTAATAAACCACGTTTCTATTAATCCGTAAGAGTTATATTATAAATACTTATTTATAATATAACTCTTGAAAATATACGGTGAATTATACGGTGAGGGAAAACATCGTGAGGAAACCTACCTGTTCCCAGAACAGGTAATAGTTAGTGCTTGTAAATGGCGACATGGCTGACCACCTGTCACATTGAGTACTGACTATCTGGTGAACACGTGGGTTCGAGGTGTCCATAGAATTACTACCTTCGCAATTGCGGAGATAGACACCTGAACCTCTGACTACCCCGCAAGGGTTAATGGTCGTGAATGCGTTTGTTTTTTTGTTTTTAGTGTTGTATATATACGTATGTAAAATAAACGTTTAATAAACCACGTTTCTATTAATCCGTAAGAGTTATATTATAAATACTTATTTACTATGTGAGACCGGGTCATATTATGATAAATTAATAAAGCTATAGAAATCGTCATATCACCCGACGTTTCGATCCAGTTGCATAGGTCGTGGTCGCCGGAAGACACAGTAAATGAAATGAATAATGGTCTCACATAGTAAATGAAATTAGTATAAATCGCGAGTGTTTAAAAATAACTTTTATATATAATTGCTTTTATATATATAATTGAAATAATGGAATGCCGTGCCATAAATAAATTTTATATTTGAAAACATGGACATTAATGAGCACGATTCTAAATTATACTGCACACACGCACACTCAGGAAATACAGAAAAGGGTTGCTTGGAAGTCAAAAATATCGCGTTTAAGCGTATCAACGTTGAGGCCAGTAAAAAATAATTACTTTCGGTCGGGGTGGATTGACAGGAAATGGCCTTCATACAACGACCATTTGCTAAGTTCCCATATAAGAAAAGGGTGGCCGAGAACAGATTATGACCCAAATGTGGTGTTTTCACGCTCATTACTTACGCATTTTAATGTTACGTAAAATAAAATAATAAAATTGATATTACTCGTACTCCGCGTACAAAACTTAAGTTTAACTAAAGTTCGCATGGTTAAATTAACCGTCTATTTTATTATAATAATCAGTTTGTTGCTTTTATTATTAAACCAGTTCATTAGACTAATAGACAAGACACACGCATTCACGATCATTAATCTAATATAAATATTAAAATATATTACGTGGAATAAAATATTAAAATTGATATTACTCGTACTCCGCATACAAAACTTAAGTTTAACTAAAGTTTGCATGGCTAAATTAACTGTCTATTTTATTATATTAATCAGTTTGTTGTTTTTATGATTAAACCGGTTGATTAGCCTAAATAGACAAGACCAATGCATTCACGACCATTAACCCTTGTTGGGTAGTCAGAGGTTCAGGTTTTCATTTCCACAATGGCCGAAGTTGTAAGTGATTAAAATGCTAAGCAATATTACTTTAAATATAATGCTAAATTGACTTAATATAAATAATAATCTGTCCCTATCTGCTATCTGAGATCTAAATAGAATACTAACTCGTTTCCCGATTATTCACTACAGTTTTCTACGTCACAAACGCCTGGTCTTTAATAAAATTTTATAGGTATGTTTTTATTTTATTGCGCCAGAACCGTCTTGTCAAGTGGAGTGAGAAAATATCAGCACCCGATGTCGTGAGGTCATAACCCGTATGTAATAGACAAGCAATTTCGTCGGGACTACGGATGTTCGTAGTAAAGGGAATCCGACTTTGAAATACTCTTATGTTGACAAATTTTTTTGGTAATACCAAGATTCTTTTTATTTTTACCATAAATAGAATGTTTTTTAGTGTTTTATAGTCTTGACTGAAATGTTATTAGTGAAAGTAATGTAACCGCCATTGGTAATGGGTTCTTTTAAGGTTCATTGTACAATACTTAGTACATTAAGTGACTTAGAAGCGTAAATGTACATTTACATTAATACGTACATATGATTTTATGTTGTATTATTTCCTTAAACGTGAATAGAACCTTACAGATATTATATGAGCTTGATCACTTTTAGATAATGTTAAAATAATGCAACTCTCATTTGCTTAGAGCACAACAATCAAGCAACACAGTAGCACGCGTCCACTTTGTAAACAGAATCAAATAAAAAGCGTCACTTTTGTCTCATTGCGGCGAGTACAAAAACACTGATGCATGCGCACTCCCATCATGGACAACGATTCTCGCACACGAGTTGTAAGCATCTGTGAGGGTTGACACTGGAAGGAATTTATTAATAACATTTATTAATTTATATAAAGTGGAAGCGTAAGGGACGGTCCAATAAGGCATATAACAGTCAGATAGATGCCATATTGAAAAAGGGTGACGTTAAAAGTACTTATAACCGCAGAGTATGTATGAGGAGGTGTATGAGCGAAAGTGGTATGTCAGGATCAGGACAGATGGAGATCCCTGCAGAGATTGCTTACCCTCCTACAGGGAATCAGGCGTGATGTGTATGTATGTATTTTACTGTTAGCAGAGATATTTTAAGCATAAAAAAATATTAAAGTATTTATTATAAAATTCAGGCTAACGTCACACGAACAAAAATAAGTATATCGATGGTGATAACACATGAATAATGTTTGTTGCACATTCATGCCATCTCTAATCTATATACTAATCCAAAGAATTGAGGAATTATAGCTTTTGTTCTGTATATAATTACATATTATTTAATTTAGAACAATCAGTCACATTGGGTGCTGTCTATCTAGTGAAATGCGCTCTTTGAGTGGCTCATACCCATAATGGTATGTTACATTTAAATTTCGGAAACGGGTACGGGTAAAAAGTGAGTATATATACACTAGTCGTGAAGGGCATCCTATGTTTATTTATAAAAACATACATAATTTCAATTATTATAATTACAAATATTATTAATTTTTACTTTGGTGAACCCTATTTTGTAGTACAGCCTCACAGCAGCATATTTGCACTTCTTTGTGGATACGGACCAAATATTTAACAAGATATAGACACTTTAACATCATTAAAAAGCTTTGTGCTTTGTTTGTTTCCACATGTTGCTTGACATAAAAAGTAGACTACGCGACATGTTATTTACTCTCTGTTCTTTCACTCTACTGCTGAGTGTAGAGTGATACTCTGTGATATTTTGGGATGTAAATAAAATGTAGCTTTTCTGTAGGTGCTTTTCTTCTTGAAATATGCTTGAGGTAAAGTAATCTTATATCTCTATCTATGGAATCTATAGAAAGGGATTCAGTGACGTGAATGTATATATTCTTCACTGTTCATCTTATACTCAGTCCTTATGTTAGAAATTTGAGAAATAACTTTTATATGTTTGTAAGAAGTGGTGTATGGATGTAAATAAAACGGAAGTGATGTCGCAGAAGTGGTGTCGAAACAAATTGGGATTTGTGATCTCTGTTTACTCTCTGTAAATGTGTTGTAAAAATCATTTGAAAATTTTAGTTTATATTTTAATGCCCAAAATTATAAATATTAGTTGCAATTTTAAACAAAGACATTAATAACAGCAAGTATGTACGTTTTAAAATGGGCAACCCTTTAGGCTATTTATCTTTATGATGATTCATATAATATGAAAAATGTTGTGTCATTGTTTGGAATATATTTGTCTTTTAGACAATTAGTTTAGTTGGCTTCTGAAGCCAAAACACAACGAAAAAATTGAATACGTTCAATCATTCAGAGGTAAAAAATACGAACCGAATATTTCTTTTGTTGCCGTAAGTTATTTTATATATGTACCTATTTATACACATTCTCTTGTCTGGTGCAGAAACATAAAAATCTGTTTATTTTTTGATATAAGTAATAAATAGTAACTATAATATAAACTTGGTGGCATGGCTTCCATAGATCCTCGTTTCTGATAGTGTTCGGCCAGAATATACGAAGTATGAACCTCAGGCATTTGTTGACGAACACTTGCAGTTTGTTCGTCAGTCCCTTTGTCTCCTTCCACGTCTCGCTGCCGAAGAGCAAAACAGACTTCACTATGGAATTGAAGAGTTCCAATCAAGCGTGAAATCGCTCAGCGTAAGTGGAAGTGGATAGGGCACACACTCCGTAGAAGGACAACATCGCCAGGGCAGCATACACATGGAGGCCGCACGGGAGCAGACGCCCAGGCCGGCCGGCGCACACCTGGCAGCGCACAGTCGACGCTGAGTTGAGAGCGGCTGGGTTGAGTTGGAGGGACGCGGAGTGCAAGGCACAGGATAGGAGCGGTTGGCGACTTCTCACGAAGGCCCTTTGTACCACTGGGGTACCATAAGATGATGATGATGATGATAATATAAACTTAATCTGTTTCGTTGATTGTTATGTGCTGAATATTGTTATTGTTGTAATCATTTACTTTTCAAGTTTGGAGATCGACACACGGTGTTTTTATACAAAGGGCTATGTTCCTTATGTTTTGAAGACGTTCTGACTACCTTACAGAGGATAATGTTCGTGATGTTTTTGAGTAAATATAAGTATTTTCATATAAAATTACCCTGCCATGTTATAATAAGCTCATATGAGTATCTCAGCGGTTGCCATACAATTTCTTATTTGCATTATTTAATAAGCAAGACTGATCACAATGGGTTTGGCATGAATAAATTCTAGTGAAAGAATTTTAAGTGCCCGGCGTAGCGGTATGGAATTTTCCTTCTCAACCTTATGTAACAAGAGTTCTAAATTTTTGAGAGCCTCACGATTTTTATTCTTTTTAATAGAAAACGAGACGTGTATTCTATATTTTATAAATATAATATTAAATTTGTTACCCAACGTTACGGCCATGTTGCAATGACCTTGGTCACGGGTTTATGTTTGTATTCATATTAAAATCACATGGTTTGAATAAAATGTTCTAACTTCTTTTCTTCTCAGTATACTGCTTCAAGTGACTTTGAAGTCATGACTGATACCTAATATGTATAGTCTTATCTTACATAGTTCTGAAGTATGGCGCACTGATGCGATCTTATAATAGTTTAACTTTTGTAGGACCTACATTAAGTTGAATACTGCTTTAAAAAAAATTACCAAAGCTTTTATTATGCACCGTAATATAACGTATCATGGATAATAAAAGATACTGTCTACGTATGAATAAGTTAGTATAAACTGCTGAAGTCTGCAAAGTAGAAGGACCAATAATATAATCATTCAACATATAGATATGTATACATGTTAGACTTCTTTGTAAAAATAAATCGGCGCTATCGTTACAAAATATGATCTGTTTGAAAGTCACCGTCTCCCACGCAAAAGTCTACAAGAGGAATCCGTAGAATGTAAATAAACTAGTGTGAAGGAATATCAATGGGATCATGATTAAAATATACACTATAAATGGAATATGCCTATATTCTAAAGCCGAAGAAAATGCATTGAAAAGTAAGAAATATAAATTAGTATCCTTAGGACTACAATGAATTGGTATCTTTCAAATATAATTACTGTATGTTAATGTTGTTTTCTTGCAGTTTGTTTAAATACTCGTAAATTGACAATGTTCAACTATTAATCAGTTCAGTATAACTTCAATAGATTATATGGGAAGAAGTATAATATTTGATTATTATTTATCAATTTGACTGACTGCTTGACTTTGATCCTGACTGCTTAATAGTATACAAATGAGGTATACTTATTGAAATACGGCAAAACTATTATAATTATTGTAGCTATTGAACTGAATTTTATCATTAAGATTACAGAATAACATTATAATTATTTCTTTCTCACTCTGTTTGGAAGACAACCGTGCAAAATTTACGCCGCTTGATTAATAAAATCTTGCTTATTCCATATCAAATCTAAACCCACTTAACCACCGTTTTGTCAAGTTCTTAGTATGGAATAAAATGTAACAAAATCCAATTTGTTCGGTTAAGTCTCTTGCAAACTAGTCGTTTGAGATAACTAGTATACTCTCTGACGTTTATGGAGTATAAATTAATTTTGTAACGTGAAACTTGCGACTTTACACTTAGTGGAGCCGAGATATTCTTGAGAAGTTACATTATTTATAACTAGAGAATCAAATTATGACGACAAAGTTTAATTATTTCAGACATATTTAATGCCATCTGAACGCGTTACGCAACCACGTTTTTGAAACCTATGAATACTTGTTATATTATGTTACCTTAACATAATTGTAGATAATAAAACTAAGTAAGTTAATTATTGATTGAAAATTAAACTTTATCCCTAATTGTAGTGATAAAATTCAACATCTACAAATTTAAATAATGAGTATTTTTTATTCACATTGACAACAATTAGTTGTTAGTAATCGGTAATCAATTTGCAATTGACTCGACATATCAAAAGACAAATATATCTTTTGATATTTCGGTATGATAAGACGTGACAAAATACAGCATATAAGGTTTATATTTTAATTTAAAAACAAACAGTCAAGTAAATTTAATATTTTTAAGAAAACTACTCTTTCCAATATCACCTCAGGTATTAGACCTAAACAAAACAATTACCCTTTCCACGGTTCAATAGCCTACCCAGCAGTAAACAAATGAATTTAACGAGCCAAGTAACTTGTGCAACAGTGTTCAGACACGCATAAATAGTTCAAAGATACTTTACATAACTGGGCGCTCCCCTTGGCGAGAATCTTGTTGGAGCATACTAGGTGCATGATTGTGAAGTAATATGTATTTTTCTAGCAAGGATACTCTTTTTCCTTGGTTTCCAGTGGCGTAGAATAGCGGTTTGGTTTTGTCTTTGTGGAGTAGTTGCAAAGTAAATCTAATATTGATAGGACTTTAGAGCCTTAAATTTTAGTATGACACCTTGTTTATGTTGAATTAAATACTGCTAAACTACAAAATCTATAGGTCTTTCTTTAACAAAACCTATATTTCAATATATAGTCGATAACTAAGGAAATTAGGTCTGAGAATTTATAAGTAAGAGAGAAACTTTTCTTCTTCAATTTTCTTTAGTCTTTAATTATTCATCACACTGATTGAGCGTTTAGTTGTTATACTCTAGGATCCAAACTTATAAACATTATATGAACTATCATACTTTATAATAGGTACTACACTCTTTGAGACACAGAAAATAAAAAGACAAAAACAAACGCGTTCACGACCACTAACCCTTGAGGAGTAGCAGGTTTAGGTTTCCATCTCCGCAATTGCGAAGGTAGTAATTCTATGGACACCTCGAACCCACATGTTGACCACATAGTCTGTAGTATTATATTATCTGTGACATAGTCATACACACAGTAAATGCCGATAAATAATATTTAAAGTCATAATATGTTTTATATCAGACCACACATTCCAACTGTAACCACAAACTTTTTATATATGACTTCACAGGAACACTTTTACCTTAAGACTAGTTAGCATTTGAGCGTTTATTTTTCCTCTCACTCCGAGGCCTCCCTCGTAACTCACCCTCATTACGGAGGGCAGCCGACCATGGCTGATACTCAGGGGTGTCTGTTACCAAACATTTACGGTGGCAGAGCCAGCGCCCTTTGGAATTTATTGAAACGTCACTCGGGATAACGCGTTTTAACCAACTCATGATTTATCAGGTTTAATACGAGGAGTGAATTTGAGTGTCTGAGTTGTAGAAAGACTTTTTTTGTTTAGACGAATACGTGCCGTTAAAAGTAAGTAGAACACGATAAGAAAGTATATAAAGGATTTGAAACATGGTTTTAAAATCTGCTGAATCATGATATACGTAATTAGGTGTAGTACGTAGTATAGAACACGTATAATTAAACTAGTAACAAAGCCAAGATCATTGCAATTCAAATACATGGTAAGACTCATATTTATGAAGAGAAGAAAGCGAAATAATAGCTGCCTTCCAATAAATATTTTAGAATTCATATTTTTACTTAAGCTAGACGTCAATAACGTTAATTAATCGTTACAGATTTCTGAGGGACAATCTATTAGCCGATGGAGTAGCAACTTGTGGTCATCGTTCTTTATTCATGTTACTCCACCTAGACTCTAATTCAAAACGTTACCAAACAATGTGCTTCCGACGTCCTGTCCACCCCGAAAGATATTAGAGGATCAAATCCGAAATATGAATGTTTGGTATCAACTGTAACCCCCATACAAACATAAAGGCTCTTATCAAACCAAATGAGGCAGTACGGTGGCGTGCCCTCAAGCCATAATTAAAATATATGAATGCCATTTAAGAATTTCTGTTTTCCTACCGATTTGCCTTTTTCTGTTTCAGGAAAGGCCGTATTTTTATTAGGCTTTGTTCTGTGCATGTGTGTTATTTATACATTTGTTTAAATAGGTAGTTTCATGAGATTGTAATGACTGAAATGTTACTACGTGCTAATGTTTTCATCAGTCCATTCCTTTAAAATTATATTTGTGATAGATGTTTTAATACTGCAATAAATTAAATATAGAATGACTTAGCACTTTTTCAATTTATATCCTGTTAGATTTTTTAATTACCGACAGACGAATTTGTTATAATATAATATATTATAATTCTCCGGCCAGCGATTAAATTGAAGAATTATGACATATTACCAAAGACACAACCTCATTTACAAATATATTGTTACATGTAGTTCAATTCCAATTAAACAAAATCACTTTCAGGCTTAAGAGTATATTCCCTAAATATATTATGTCAGTAAAATACAAAATATAATTGGTAAGCTGTTCTCGAAGGTTAAATATTATTAATATGTTCAAAATGAGTAGCACTTTTTACGCACAAGTGGTGTGTTGAGAACAAAATGATGAGCAGAATTGCGCTTTAGGGTTGCTGTAAGAGTTTATAGGATTTTAATAATATACTAGTATGTAGCTAACCTGAGTACCATTCTTTTATCTGTATCTAAGATAGTTATAAAATGTTAACTAGTTGATTATTTTTTCGTTTTATCAACTGGGGTAAATATTATTGTTTATTGAGTCTAATATTAATGCCATATTAATGCCATTATAAAACATATAGTGATGCTAAAAATAACTGAAGAGATAATCAGTCTCAAATGTCATTGTTGGTTTGTTTTGTCTAATTGATAAAAGGACAAAAAAGGAAAGTGTATTTAGGATTATATTAATGATTATTGTTAAAGATTCAGTAAAGCTTATGGGTTTGACAAAGTGTTGGTATGATCCAACAACAGCTAATATTGTAACATTATTTAAAACCTCGCAGGCGCATAATTAATTAGAGGACGTGAATGTATATATTATATACATACATTCACGTCCTCTAATTCCTTTCTTCGGTGGACAGAACTTTGGAGACACGATAACATTTTCTTGGTCACTTATCAGCTTGTATATTAGGGTTTTGATGTCATATAGAATATTGGTGACAGGATGCTAGCCTATCACCCAATAGATTCCATATACCCCTAGTCCCTTAATCACCCAACGTTACATAGTTGTCCCAAGAACAAAAGAATAAAAGCTTCGACGGCATAATCATAGACAAACAGGAAAAGGATTCACTATCGACTGAAACTGTATTGGCTCACAAACTACTTTTGTTCGGATTGTTCAAGAAGTTGGGCAGACGCTTAATATAAATGACAAACAAATTGTGTTTGAGAAGGGTTCCCTTTTGGATAAGAATAAAATATGCAAATCCGGTCCCGATTCCGAAATGGACAAACATACGGCCGGACCAGTCGACAGCGATACAATAAGTATAATTTTCTGAGCACACGAATTTGTTATGGATGTTTACTGTTTTTCTTTGAACATGACATTGCTTGAACATTTTTTTCGTATTTAACTGGGAGTAGATCGAATCTATTTGGTGATACGAGTGTGCAAAGGTCATTGATATGTTGTTTATATAAATTATATCATAATTCCAACTTAAGTAAGTACGAGTATATTGTAACTAAGGTAGCCATAACATACATAAACATAACATACGCTTCACGACTTGTGTATACACACTCCCTTTTTTATTATGGCGGGGTAGTCAGAGGCTAGAATGCCCATCTCCGAAATTTCGAAGGCATGTTAGGTATGGGTCATTCGAAGCCCGCGTATCACTAGATAGACAGCACCCAACGTGATAGGTAGTGAACCGTATCGCCGTATACAGGCACTGACTATTACCTATCCTGAGGGATAGGCAGGTTTCCTCACGATGTTTTCCCTCACCGTTAGCGACTGTAAATTATGTACGTAAATGAAAAACACATTTAATTATAATAAGGTAGCCGTAACATATTATACGCCAAATGAGGTAGTAAGACTAACGTAGGTAGGAGTTTTGTGATTTTATTATTGATTGTTATAAATTAGGACAAGGCGTGAAAATTCAGTAATATAACATAATTTGAAGCGGTAGTTTTAAGGGATCTTACGGTCACCGAATGTAAAATATAAATAAAAAAATACGTAATGTGTTTTTTTCTAACGATTTTTATTATTTGTGTCATGCAATAAGCGTTCACCCCAGTAAAGCGAAGTAGACTATACAAAGCTATGAAATAATATAACGTCTACATTTTCTTCCTAAGGGAAATTTTAATTGAGTTTATGCATGCCATAAAAATATTATTATTCTTTTGTCTACATATGTAGTACCTACAAGATGTTTGATTGTACTTGGTTATGCTATGATATATTATTTATTATACAAAGTCTTTTAGTGCAAAATAAACCTTACATTCTAGACTCACAAATATGTATGAACTTACGCGCAGAATTAAAAAGAATATATTAAATATAACCTACTAAATATAACTGCGTAGTAATTGAATCATTGGTTTAAACAAAGATACACATGTCAGTCATAAACTACCCAACTTGAAACAAAACTCTTACATTATAGTAAATCGCAATTACTAAATCTTTCAACTCGTATAAGTCACAGCTGGTTACATTCGCTCCCAGTCCCAGTTTAACACAGGGTTCGCGTGTTAGCTTACCTAGTTTCAATTGAAAACTGTTAGTGCATAAAAAGTGACTAGATTGATTCGTTTCCCACGCTTACATGGCTTCGCAAGTTATTTCCTGTTCTAAACGACTTTCATCACCATGACAGCACGACGTTGTAACTGGCTAAATGTTCTAGAACCTACGTTCTATCCTAAATCTGATGGAGGTTACAAGGCAGTTAACTAGTAGTTAAGGTGTTCAAAAGTATGTAATAATTATATCTACATATATGTTAGATGAGTGGACTATGGCTATTGAATAAAACATTGTAAGTTCCACTTAGGCAATAAATGCAGAAATTTAAATCTTCAACTACTACAACGGCGGTAAATTTTAATGTTTCAAAGTAATAGGAACAACGCAATTTTATTATATTTCAAATAAAAGAAAAATTAGTTATAATATGTAACTTCATAGATAGCTTAGGGCCATGTAGGAGTTCAAATCATTATTTCTATCTTTATTTTTTACATAATGTTTAATATGACAAGTGTCTATGAAACCATTTCTGTTCATCTACTTCGGACATCATTATAAGTGTTAGCATTACAATGAATGAATACGTCGCAAGCTCGTCTCTATCTTGTAAAATGTTAGAATATCGGTATTTTTACTGAATAGTCGATGTTTATCATCTAATCTTGTAGTAAACCATAGGTCTTCTTGAAGATGTTTCTTTAGTTAGTTTCATTCACACGCAAAGAAGTGGAAGGGTTACGTAGGGGCCCGCTCAATAGGTCATATAACATATAACAGTCAGGTAGACGCTATATTAAAAAAGAGTGACGTTAGGAGTACCTATAACCACCGAGTGTGTATGAGAAGATATATGAATGTCAATGAAGCTAAAGTGGTCTGTCAGGATCGGGACAAATGGGGATCCATGATCTCTGCCTACCCCTCTACAGGGAATCAGGCGTCATGTGTATATAGGCGAAGATTTCCAAGGAAACTATGTGTTATTGTTTGTTTTAGTTCTCTCCATATAGCCAGTATCTTTGGGCAAGAATAGAGGTGTTTGCGAACAATTAAGTAAAAGTTTGGCTCGGATTTAGTTTAGATTTTGAGTGTTAAGTTCGATCGTTAGACTAGACGCCGCTTATAGCTGCTTTCAATGAGCAGTTTAGTTTCCAACTACTCAAGTTACGTCTATTTAAAGTGAGCTTAATGCGAGATATATTTGAAGAACATTCCCATTCAAATTATTTATAACACAATTATATTCCGCTAGAGAAATAGCGTAGCATTAGCATATTATACATACTTGTTTAGTTAGTTTAATAGTTTATTTTAACTAAAATTAGAGTTCTGTTTGTGTAAGGATACAAAAGAAATTGATACTTTATTTCTATCTGATGTTTAAAGTGACTATGGAACCTGATTTTTGAATAATCAACTCTTACGACGAAATGTGAGTATTATCTATTTTTTTTATATAATAATACATTGTTCAAACAGAGTATAAATATATAATATCACACGCTCAGTCAAAGTTTCAATTAAAAATGTCACCAATTCAACATCAACAAAAGAGAGTGCATTTAATTGATTTCAACGGTTTTAATGGGACTTTCGTGCTATTGAGTCATTTGTTAATTTAGTTTCCTTTATTTTTTATTTTGTACGGTTTCCTGGAACGGGGGATTTTTATTATTTTCCCGAGATAAAAAAGGAATAAATCTAAAAAGCTGTCATTGCTGTCGTGACCAATTTTGTTATTTAATGAAGTTGCTATTAAATTTAACGACTGGGGCATGTTTATTATTCCTAGGAAAAGCAGGGATTAATATGAGTCAAATAGCGGGAACTCAGTTGCAGCATAACCATTAATGTATTTTTTATGACTCGTTAATTACGAATCACATCCGAATCTCTTCAAGAGGCGAAGGAAATATTGATAAATAAATAATTAAATACGTCTACTAAGGAAAAACGTTTTGTTTTGTTGACACATTTCTATTTTTAAATTTATAAAAAATCTACTTGTAATTTTATTATTATTTGTAGTTTTTCCGCGTCCTAGGCAAGAAGTGATAATTTCAAATATTTTATGCATATATCCTTTAATCGCTTTTGGGTTACATAGAAACTTGGAGACACTCTATATAATATCTCCTAGGTCACTAGCATGAATATTGTGATTTTAATGTTACATAGAACATTGGTCACAGGTTCCAACCCATCACCTAATAGCTTGTATTCACCCCTAGTCCCTAAGTCGCCTCCTACGACAAGCCAGAAAGAACAGCAGCCAGTTAGCATTCCTTTGACATCTCATACTAGGTCTATTTTTATTCCCTTAATATATGAAACTTAAACATTATTTTAAGGTTATATTACAAGGGTTTTTCGTGCGTTATGAGTTTAACGTTTCCTTTTGGTGACACGAAACCTATTCAGGTATTTGTGAGCGCCCTTTGGCCCCAATCATAGTTTGTAAAGAGTTTAGTAAGAAAATAAGGGTTCTAGTACTTGCCTTGTTTGAGTAATGAGGCTAAAGACCTTTCGTGTTTTTTGTAATATAGTTTTGGGCTAATTGAGCGGTCATGGCTATGTTGTTATGGAAACTGTATAATTATACTTAGTCATCTATATATTTAAAAACAACACTGAGCTTTATTATACTCCTACGTAGATAATAGTCACAAAAAAATCCGTATTATCTCTCGTCACCTTTAACGTAGTATTGAGATGGAAGATGAAGTGATGGTTATTACCAAAAATAATATACATGACATTCCAAATAAGCTAGCAAAATTTCATATATCAATTTGACAAATAATAACTGTTACTATATTCCACTAAATTGTTTTATCAAGTTCTTATGAATATACTGTCACTAATTATTTCCATAAGAAACAAAGCCAGTGCTCCACTCCTTAATGGTAGCAAACACTAATTTTGACATTTACGTTATTACCTATGAGACACGCTTTGCATGACTCAAGCTATAAAATATAAGGAAACCTTATTAGCTTTTCCCTTTTCCTTAGTTTCATATATCAACAGGCTTTTCTGATTTATTGTATGCTAAACCTTTGTCTCATGTAAGTATGACAGTTTTAAAACTCTACTACGTTCACTTGATGGCTTGTCGTAAAAATCAACTAAGGGAATAGGTGTTAGTGGGACCTGAGATCGATATTCTACGGTTATGTTATTTTAACCTCGATATTAAGACCAATTATTGTCCGCGTACAAATTTGTATAAGACCGTAAGTATCACTTTTTTATTCTCGAAAACCACATGGCCTAAAGAAAAACTCGTCTAGAATCGTGAATGATAAAAAATATACAATTTATAAACTCATTTTAAGCACAATAACGTTGTGGTTGGTAATATACCTGGATCGGTAATTAATGGGCTATTTTGCATGGATAAATTCTGTATCATCTGATTACATCACGATGGTTGATGTGTCGTAAATAATCTGTTGGATAGACAAGTCTCATTGACATTGAAAGGTAATGGTTTTACCGTGTGTCACGTAAGGTGCCCACTACTTGGTCAAAAATAGGCTTCGAGGGTCAAGAACCTTCTGAAATCACTTTCTCAAGCCACTAAATATCGATCATAGCCGTCATGCTAACGTTCATGATCATAAGCTAGAGTTATTAACAAATAACAGGGAAATAAATCTGGCTTGAAGCGAACGTAACAGAAATAATTTATGTACGCAGGTAAGCTTGCTCACGAATTAACTGTAATGTTTGTTTAACCCATGTGTATTATTCAAATATGTTTTTATGGCGCACCAAAGCAAATAACGTTCAATAAATAATACTATAATTATTAGTTTCAAGGCTATTTTTAGAGTAAGAGAAGAAACGTAACCGCAACCAGGCCCCTGAAAATAATAAGAAAAAGTAATTGGTCACGCAATCTCATATTTGTTTGGGGCTGCTCGGCCATATTGAAACTAATATGAGTCATTTGCGTTTCCAACTTTGAAGGCCCAATATAATCTACATAAATCTTTTAATAAGATGCTTATAAAAATAAACATAAGTTTTATTTATTACGTACACTCTTATCGATAATACCGAGACGTATATGGAACGTAAAATTCCGATCAGTCTATTGTGAAAGTTTATATTAAGCATTAAGAAGTATTTGGCGATATTAGGGACCCTAGCTCGCCTATAAATATCTGATATAAGTCCTTCAAGGCACCATCGATAACATTTCTTATAAAATGTCGCGTTTAGAAGAAGGCAGTTGATATCATATTGAAGTCAATATTACATGCTATTCTGGGTATAAATCGGATGTTCAAATGATACAGCCTATATTTATACATGATGATATAACCTATCAGCTCAGATAGCTTTATAATTGAGTACAGCTTATGTAGTTTAATCTCTGATAACCCTGAAAGAGATTCTAGTCATGATGCATATATTTGTGTTAAATTACCAAGGTTTTGGTTCGCGGAAATAGTTTATTCGTGTAATGAAAATAGCAGAATTTATAATTTGCAGAGATAGAGATTCCACTGTTGCATATTCGAGGATCTAATAATAATTAAATACTGCTTTCAATCCATGTTAATTAGCGAATATAATTTCGAAGTATTTGCTTTACGTTCTGAAAGCGCTTCCGAGGTTTACATCACCTTGGGGATATATAATATCTCCTAGGTAATTTTTAGCATGAATATTGGGGTTGTAATGTCATAACGGTTGATGAGTTACAGGATGAATGATATCAGATTGACAAAAGAAATATGTATGAGTGAAGTAGAAGGGCGGTTATGTCGGGGCCAGCCCAATAAGACACAACAGTCAGATAGAGACTACATTGAAAAAGGGTGATGTTAGAAGTACCTATAACCGCCGAATGTGTATGAGAAGATGTCAATGAAGCGAAAGTGGTCTGTCAAGATCGGGACAAATGGGGATCCGTGATCTCTGCCTACCCCTCTACAGGGAATCAGGCATGATGTGTATGTATATATGGTTACAGGTTCCTAGTCGGGAAAAACGGTTGCTAGTTAGCATTCTTTTTACGTCTCATTCTAGCACGGATCTATTTATCTTTTCCTCAAATTTTCATAACCAACATTCATAACATTATATATGCTAAATATGTATTTATCTTTATATAATATGTATACATTTTTTAAACATACGTTGACTAGTACCCTCAACCCAAGTCTTCAATGTACTTACCAAGGGACTAGTTCAATTGGTGTAATAATGTCCAAATATTATTATTATTATCTTAATAATGTTGAAGAAAATTGACAGTAACAACAGGAATAGAAAATGTTATTAGCAAACATTAATAACAAAGGATAATTATAAATTGATAGACAATCACCAAGATCACATTTGCATACTAAGCCGGGTTGCATGTCTTTAATCACGAAAGTGCGAGGCGCATCAGTTTATGCTCTATCATAGTTTATGTCACACGCTTGTTAAATTGAGAGATTGCTGCGTAAATCTTGTTGTGTAATGCTTCGTGACATATTATTACTAGGCTAGGATGTAAATATAATTCAAACTAGCTGCCTATCTACCTGGCATGTCTTAGAAGCTGATTAAAGGACTAGAAGTCAATGTAATCTAAAGAGAGGGACTAGTAACCTGTCACCACTGTCCCATTTCAGTGCTCATAGCGATTTTTTATAAAACAAAAAGAATATGGAATTGAGATTTAGTAAACCCCAAGAGATTTTGAACGATGTGAATGTATATTTGTAATTTCAATGCGAATAAAAATGGTTTTGTACAATGTGTATGAAATAGGTATGTCACTAATATTCCATATCAATGATATCACTTATTTTCTATATTGTTTTAGAGAGACTCGCGATTTTTTTCATTGTACAAGGACTTATGACGTATATTTTATAAACAAAGTATATTTAAAAACCTTTTCTACCCAATGTTTCAGCCATGTTGCAAGGTCATGGTTAAAGTCAGAACCATTGCAACATATACAAATCACAGCAGTTCTCCTGTAGAATGGTAGGCAAAGAACACAGATCCATATCTGCCCCGATACTGACAATCCACTTTCTCTTTTTTGTCACTCATACATATTATACTCATTCATTTATGCTAAAGGTAAAAGACAACATGGACTGTGTAGGCCGTGACTGTATATGTGTGTATGTTTATTATAATGAGGAAGCTGTGAAATCATGGGTGACATTAAGCATTTGGCCAAATCTCAGCAAGTTGTCTAACAAGGGAAGTTGTTTTCGTCTCTTGACTAATGATGTAGCCATTTATACGTTCTCGTCTGCACAAGAATAATTATTATGAGGATTTTTCCAACAAATTCCTACGCGGAAAGTTGGTATTCGTAGCTTTTCGGAGATACACATTAAGTTTGTGATGTTTAGATAATAATCTATTTAATGTACAAGTTTTATACGTATCATGTAGAAAAATATCAAATAAACAGTCTATTACTCTATATAACTTTGTTGTTAAAAAACTGAAAAAGTAGCTGGTGTAATAAGCTTGATATTTTTTATTTATTACTTTATTTATACCATAAGTATTCCATTTAAATACATAGTTATAAATGCCACGTGCATAACCCTAACTTTGGAGTTATAATATCTCTTCATTTACGTGTTACGTCGGGAATTCCATTTTCACCTCTTTATATGCTTAATGCCAAAGAATATTATGGTTTACTAATTCCGCTTAAAATATTTGTGGAGATTATTACACTTTGTATAGTTTATTGACACAAAGCTCTTATATCATTTATTTCATTCAACATAGAGTTTAAATGTTAATCTCGCAATAAAACACCACGTTCCGCACCTAAATGTTACCATCGAGGTGATACAAACGCCGCTGTTTTTATTGAGCCTCCGCCGTTCTGAAGAATTAAACTCGAGTGAATTCCTTTGAAGGTTGGCGAAAAGGGCACAAAGGAACTCTTAAGGTTTCGTAGCATCTGAGAACCCTTGTCTATAATTTTGTCAAGCTTCCTCGCATGTCATACCCCTGTAATTCCGACGTTGAACGTTCTTTCACGATGAAAAATTGGAGCTTTTATGACTGTATTCGGCTGCTAACGTGTAACATTTGTACATTTACATATTACGGCTAGGACGGAGTTTTACGACGAAACCTTAGGATGTAATGAAACAATTTTCGAAATATTAAGACGTATTTTAATAAGATCGTTACACATAATTATATATAATATTATAGTTATTAGGTTAGTCATAAGAAGTGTACAAGTTAAATAATAGTTGACTTTAAATGTACTTAAGTGACACTGCCTAAGCCGTTTCATAAGTTCCTATAAGATGATTTATATACTTTAAATATATCACGGAACCCTATTTGTCTTGATCCTGACAAACCACTTTCAATTCAGGAGGTGTGTCATGCATACTCGGTTGTTATAGTGATCCATGATATCTGCCTACCCTTCTGTAGGTTAACAGCAGTGATTAGTTTATATGTATGTTATATTACTTACACTATGCATCATTTTTACCTCTTGAGACTTGTCGCTAAACGGTACCTAGAATCTCGATTCTACGAAAAGATATACTGCGAAAGTTAAACTTAACAATTCCTAGAAAGATCAATATGTTTATCGATCTTTGTAAATTAATAAACCACTTCCAATGATAGTATGATTATAAGTAAGTGTTAAAACGAACCTTGCGTTGAATGCAATACTCAGAATCTACGAATGGCCTACTTACGCTGATACTACGTATTCAGTTTTCACCTATGACATTAAAATAAGGTTTCAGTGTCATTTTACTTGTGACTCGTGTTTGTATAAGAATAACTTATATCATTATGTTTATAAATACGTATTACTTATTTTTTATCAATGTATTTACAATTACGTATTTTAATACGATTATATATTAAAGATGCAACCTAAACAGGAGCGTTGTTCATTATTTAAGATAAGTTATGAAACTAAAATAGGAAATTACTTTCTTGTAATTTATTTAAATATGACATTTACAGTATAGTCTAAGAGTTATATAGACCTAGAGCCTATTATAATGCAACATTTCTTACATCTTTTTATAAAAATAATAGTGACTTTGTATTATTTCATGTAAGTAATCTTAATTATTATTTATATTACAGCAATTAAAAACCCTTACTAAACAATAGTCCGGCTTCAGCAATAGCAATATAGGACAGCGCAATTTTTAAAGTACCACCCAGTTATAAGGAAAGCCCCTTGGCTTGGAATTCGCGGAACACAATTGTATGGCGCCAGTCGTCTGTGCGGTGGACTAACTACCAGCGCATGTGGCCTAGTAAATAAGTTATCAAACCGTACCCAAGAATACAAGTATTAGTACTAAGAATAACTTAGCGGAAATACCTAGTAATTAGCTGGTTTAATATAGAGTGGTTATGTTTGTTTTAAGTTAAAAATAGAGATAGATTGTCCACTGATCCTTAACCATGGGAAATCAAGATTAACACGAAGAAAATCAACAGTCTTAAGTATTATTTAAAATTATTCTCCAAGCTCTGTCAAAAATCTAAAGTTACTTTATATATAATAATCTTTTACTAATTAATTGGATATTCTATTATATTGGATGAACGATCCTTTCAAATCTCGATTAAACCAATAATCTCTCTATTTTTCATGCTACACGTTGCTTTAAAAATATTTCCAATTAGATGTGTATGTTTTACTCCTTAGAACTCATTCATTAAATTAAACAAGAATATTAAAGATAAAGTAATAATTTAGTTATAGATCGCTAGACATGTTTACTTAAATTCTTGTCTTCTTACGTTGTGACGTCTTGTGTGTGTTTCTTATTGTCTTGACCCTAATCTGGACGGAATCCTTACAAGTCCTGTTTTAACTATTGATTCAGCACTCCAGTACTATTGTTATGACAAGAAAATTATTACGCTGCCAGTCTCCAGTGTTATTACAAATCGACTTATAGAGTGTATCATTTAGAGTCAGGTGAACTATGAAGTTTATTATGTCAGTACATCAATACAAAATGCCCTGGAAAACAAGGCATAATTGATTATCTCCATCCGATCGCCTGGTCTATGCTAATTTCGTAGCGGCGCGATTATAAACACGTTACTAGACTAAACGGTGAGATTATTCGATAAGATACTTAACGTGAGCTTTATACGCTGTTCCAACTACTTGAATGGAGTTTGTTGGAAAGAGAAGGCTTTACGAGGCGGGGCTTATCCCTTGCAAGGGAAAACTTGCAGCGAAAGCCTCAGTCGTTGGCCGGAATTCGTGAGAAGAGGTTGTAGTCACTCACGCTATCGGTCGCGCGGTATTAAAAACTTTTCACGAGATTTCGGGAAATCATTACAGTGGTTTCGAAGTTGATTGCCTCCTTAATCACTGCCTCGCGTGTGTCGAATGCACCCTAGCGTAGTTCAATGTGTAAAGGGTGTTTATCTACATTGCAGTGACGGTTTTATTTAACAGAACCTTCATCTTTGAGTTTTGCTGACAGCGATTTGTTGTAGTACTTCAATGTTTTTAGTTTATCCCAATTACTTTGATGGTTTGGTTACAAATGAGTTTTTATTTGATAATAAGAAGTTTCAAAAGTAAAAATGAAAGCGCATCTTTTACAAGTATTGTTTAGTTCTTCAAAACTACATAGTCAATTGTTGTTGGCCCTTTTTGTACTTGATTGGTTGACTACGAAGTCCATCGATGCATCTGCAGGTAAGATTTATTTAATTTTATAGAATCGCGGTGTTCTTTTTGAATATTTAAATCAAAAGTATTAATCTATAATATGGAGAGTTATAAAATTTATTGTTAAATTAGTTTTAATAATTAGACTTCATTATTCATTAACTAATGTTACTTTGTTTAATTTTCTTGTTTGAGGTAAACTTTGATAAATACATTTATCGTTATTTTAAAAAGCATCATAACCACAAAATAAAGATCACATTAAAAATAACACAATTGAGACGACAACTTTATGAAATTCTGCTATTGAAAAAGCTTTTTTATGTTACAAAAATTACAAAGTTAAAGTTAACAAAGACGCATTGCGTTACATAAAGATTTTATGTATTAAATTACCGATACAGTTCAGTATTTTCCAAGGACTCTAGCATTCATACGAAACACTAGCTAAGCCAAAGCTAAGTCCTACAATATAAAACAGACGTCAACGGCTAATAATCTCCCATTTAACCATTAGCGTTCCCACAACTGACTGACTGACATAAGGAAATTGCCGATTAACTTTTGACTCCAGCTTTACTCGCAAAGTTTGCCTTAAGTTAACACGGTTCAATGAATGGCCTCGGTGTCTCGACTGTTATTAATTCCAGCGAATGTAAACAAGTTGAAATTTGAATATGGGTTAGTATTAAATGTATACTGTAATAATAGATACCTTTGAGATTTATTGTTTGATGAGTGTAACGGTATTAATGTCAAGCTAAAATAAAGGTTACGAAAATAATATTTGAGCTAGTTTAAAGAGTTTGTAATTGTATTAATGTCGAAAGATGAACATATGAATTTGAGTTAGGGGTTATGATGATAAAATTGACTAGATACTCGTATGTTGTAAAAATAATTTAAAATAATGTAATAAAGATTTAAATACATTTAACCCATATACAACTAATCAACCCTTAAGAGTAATAGCATACACTTTTAAGTGTATGTCATGAGTATTTTTTCTTAAAAACCTAAATGTAGATTAAATCCCCAATTTGTAAAAAAATAGTTTTGTGGTGTATTATAAAGACATTATCATTAAGCGACACTAGTAAATTCAGTGTTCATCCAGTTTATTGCACAGTGAAGGATGTAGAATTTGTTATTAGTTTATTTATTGTTGTTATTTCAAAAAACGTCCTACTCTTTGAACTTTTTCAGTGCTATTTATTTTTTCTTATAATTTTGTACCAAATTGTCCTTTAAGAATTGTTCTGTTAGTAGTGAATTTTTTTCGATAGTAACCAAGGCGGAATAAGTTAAATAAAAACAACTAAACTCTTTTTTAACCAACGAAACATAGTCAACCTATATTAGGAACTAGAAATTGCAATTGTACACAAGTCTAAACTTAATGTTTCTTCGTAAATGAACTCAAACATGTACATTAATATAAAAAAAGTATTAAAATGATCTAAACACTGCAGTAAATAAGTATAAATATACGTTCTGATATTGTTTCGAGATTATCAAGTAAGATTAAAAGGAATTTTATTTATTTTCGAAACAATGGTCAAAACCGTTTTGTGGCTATGAAAGCTTACACAAATCGAAATCTCATTAGTCCTCTGAAGCAATCACGCTATTTGAATATCAACATGTAAAGGACCGAATTATTAACATTCATTCTGAATGGGAGCGAAAAATAGGTACTTAACTCTCAAGTGGGAAGTATAAATTTGTATTCCAGTATCTAAGGATATGAAAATTTGTAATAAAATTACGTTAAATGCAATTATGTCAATAATTTATAAAAGGATGCTTGGAATAAAATATGTCTCATTTTGACTGATGGACAAAGATGAAAAAGTATAGGAATATTGGTCATGACGACTAATCTACTGAGTACAATTACCTAAGACGTCTACAGGAGTTAACTTTTACTTACACTTTACGCCATGTAGGACTCTTAGGATGCATATTATTCATATTAGTGTTATAAATGATTACGCTTAATAACTAGATAACCATTATTGACTTATTTAACCTTTTAACCGCCACAACTTTTATCAGTTGTCGTGACCCCAGCGCCCGGTACATTAAATCGAAAGATAAATAGCTACGAAAATAAAGATGTTATGTACCTATACTTCGATCAATTTATCGATGTCGATATTTTGCTATCTTCTTCTCAGCCACTCTCGACCAGTTTGGTGTAGGCCTCCTTCAGTTTGCGCCACTCAACACGGTTCTGGGCCACGTGCATCCAGTTTGACCCTCCTATCTTTTGGATGTCGTCCTTCCATCTCATCTGTGGTCTTCCTCTGGGCCGCTTATCCCCCCAAGGTCTCAAATTTCCTTCCTTTATTGTAATCAAATAAAACATCGGTCGATTTATTCGTAGGTATTTAATTAGTAATCTTATACAAAACTATAACTAGGTACCTATACTGATTGCACCTTGCGTTAGTAGTGCCTAATGAGTGTAACGATTATACCTAGTACAACCAATCGAAAAATTATTTATGGTCTAAATCAGTCAAATAATCACTTTTTATTAGTACTTTTTTTATTTCAACTTAGTATTTTATACAATATTTTTGTTTACGAATATTCTTATAAATTCTAACATTATGACTCATCACTACTGTCTGATAAACACGGCATAAGCGTTGGAAGTCAATACACTTTCTCAGGGATAATATTAGTAAATTTACCTTATTGAAATAGTATTCTAATTTGTTTCTTGTTATGGTAACTCTGAATTATAACATTAAATAAAATGTTGAATATATAAACTTTTCAAAAAGCAATGTATTTTAGGCTAAAACATCGCAATATGTATAGAAATTGTGTAAATAATTAACTAGGTTTTGTGTCGGACAAATCCGACTCAGGCGAAACAAGACGGATTTTTTTGTTTTTTGTGTGAAGAAGTATGTGTGATGTAAGTGCGTTTAGAAATTTTAAAATTTATTTTATTTGTTTATAGTTGATTATAATATCCCTAACCAATATGTTGTGAAGTTCATATATATCATATACATAGTATTTTGTGATAAATTCTTACCCTTCCCAAAGAGAACTTGAAGCTTTAAAAAAACATCAGTTTTGTTTATAACTATTTATACGAAGGAAAATATATCCTCAAAACATGTTCAACTTACGTTATAACACATGACAACAAATAAAAACCTAACACTTCGTAAGTTATCATTTCACAAAAGCCCTGGATTCGCATTCTTATGCCGTCATAAAAGGACCGGCATGTTGAGAGCGCACTGAATGTCTATTAGTGCAAAGCTACAGGTGCAATAAAAATCATTATTAACAGTCGCTATCCTTTGCTGCAGCTGAGCCAGGCTTCGCGGCGCCTATCACCAACGTGACGGCCCCCGTGGGGAGGGAGGCTATCTTGGGATGTACCGTGCACAACCTTTCTACGTATAAGGTATGTATTCGTACGTAAGTAGTCGTAATGTAAATGTATTGGGACCTTTAATATGAGATATTTTAATTGTATTTTTAGTTGTTTAGTAAAGAAATATAACTATGGATATTTAAAAGTCAATTTGGGGCATTATAAACACAAGTCATGAGGCTTCAAAAACAAACACAAACGCGTTCATGACCATTAACCGGTAGGATAGTCAGCGGTTCAAGTGTCGATCTCGGATATTGCGAGGGTAGGAATTCTATGGCGACATCGAACCCACGTGTTGATCAGATAGTCAGTACTCAAGGCGGGTGTACGCAGCATGGAGAATGGAAGAGCTTGTATGAGAAGGTGTGTAGAGCAAGGAAGATTCTTCACGACCGTTCCAGCTGGCGATAGATAGTGTCTGCCTATCCTAGGGACGTAGAGGCGTTAATATATGTACATATACTTATATATATTATGTGACGCTAATCGTGAGGTCTCGAAAGGGAGTCCGGTGGAGGCAGAATTAAGAACTACGCTTTTCTTCAGCTTTCCATTCTGGTTGTTGATTAAATATGCTATATATGTATTTATCTATATATAATATGTATACATTTCTTAAATATACGTTGACTAGTACCCTTAACACAAGTCTTAAACGAACTTACCAAGGGGCTAGTTCAATTGGTGTAATAGTGTCCTAAATATTATTATTATATTATTACATATGTATGTATGTAATAAAACATTCAACTTTAAGGTCTAACTAATTTCTTGTAACCCCAGGTGGCCTGGCTAAGGGTAGATACGCAGACCATCCTTACCATTCACACCCACGTGATATCGAGGAGTCGCAGAGTGGGTGTCACCCACAGCGACCACAAGACTTGGTTCCTGCACATCCGGGAATTGCGGGAGAATGACAGGGGATGGTACATGTGTCAGATTAACACGGATCCTATGAAGAGCCAGTTGGGCTATTTGGATGTCGTAGGTAGAGAAGTATTTTTGAATTTGTTTGTGAATGTTGAGACAGGGTTATAAGTGATATAATGTAACTCTTATCTAATCAACTTAAATTATCTCAACTCTTATCTAAACATAATGCAAAAGTAATAAAGTATTTTTATTAGTCACTTAACACGATACCTAGTAAATAAATATACTAAACTCATTTTTAATTCCAGTCCCAGATTGATATTGGATAACTTAAAAGTAGTAGTGACGTTATTATATCATATATAAAGGTATTTTTTCTTTATATTTGTCTCTAACGACAGTGTTAATATGACAAAAGATACTTAGGAAGCCCATTGAAATGTCTACAATAGAAGTTTATTTTTACGGACAAGGAGATGAAACTTTCAAGTCGAGAACTTTAAAGTAAAGCTTAGCCGCAACAATATGAACATTTAATATTCCTATATACAACGACCATTTAAACTAAAAAGAAAAACTCCTCCAGTATGCGATTCTTCTTCTTCTTAGAGTGCCTCTCCAACTAGTGGAGGTTAGTAGTCAGCTCTGCATACTCCTTTTTGTTCTTAGCAAGGCGGACCAATTCGGCGGCACTTGCAATCCCCGTCCATTCGCGGATATTCCGCAGCCAGGACTTTTTCTAACGGCCACGAAAGTATGCGATTTATTTGCCATCAAAAACGTCAGAACGTACCATTATTAACTAGATCTATAAGTATATTACACTTCACACTTATTCCTTTTCCTTCAGTTCCACCAGATATCATAGACCGGGGCACGAGTCCTGACCAGACTGTCAGGGAAGGCGCTTCAGTCAGTCTGACCTGTGCTGCCACTGGATCTCCTCAGCCACATATTGTATGGAGGAGGGAGAACTCCAAATCTATTCTGATGAATCATGGGATACAAGGTAGGTATATTTAGTGGTTATATTTTATCTTAAATATCATGTAATATAATAAGCAAGTAATATACAAACAATAAAGAAATAATTTTTTGTAATATAATGAAGAAATTTGTATAAATGGTAGATTAATATGTAGCGAAAAGCATATCAGATGACTGATTAGTTTTGAATTAACTAACATTCTAACCGTTGGAGCAAAGCGGTTCTCGAATGGCGACCGCGTCTCGGTAAACGTAGTGTAGGACGCCCCCCTGCCAGATGGACTGATGACCTGAAAAAGGTCGCTGGTAGTGGTTGGCTGAGGGCCACGAGTGATCGTGTTTTGTGGCGTTACCTTGGGGAGGCCTACGTCCAGCAGTGAACTGTCATAGGCTGATTGATTGATTGATAACATTCTAATACGTCGTGATTGATATTTTGGTGTAACTTCTCATTACACCTTCCTTCCAAGTAATCAATGATAACTTAATATTATCGATTATGCGAATAGCTACTCGATAATAAAGTAACTTGATTTATACCTACTACAAATCATATAAACCTACCTGTATATTAATATCGAAAAACGTATGAAACGTACCTTCAAGACTTGTATGGCAGTACTAAAACGTAGTTTCCCGGAACTACATAGCAAAAGCCTGAATGCAGCTCGCTATGCTACGAAGTTCCGTTTGAGTGTTTCACACGAATCGTCACGCAAAGGGCGACACGTCCACGTCATCGCTACGAATTTAAAAGCGTAGCAATAGTCGGCTCTTTGCTACGGCATCTGATACAGTTTGAGAGAAATGTTCTTGTTGTTAGTATGGAAAATATGTATGAAAATAAATAAAACATTCATTAACTCGCATACTTAAAAACATTATTATAAACGAGACTATTTGATACAATGTAATAAATACAAAACATACTCATGTCTCTACATTTCACTGCACTAAGATGTGACTGTTTGCTGTCCTTGAACACTTCTGACCTTTTCGTCGTGTTCTTTGGTGAAATCTGAATTTTGTCTTGCTTACCACTTGACAAGTTAGCATTATACCACCTCCAAAGGTAGTTTTTATACCTACACTAAACTTATAACATACACTTCACGACCCTAATCCCTTACAGACTAGTTAGTTAGTTGGTCAAGCGTCCATCTTATACTCATATTTGTATATTTTGTTACAGTGGCTTCACTAGAAGGCTCTACCCTAAACATAACACGTGTTAGTCGACAACACGCCGGAGGATACTTGTGTATAGCCTCCAACGGAGTACCACCCACCGTTAGTAAGAGAATAACTCTTACTGTTGAATGTAAGTGAACTACTAAGTATCTGTTACTTAGAGGATTTCCGTAACTTAATATATAAAGCCTCTTATATAAATAATAATGACTACAATTGTTGTATATACACAAATATGAAAGTGGGACGTTAAGATAATGTTACAATAAAAGACTTATAATACTAGGGTATTAAATAGGATGTTTCACTATGTTAATACTTCTACAGCGAAATATTGGGAGGTGTAATATACATTTCTCGGAACAGGTTTTAGGCAGTGAATCTAAATACATTAATATTGGGAACATTAGTTGGATAGCTAGCCCATTGCCCAACCAATTTAATTTACCCCTAGTAACTTAGTCGCATCCTACGACATGTCGGGAAGATCGGCAGCAAGTTAACATTCTTTTTACGCCCCAGACAAGAACGGGATAGGTGTAAAAGTGATCTAAGTGATATTATATCTCCAAGGTTTTGTCCACCCCGATTAAAAGACGTCGGTGTATATGTATGTATGTATCTATTTATATGTGACTACACAGTTTTCCACGTATCACATTAACTGCTCACTATCTGGTTTACACGTAGGTTCCAGGTGGCCGTTGCATCATCAATTACCGAGATGTACATGTGAAACTCTGAACGTCTTACAGGAAAAATTGTGATAGTGTATACTATTCATCTATATAACTAACTAACGATCCGCTCCGGCTTCGCACGGGTATAAAATATATAGCCTACTCCACTATTTAATGGATGTTATTATACATATAAACCGTAACGTAGAATCACTCTATCTATAAAAAAAAACCGCATCAAAATCCGTTGCGTAGTTTCAAAGATTGAAGCATACAAAGGGACATAGGGATAGAGAAAGCGACTATGTTTTATACTATGTAGTGATACGGATTTAATAAAAAGACTTTCACAGTTCCACCAGTAATAACGATTCGAAACCAGCTGGTCGGGGCAGCGGTTGGGTCCGACCTCGTGTTGGAATGTGAGACGCTGGCTTACCCGAAGCCTGTCAGTTACTGGGTTAAAGAGGATGGCGAAATTCTACCGATAGGTAAGTGATACATGGTTCCAAATACGAGCTTAAATTTTAAGGCAGTTAGCTCAATAACATCCAAAACCTATTGAAAGTTTATATGTTATAAGTAATTCCTTTTATAGAAAAATGTTAAACGTTATATGAAGTTTTACGCTACATTGAAATATAATGATAACTGTTTTCTACTTACTTCGTGTGAATCGCGTTATAAAAATGTATTATTAAAACTGCGATAATTTCTAAAGATAAAGATTAGTATTAACTATATTGTAATCAGCTATCTTCTTTTCGACATTTTAATATTATTCATTATTTACCTTAGTCATATACTCTACGAGCTATCACTATTATTCCTAACGTTTCAGCACTCTGTACCCGAAAACCTAAATGTATCAAAAAGTTCTTCGTAAACATTTGTCATGCTTATTTGCATGTGATTATTACAGCAGACATTTTAAAATACCAACAAAACCTTCACAAATCTTATTACCATTAACAGGTGGAGAACCCGAGCCCCTGAAACAAGACGGCGCGTATCGCAGTGTACTAAGACTGCCCATAAAAAGGGTTGGCAGGACCGATTATGGCTCGTACAAGTGTATCTCGAAGAACTCTCTTGGGGACACCGAGGGAACCATCAAGTTGTATCGTGAGTAGATGTTTGATAAACCCTCCAAGACTGCCCTTTGGTACATTGTAAAAGCAATGAGTTTGTTGTTAGTGGTTCTGTGATATGAAATGTCTTGTCTGGGTCGTGAAGACAAATGTTTCACAGGACATACTTAGTTCCTTAATTCGTTGTGATGTCGTAATAGTTTGATATAGGTCTAGTGGATAATCATTAATTGAGCAATGACTTTAATTTTTTTTATGTTTATACAGTTTTTAATGTTACTATCATTCGTAATATCGTCATTTGTTATTTTAACATCCAGCTTTTCTGACAGACCGATTAAAAATATTTATTATATTACACGTTTATTTTATTTCTTTATTCATGTTTCTATGTCTCTAACGGGATTGTCAGAGACAATTATAATATAAAATACATAATTTATTTAACTGCATTTTAATGTTTAGACAAACAAAAACAAACAAACGAACGCATTCACGACCATTAACCCTTGCGGGGTAGTCAGAGGTTCAGGTGTCCATCTCCGCAATTGCGAAGGTAGTAATTCTATGGACACCTCGAACCCACGTTTTAACCAGATAGTCAGTACTCAATGTGACAGGTGGTCAGCCATGTCGCCATTTACAAGCACTAACTATTACCTGTTCGACGAACAGGTAGGTTTCCTCGCAATGTTTTCCCTCACCGTATAATTCAACGCATTTCGTAAATGTGTTTTTATTACGAAAATGTACGTAGAAATTCATTAAACTTCATTTCCATTGGTACATGCTCAAACGGGATTTGAACCCTGTACCCACTGATACAGAGCCAAACCCCAAACAACTGAGCTACGTCGAAATGTAATTAATTAATGTTTAGGATGTGAGAATTAATTGTTTATTTATTTCACAGCAATGCCACCTTCGACTAGTAGTAGCAGAAGTGGTAAGAAATATACCTAAGTGTTAAATAAGTAAAAAAATCTACCTCCATACTTTTTGAATTAAGATGACCAATAGATTGTTTGATAATTTTTTATAGATTACGTTTCATCATAATACGTGCATTAATTCATAACTTTAAGTTTACAATTTCTCAGGCTTTTCAGTCCATATTCTGTCATTAATTCTTATAATATCTAATATTATTTGTTCATTTCGAACTGGGGCTTCAATAGAATGTTATTACCTTGAATTATATTCAATATTCCTTGTTATTATTGATATTTGTACAGGAAATATTTCCGTGAACTGCTAGTGCTCGTAATGTATCAAAATATCGGAAACATGAGATCGCACTACGCCTTGATTGACGTATGTATAAATCCGTACTGTGGTCATAACATGAACGAATAGAGCGAATGGGAAATTATATTAACTATTAATAATATTATAATAGAAGGGAACGTCATATTATGATGAAAATAATCCTTTTTTAGATTATTTCTCTCTTTCTTTTCTAAATAAATAATGAATCTCTCAAAATGGATTGTTTACAAAACCGTAATGAATGTATACAGTTAGTGCTACATAATTTACATAGTGTGGGTAGTTGTAATTTTTTTGGGTTAGGTAAATATTGCATATCTTTGAAGAGGAATGGGTTCATCACCCGTAATTATAAAAGATGAGGTTGTTAACAGACTTTCGTTGATATCAATAATAGTTTATTGATTCTCTTAAAAATAATTAACTAATTGATGACAACTTATCCTTTAATTCCTTTTGGTGTAGGCTATAATAAAACCTTTTTTGTTGCAGATATTCAAAGGCAAAATATCATATCAGACAAAGCAATGGACACGTCTCTTGAAACTCAAGGTATATTTTATTTTATTAAAACAACGAATATTGATTACATATAATTTGATTCATAGTATGTATAATATTGCCTATCACAATGGGCGTTGACTATCTCTGGTGAACTGTAGGTTCAATGAGACCAATTGATTACCAATGAGTTCAATAGTCGTACCACTAACTATATTGCCATTTTTTGTGCGCAGGTTTTTCTTTACGATGCCAATACTTTAATTAGTCTAATTATTTATTTTTATTTTCATGATTTAGTTTATGTTAATGACAGAATTTTTGACAAAAATGTTTATCATTTTTGACCTTTAATAAGTGATTTTATGATCCTTATATTAAATTAAGAGATTTTCATTTCAGTTCATTACCTCCCTAGTGAAAATATGAACAGTATGTTACGAATTAATGAAATTAATTCTACATTCTAAAATGAGTTTCAATGACCCGAGCTATCAAAAATAATAGCTGATGTTATATGCAATATTTATCATTATATGTAGTATTTTATCAATGAATATTTTACTAACATACTTAATTCAGATTTCAGGTACCAAGTGGGAAGCAGTGCTTCGTCAACCTTACCATTAGGTTTCGCTACATTAGTATATTACCTTTCATTTACCTTATTGTTTCTAAATTAAAAGCTTATGTAGAAGCTATCACTGTAGCTAAATTATAGACCAATTTATCTTTTGAATATACAGATTACATACCAGATAGGGTGTAAATAGAATGCCAATTAGTTGCCTTTCTTCTCGGCATGTCGTATAAGGCGACTAAGGGACTAGGGATAAATGAAATGTATAGGGCGATGAAATAGCATCATGTGTTAATTATTCTTTATTTATATCGTTATATCCCTGATTAGAAATGTTAAAAATGACAGAGGAGATATATTATAGAAGCAGTCATTTAATTCATCTTGAAAGAGATACAAGAGCGTGAAACATAAGCGCACTAATTATTGCCAAATTTATATTGACAGAGCTTACGGCATTATTACTTTAGTTTTGTTGAAATATAGTTTACCGGTAAAGCAGCTTAATAAATTAAATCTAGTATGAATAATGTAGAATTAAAAGATTAATTTATTATTTATTCAGTTTGTATCAGCTTTTATATGACCTACATATTTATTTGCATTAAAATGACCTGGATCTTACCACGGCTTAAAATAATATTATACGCTGTTTATAGTATTGTTTACATATAATCTATTAAGTTTTATAATATTGTATATTAATATTTAGTTTAATAATATTAACTTTATTTAAAGAAATAAGTTTAATGACATATCGTTAAGTTCTTCATACATATCCTATGTAACAGTATTAAATTTGATAAATTTATTGTACAAATAAATACATATAAAGTAGTAAAATATAATAAAGTGTAATTATAAAATAGACTGAACGCAATGTAAATAGAGTGTATAGTATCTAAGCTTGTATTTAAATAAAAAGCTTGAGACCAATCGTTTTTTGTTTTCTTTATAAATATATTACTTTGCGTTTCCTTTCACCATTTCACTTAAATTGTTTCACAATTCTGACACTAAGACTAAAAGTGACCTTGGACATATACCTCCGAAGTTCGGTCTACCCAAAAAAAGAGTATAGAAATTATACACACATGGTTCAATTATCAAAACCTGTCTTTGTAGGGAAATAGGTGTGACGTGTAATTGTAAAGTTTGAGTACCGAAAGACAGTAAGATAATACAATGTACATAACTGATAAGAAAAATTAAAATGGTGATCTAGCATTTTACTATATGTCTGTAGAGTGCAACTGCATTAGTAATGAGCGTTTTTTTCGTAAGATAACAGACTAAAAACCCATAACATGTCATTAATCATTATCATTAAGTATCAATATAAGTCATTAATAAGTCATTAATCATTAAGTCATTAATAGACGTGTTTCTAACTTTTGTTTACAGGATTATAAATACGTATATTTTTTCTTACGACAAGCCTGAGAGTATCACACTATACAGATATAGCAAAGATTTTGTAATTATTACTACATTTTATACTATAAGTTAACATTTTTCCCTCATTTATAAAAAACTTAATAATTAATTAATTGAAATGTTAATTCATTAGTAAATTCTAATGTCACTTTACTTGAGAACTTGTCAACCTATCTACTTATTGCAATGATGATAATTATATTCACAACACCATATTTTATGAATACAACAGACTATTAATATTCACAGGGGCGGAGTTTAGATAGGTACTCAATTAGTGTAAAACTAAAACGAGAATTCTATTTCGTAATGTGAATTAGTGGGCTATTTTATTCAATAGTGATGTGTCTGTTCCACAGAGTTAAAAGCTTATAATAGAGAGTGTAACGTGGTCTGTGACTTGAACAAGAGTTAAATTGAAATGTCTGTTATGTAGCTAATATAGTGGAATTAATATGTCTCGTGTGACGATCGCTTACTCTTCAAGTATCCTATAAGTTTTGCATTATGCAAATTTAAATAATGCAAGTTAAACATTTTTTATGGGCATCAATATGTGTGTATATCATAATATGTGGTGTATGGTTGTAGAGGATATAAAAGTCCTTTATAGTAGTAAATCTCTATTTAATACCTGTAATGGTAAGAGAAGCAGGTATTTTGAAAAGTCACGTATATTTCTGAAATGTATGTTACATCAACTATTCGTAATTTGTAAAAGCTACGAAACAAACTATTATGTTGCAAATTTCGCACTGATTTCTCCGAATATCAGCAAGAGTCACTAAAGTATTAAACGTTGCAAAGTATGCTTACATTTCTCAGTTAACATTTCATAAAGCATCAGTAAATTAAGTTGACATTTGAAAAACTTTTCAACAAATTTTTAAAGGTAACATTGAAAGGGAAGTAATTAATTGCAGACGCTGCGCTTTTACCCCAACTTGTTAAGACTGAAATAGTTTCATTTCGCTTCATGAATACAAGCTTTTTTAAATGTTTTTTTTTTAATATGACCTCAATTCAGGATTCCTAGTAACAAATAGTCAATCTGCCCGTGACCATGGCTACTGCAACGTAGCCGAAACATCGGGTTAATAAAGGTAATTTTATTATATAAAAACTTACGCGATAAGCCCGTTAATTATTAATCATAAATAGTCAGTGATTGTAAATGGCGAAACCGTTCACCACATGTCACAATAGATACTGATTATATTGGTGACGTATGGGCTTAAAGTGACCATACCATAGACATGTAAGCCTCAGATTACCTTGTAAGGTAATAATGGTCGTAAAGTGCATGTTATGCTACAATTTAGAACGTATTTCTATTTTTTTTCTTTTAATTTATTATTATATTAGATTAGGTTACATGTTTTCTTTGTAAATTTTTATTTAACCATACATTACCATATTTAACCATTTTCTTTTTTATTTTCAAACCTCACTGCAGCTTTTATTTTGTTTTTTATTATTTATTGATCTATGTCAGATAATGCAAACAAAATTAAGGCCGCTCCTCATACTCATGTCTGTGTTTTTCTGATAAACTCGTGATACGAGTATCTCGTGTTATTTTTTACTTTGACCCCTTTTTTCGTCCGAGTGACAGTTAATAAAATAGAGGTAGGGATAATGATATAATGTTATTATTTTAGGAAAACATTAACAAACTCTGTCAAGACACTTCCGTTTAACAGCGGATCTAAAAGCAGGAAATGTCAATTAGTGCATGACTACAACGTTTAAAGCCCGACAGAAATGTGTTTTTAAGAAATGTCTGTTTACTTGATACGGTTATTGATTGGTCGTAGAAACAGTAGCTTAGTCTTACTATCTAGTTACTATTGCACTAAACTTAGCTTAACTTTATCGGAATAGATATCCGAGTACTAACTTTCTAGGAATTAGATGCATATGTACAGAGTAGCGCGGATAATCTAAGGGTAAAATGTAAATACAAAGGGATCTAAGTCGATTCGATCTAAGTCAGCAAGTTTTCGTATTTATAGCTTATTATTTCTAACCCATATCAAAGTCTGTCTTTCAACATTTTCCAAGAATGAATTAGGGAATTTGTTTATAAATAGCTGCTACTGCATAATATTAGGGGTATCAAGTTTCAGAAAATGAAGTTTTTGTCAGTTTTACGTTCTGTATTTTACTGTTCTTTGGATATTTTCTGTACATATTGAAACAACAACCTGTCCCGCGCTAGTCTGGGGCATTAAAATAATGCAAACTAGCTGTCTATTTTCTCGGTCTGCCGTTAAAGGCGATTAAGGCATTATGTGTCAATGAAATCAATCGGGCGATCAGGTAGCAACCTGTCACCAATGTCATATATAAAAGCACAACCATAATATTAATGTTAAAAAGTGACTTAAGAGATATTATCTCTTCTCGAAGGTTCTATTGTATTTTAAAAATTTTTGAAGGCTTTTTATTAAACTTTTATTAACCTTACTGTTATATTAAAAATAAGAACACATATTATTAAAGCTCACGTATGCAACATCGAAATCGATACTTTTGTAGAATCCTGAGATACAGCGTTCTTTATCGAGAATATTAATAAGCGAGTTCCCAAGTGTCATAGAAGAGTTACGTGCAAACTGAAATGAAGTTCGCAGTGTTCGCGATTCAGTGATCCACGAATAGTTGGGTTGTCAAAGGATTGCCTTTAGTACATCGCATTTTATACGTCACTTGCAGCTTTAAGATTTTATTTATAAGTATATATGTATAATATAAACTCACTTTAGGATAGGTGCATGGACAAATTATATGTGATATTCTGTTTTAGGAATGTGAGGGACGGAAAATTAACCTACGCTTTGAAAATAATAATAAAAACAAACTTTAGTTAACACATTTACAACAAGATTCAACATTTTTTGTTTATAAATTCAAGATATTTTGATAGTCATGGTTAGAGTGAGAATAAACTACCGGTATTTTGGCAAATAATTGCAGTTTACAAAATATTGTACCACATCATATTACTAGCCATCATTGTAGTAAGTGGATAAAATATTAACTTTAACTTGACATGTTAAGTATTTTTTCATTTATTGAATCAATTTAAGTTAATTCATTGCAAAACTTCCAACACTATGTGAGATATCGTAATTAAAAACACACAGTTCAGCTACGTCTCATAATGAAACTTCTCTCAAAGTAGGACGTGATTGCAGGCACTTGATTTGTAATAAGGTGCTCAGACCTACCCATGCAAGACTCATGAGAATATCATTCTAGAAAGTACAAGTATGTGAATATGAGATTGCCTTAATGCACCTTCATCACGTTTAGCATGACATATACTTTCACGTCCTTTAATCTCTTTCAGGGTGGACAGAACCTTGGAGACGATAGAATGTATATTGGTTGCTGTTTATTTTCACTAAAATACACAATACACGTTCCACGTTCACTAATGCTTTTTGTCAAATCGTAGTTCAATATCACTTTAATGTTAGTCACTTCAGTGGATTAGTTAAAGAGTCAAATTACGCGCAAATATTCTGAAAAACGTATTAGTAAACTTGACTCCCTTGGGCTATATATACATACTCGACACTTTTCACATAGAAACAATACGTCCAATACATAGGTAGGTAACAAGAACCAGCTAGCCTATAAAGTGCCCGGTAATTTGCTATATCTCGTTCTAAGCATGCCCAAAATGGCTGTGTGTGAGTATATTATTATTGTGAACTCACCAAGTTGTAGCCGGTCTGGATTTCTCGGGCTTGGCAGTCACGCGATTACCACATTACAAGCACTGCAGAATGTTCCCAAATCACTTTGTGTACTGATACTTTTTTGTTTATTTTTTTCCCCTTCACGAATTTACTCGGAACTGGCTCTGAGCATGTCGAAAGGATTTCGTTCGACTCGCTCGGTGTTCGCTTCATTAAAGTCGGGTTAATTAATTTCGACTAGGGCCTGAGTTAGGAAAAAGTGGAACGTTAAAGTAGGTTAGACATTACAGTACTAGTTTTAAGTTAAACACAAGTGTAACAGTGTAATTTTACTTATTCTTAAAAGAGTCTATATATACTAGATAATCATAGTTAAAAGAAGTGTTGACTGAATTTAGGTTCTAGCTTGATATAAGCGTATTACTGATTCCCTAACATTAAGTCACAAATATTCCTTGTTATAAACAGCATCTCCTTACTAATAGGGGACTAAGAGAATATGTTATCTGCGAGTAGATTATGTTGTCTCTAAAAGGTATGTCTATGTTATGATCTGTTATTTCCGTGGTCTATTTGATACATCGGTCAAAATGCAAATAAAACAGTTAAATGACGTACATATTTTGAAAATAGAATGACATATTTCATCAACACATTTCATAACAGTTAGTAGTAGTTGGTTAGTTATGTAAAATAATAGAATACACGTTTATTCACTTAAATATATATACGATGATTGAGTTGGGAATCTAGCCAGTTTGTTTGGAGAGACAGCGAAATGTTTAAAAATATTATACTAAGCATATTACATTATTAGTTCCTAAGTCCTGTGCTAGCTGGGGCTTAGAAAGCTGCTGTTCATATCAACATGACGTAGGAGGCAAATAAGTGTGTAGAGGTCAGCGGAATATATTGGACAAAGAGCTAGTAATCTGCCAATAATATGAAAGCTAGAAGGGTCCGAGAATATTTACAGTTTAATCAACGAGGAAAAGACAGAAATTCATAAAATTTAAAAACACTTAACATTTGTTTTAAAAGAACCGCAATAAACAACACAAAAAACATAATACTAGTTATGCCAATTAAAAATTAAATCACAAAAATGCACTTTGTGAGGAACTCAATTTAAATGTACAAAAACTTTTTAGTTAATTAGTGTCGAGTGCGAGCCACGGTAATTGCAACTCTGCCAATTGACGCTAAAGCATCCTCACGATCTTCAGTTTGGCCACTTACCTTGGTCTCGTTCTGCGAATGAGCCCAGAAAAAAATATGATGTTCACTTGCTCTACAAATTGTGGAATTGTTAACATTGTATAGGAATTAAAAGTGTTATAATATTTAATGTAATACGTAATGATTAGTTCAATGAATTTCTGTATACATTTTCGAATTCAAATTACATTTGCGAAATGAGCTTAATACTACGGTGTGAAAAAACATAGCGAAACCTGCCTGTTCCTCGAACAGATAATGGTGTTTGTAAATGGCGACATGGTTTAATCTGTCACATTGAGTACTGACGATCTGGTCAGCACGTAGGCTCGAGGTGCCTATAGAATTGCTAATTTCGCATTTGTGGAGATAGAAACCTTAATCTTTGACTACCCCGCAAAGGTTCATGGTCATGAACGCAATTATTATTTTATTTCTTGTCTTATAATATTTTAGACAGGTTTAAACAGCAGTTATTATTAGCTATGTTGTCTTGTAAACTATGTTAATAATAAAGTCAACATAAATGTACATATATAATTTTCAAACTAGCAAAAATTTGCGTTTTGTGCTTGAGAGTTTGACCAATTGGAAGTAATCTGCTGTATCTACTTTTATTCACAATATAAAGTATTTGTGTTTAAACAACATTTGTAATCAATAAAACTAGTTCAGCTATAGACCCTGATGATTATTTTTGTGTTGATTCAACTACTATCTGCATTTAAACGAATTATGTTATAAGCTCTTATGAAACATATAGTGATTAAGCCCATAATATTTGAGCGAATGATTTATTTTCTACCAACAAACTTGAAAGGTTGATTTTAAAGTGGCTGGATTATTAAAATAACAGCGCCTCATAAACCCAATAACCACCTATCCAGAAATTTACCACGCTGGGCGTTACTTAAGTAAGTTTAACAAACGAAATTCTGAAAGTCACATAGCTATAGCAGCCGTTTTAAAATATATTGTAATTTAAAAATCAGCTCAACAACATTCACGCACATCCATGACCTAAATTCAATCTGTCAGCGATTATCTCATCGCATATTATATATTCGATCCTAATTAATTACTAGCTACAAGTAATCGTAACAATACAATTGTTATTACAAGTTAAGAAATCCAGACTAAAATAAATGTACCTATAACAGGTACAGAATCAAGACGACTCGTTATCAGTTCATAGTTGAATGAGTCGTCTCGCGTTGGTTGTAACTTATCATTTTCATTTGGAACTGCGCGTTCACCTGTAATCTACTAATTGCCAATCGTTAATGAATTTCAATTCAATTTATAATTTTAATTTTGATTCAAAATAGAGCTCATTGTTGCAGGCACTTGATTCCAAATTGAATTATGGATTTATTTTAATAAGGCACTTCATTTCACTCACAGATCGATTCGTATGGAAAACTCGCATTTTTGGTGATTTATTTTATAGGAATGTATCATTTATTTGTAATTGTTGTAAAAAAATCATTCATTTAAACTTTCTTCATTGCAGCTTTGTAATTGGTACTTTAATTATTTCTTTCTTATAAGTATTTCTAAGATGATCCCTAAGTAACTATCATTCATTTTTAACTGGATAAAATATATTGAAGGCTTTTAGAATTCGTTACAGTTGACTGTTTCCAATTTTGTTATTATCGCATTAGTATGTGCAGTTAAGTGTATGATTAACCAATCGTTCATACTGAGATTTATTTCATGAAATGATTAAATTGAAGCGCGTAACCTGTTTATGAAATGTTTTATTATTAGACAATAAATGTTAATACTTTACTATTTACATTTATTTCATGATATTATATTTATGAATCTGTAATCTAATGATTCAGTATTCATTAATACATCGTGTATACACGTAAACGCCACCCTTTAAGGGTAAAAATTGAATGAATTGTATGCCACTTCCAAATAGTTAATGATACCATATCAACTAACTAGAACGAACGGCATTGTATACCTTATTGAATAAAAAAAATCAATAAAAACCCTTACTCTATTGTTCCTCTTGAGGTAAAATTAACGATATTGTGATAGAGAAGATAAATTATATTTCTTAACGGCGATTAATTACGCCGCTTAGCCGAGGCGTCAATATGATAACAAAGGGCTTAACAAGGTGTATTCCCACGTTTTTGTATGGGGTATCATTAGGGTTTATGCAAACAATGCTATCATTGTGCTTCACGCTACAGGAGAAATTGTAAACACGACAGTTTGGGGGTTAATGGCGGATTTATTACACTCCTTATAAGAGGGATATTGGAAAAATAAGGTACCATAATATATATCTTATAACTACATATAATCAATGTCATCAGCTCAGTAGACCGTGTTGCTATATATAAGAAATAAGGCTTAATTAACTATTCTTGTATAATTAAAAAGTAGGTTCTTTTCTCTCGTAAATACTCAGTTATTTTATATCAGATTTCCGTAACAGTTTCTAGCTATATATTTTTAAGGAATTTCTGTATCGTATCTTGTAATCTGTGGTGTAATTTTTTGCAATAAGCAAAATAAACACTTAATTATAGGGATTTCTTATCTGAATAAGAAAGTAGTAATTAAGTTTCATACAAATGTTTCTCTGACAAAAAAAAAGTTATTATAATTCGATTCACCAAACAACCTTAATGTAACACAACCTTTTTTAATACCACACAGAGTGTGTTTTAAAACAATTAACAAACAATTCGGTTACGGAAAACAAGTCACGGGCCAACTAATTTAGTCCCTATTAGCGAATAGCCTATAATAAAAGTTAATGAGATCTCTCAAACTTGGCTGGATGGGAGAGGCGCTGCCTCGCCTAATTATCATTTGGCACTCTGCGATGCTAATTTGGAAACAAGGTGTTGAAGGTTCGGGGATTACTTCGCTTTAACATGTGAACGAAAAAACGAAGTATAGTGGTAGACTTTTTAAAAGCTTCTGTAGATTTTATTATATAAGTTCAAACGAGTGTGATTCTATTTTCCCTATTTTTGCGATAGGAAAAGCGTATTGACTACAGAAGGATTGGTCAGAGTCATACAAGATAGACATAGAGTATTGTTAAAACAGGATTTTTTATATATTAGTTATTATTTACTGACAAGGAAATAAGATTTAAGTTGTTATCCAAAATCTTTATACATTCCTAATAAATTGATAAATTAATCACACCTCTTTCGCAATCTGAAGAAATATTGTCTTATGTTAACGGTTAACAGTTAACCAATACGTGATCGTGGTAACAAATACTGGTTGCTATTGAAAAATCCATGAGTTGCCACTTACCCTGAAAAACTACCAGAATGGCAGCTAGTTAGCTTCCTATACAGATTCCACTTAAGGAAATAATAAATAGCCACCCTTAACGTCACGTGTTGATCAAATAGTATGTACTCAATGACACAGGTGGTAAGCATCAGAATTACTACCTTCGCAATTGCGGTGATGGAAATCTGAACCTCTGACTACCCCGCAAGGTATACTTGATCGTGAACGTGTTTGTCTTTGTCAAATAATAAATGGATTGGGTAAAATGGAGATCTGTATTAATTGCATATTCCTCTAACGGAATTGATAAAGTCAAATGCTTTTATTTAACATAAGTAGACATAAGTACAAGTACAGTAGATTCATTGAAAGTCATAACATTTGCCTGACACTGGTTGTCTCTTAGCATTGGAATTCTACCGTTGCATTGATATGTTACTTATATTTAATAAGTAGGCGTTGATATGTATATGTTACTTACTTTTAATAGGTTTTTCTGTAATGATTACATGCCTTTGCAAATAAACTAAAATGCTACGAAACATTGAGGACAAAAATTGAGAGTAAGCAGGTGCTTGGAGTCACAGGCATGAAGGAATTTGCTTCCTTCAGGGTTGGCGAAGTATCCTCTTGTTTTTTAAATGAAGATTTTTGGCAGATTAAGATGTAAGGCTAACGATATTAAAGCAAGTACTTAAATATAATGTCATTTTTCTGTCAGGCCTGTATTAAGATTTTTTTATTATTATTATATATCTTTTATGTTATCTTAGACCAAATATTTTATACGAAGTGTATCATACATAGTAGTAATAAAATTTCAGTTATCCTTTTATGAAAAACATGTTATATATTATTTTAGTACCACTTAAAAACAATGTATTTAATATCTTAAGAAAGACAATATTATTATATACATACATATGTCCACCTCTTCTCGTCCCCAATGGGATAGGCAAATACTATCGACTGCCACCTGGGCCCTTACTCCACTAATTAACTTTGACAACCACTCAACTGCGAGGCTATAGCGATAAATCTGCATCTCGGCCGTAAAAGTGGTACTCTGCTAATATTTTGACAGCCAGAATAGCGCCATAATAGCGAGTCAATGGCACTTCAGTGGCCACACACAAAGTACAGAAATTATTGTCTATGGATTACAACAATTTAAAAAACTGTTTGCACTGCTATGCAGCAATGTCAATTAATGCATATTGATTTAGCAGTTAAAAGTTTTAAGTTTATAACGTAAACGTAACTAAAAACGTACCTGAAAAAATATTTTATGTTTTTAATTGAAACTAAAACTACTAACTGAGTGTGTGAGTGTACACTAGATATTGACCATAGACAAAAATAGCTGTCAAAACAATAGTAGAGTACCAAAATGAAGGCTACTGAACTAATATTGAGGCACGTTTGATTAGTTGTATTTCGATAGCGCTTCAGTGGCCAAAATTTGTTAGTGGAGTGCGAAAAGTGTCAAATTACGGCCATTGAACTGCCACAATGTCGACACTGAAGTAATATTGTGGCCAATATGAATTAGTGGAGTAAGGGCCCTGGAACGATCCTGACAAATCTCCCTTGCTACACTCACACCCATTAAACTTTTCATACATGCTCTTCTATTCTTCACGCTACGTACGAGGGTCAAACTGAAAGTTCTTAGAACTGGCCACTTATAAACAATATAATAAAAAAATAATTCTAAAATTTGAAAATAGAACTCTTTGTTAATATTACTGACTATATATTTCATTCATTTGTCATTTGTTTTTCGATTTGGCGGCAAATTGAAAATTGTCTGTGTCACGTCAACATGAATTTAACACGAGAAAATTTTCGTGCAATGATTTTTTATGACTTTCGATGTCATTTAAGTCAACAAGAAAGTTATGATAGACTACGATTGGCCTTTCACGATGAAGCCCCATCTCGAGCGACTGTTTACAACTGGTTTAATGAGTTTAAACGTGGTCGCACTAATCTCACTGATGATTTACGTGAGGGATGGCCTTCTACGGCGACAACTGAAGATAACATCTGTTTTGTGCGACGTATGATAGAGACTGACAAAAGAGTGACCTATCAGCAGATTCGGACAAGCTTAGGTATCGGTATGAGTCAAGTGCACAAAATCCTCCACGAACATTTAGCGGTCAGGAAGCTTTGCGCCCGGTGGATACCTCATAATTTGACTGAGGCTCAAAAACTCCATCGTGTGGATTGGTGCCGTAAAATGATTGAAAAATTTAACGGAGGTGACTCAAATGCTGTGTTCGACGTACTAACAGGTGACGAAAGCTGGATTTACTGTTATGATCCAGAAACCAAAAGACAATCTGCTCAGTGGGTGTTTCCTTTCGAGGAGTTGCCAACTAAAGTGAAGAGAGATCGAAGTACGGGAAAAAAAATGGTGGCCTCGTTCTTTGGGAGGATAGGTCATTTCGCAACAATTGTGTTAGAGGATCAAAAAACAATTTCTGCAGAATGGTACACTACCAATTGTTTGCCACTTGTCTTGGAAAAAGTTCGAGAGAAACGACCTCGCAGTAGGATCCTCCTTCACCACGACAACGCCTCGTCGCACATCGCCAAGCGAACGATCGAATATTTGGCGACATCAAACGTTGAATTACTGGGTCACCCGCCGTATAGCCCCGACCTCGCGCCTTGTGATTTTTATTTATTTCCAAAAATTAAAGAAAAACTTAAAGGAAAGCGGTTTATGAATGCTGAAGAAGCGGTGGCTGCGTATCGCGATGCCTTTGAAGAGACCCCTAAGGACGAGTGGGCAAAGTGCTTTTCCCAGTGGTTCTATCGCATGCAGCGGTGCATTGACGTGAATGGACAATTAGGGACACGAAAAATGTATCGATACTCTATGGTATCGAGCAGTTTGATTTCGATACCGATACTTTTGTACTCGATACTTTGTGTTCGATACTTTTACTTAACAAGTACTTCATGTACAGGTATCGTATCGAATAATTTTATTTTTATTTAGTCATTTTATCATTTATGTTAACATCAGTAACCCCACCTTGTTCAATCTTGGTGAAGCATTTATTCATAGAGTTAGTTCCATTGCTGATAGGTAACCGGATTCACATTTCTGTTGTTTAATTCTAACTCGTTCGTTCAGTTCTCTATGGTTCATTGGCTGCAGCTGTATGGGCTTAAATCTCTTTGCCTTTCCACACGGAATAATTATAAAAAAAACTCTATGGTTCCTTTATTCGTTGTCGTTGTGATGACTGATAGCTGCTTGTTGTATAAAACATGTTTTATCGAATTTCTTGCGTTATTGATAGTTTATATTGAAACTTTATATTGGTAATTTTTTGTACTTCCATAGCAATTACCAAAACCCGTTACCGCCTATCGCCAAAGAGGCTCGACAAACTTCTTTTCTTAAGCAATTGTACCGAGGAGGAATGGGAATTATAATATTTTTGATTAAAAAATTGCGGCTCTACTTATTGTAGGTTGTTTGTATTTATCTTATATTTATGTACCATTTGTTATTTTTCACTCTCTGATTTTACGTCTGAATGAAGATACAGACGATACTTACTGACAAACATTGACTAAACGACGTAAGTAAGGCGTAGAGTACCCGCCACATACGGTGGCAGTAGCCAAACTTGGAACTAAATTTGACGTTTCCGCCATTGCGTGTTATTTTGTATGAAAAGTAAATTTAGTATTACCAGCGTTGTGTTTTTTGCCCACTCTTTGTAATTTTTATGTTTGTTAAGGGTGATTATAATAAATTGATTTCCGGAGTTTCTTGTTAGTTCTTCTCCAAGCTAGGGTCTCCGCTGATCTAACCTCGGTAAAAAATATGTAAAGACAATGCTCAGTGCCATGTTTGAAATAATAGTTTTAAGAGATTCGCGATTTATACTCATGATATAAGATATAAGGGTGTGTATAAGATTGATTGCAGCTGTGGGAAATCCTATGTCGAACAGACTAAACGGTCTATTGCGGACAGAGTGAAGGAACACATAATATATGTAATATATAATAAGAAGGATAAGTCCCGTTAATTATTAATCATGTTTGAAATAGTATAATAAACATATTTTGACTTTGATATATTAATTTGTTTTATTTGAGTTTATAGCTCTGCAACCAAAGATCGTTACAAATGAAACCTATAATGTTTCGAGCCGTATGGCACAGTGAGTGCTAGTTTTGGCGCGTTTACTGGTAACACTGAATTACGCGACTGTGGCGACGCCTCCAACTGCCACCGTATGTGGCGCGATCTCTAGATAGGCCACTGGCCCCTGCCTGATAAAAGTACTCGATACTTAGAGGTATCGATACTTTTGTGTCGATTCTTTTACAAGTACGATACTTTTTTATCGATACTACTCATGAGTACTGTATCGATACTTTCTATTCGATACCGTGTCCCTATGGACAATATTTTGAAAAGATATAATAAAACTAAAAACTGGCTAATGTAATCAGTTTTTGATTTTCTAAGAACTTTCAGTTTGACCCTCATACACCCGTATATAAATTATACGCACGTATATAATATTCTGAATAAATAAACAACCCTAATAATGGAGAAATAACAGACTGCCTTCTCACTAACACAAACTTGCCAGTGAGCTTTGCTCTGCGCGACACTCGGGAACATTCCTAAATAAATACGAATGAATGTTACAATATATATTTCATTATTTACACCTAACTCTTTATTAATAACAAAGTATAGCTACATATTATGGCCTTCCCTATAGCAGGGTAGGCAGCGATTACCCTTTTCTCCCGATCCTGTTAAAACTAATTCTTATTATTGACATCAATACACATGTCATACATCTAAGTACTTTTAACGTCACATCACACTTCTTTTTCAGTAAGTCACCTATATTTGCTCATTATGATTCAATGTATGTACTGGATAACATCGAGGGCAGCTATACTTATCTTGGCTTATAAACGGTGGTCATTCAAAACTCTGATTATCTCTATATGATGAAAAGTCAAATAAGTTATGATTATTAGTACATATAATGAAAATAAATACGTATACGACTTAACAACCCTAATATATAAATATCTCCACGGTTCTATCCACACCGAAAGGGATTAAAGGAGGTGAATGTACATACATATATAATAGCAATAAATGGGCTTAGTTACACATTATTTTGCCCAGGAATAGGTATTGTAATAATATCAATCCCATTATTGTTCGTCCCGAACACACGCGAACTTTCTATTACTTTCCGCATCCGCGTATAGTGCTTATAGGTTATTCAGATCGGAAATCTCGTGGTTGGACTATAGTTTTATTATGGCTGTTATTAATACTAGACTATTGTAATAGGATATTTAAATGTTACTTAATAACATAACATACGCTTCACAACTTGTGTAAACACACACCCTTTTTATTATAGCGTGGTAATCAGAGGCTTGATCCATCTACGAAATTTCGAAGGCATGTTAGGTTTGAGCTAATCAAAGCCCGTGTTTCACTAGATCCAACGCGACCAACGCGATTGCTAGTGAACCGTGTCGCCATTACCTAATAATACATATCTAAAAAAGATTGATAGCATTAGGATATGAGGATTCTGCATACCTGAAATTAAACTGTCGTGTATTACTTTCCTACTAAATAAGCCTACTCTTTAATGCCTGGCGTGTTAAAAAAACGTTCTGATGAAAGATGTTATAAGTTTAGAAACAATAGTGATCATTGCTAAACAATAAAGAAACTTTACTTGTACATTCACACATTCAAATAGTCATGAAAGGTAATAAGTATGTATATACACGTTGATAAACATTATAAAAGAAACATACCTCCTTTCATAAACATTGCAGTGCTTGATTATTGGTAATACACACCACCTTAGCGTGCAGCTCATTCCTTCGCATGCCTTCGTTGCGAGACAGGCTGTATGATTTGCGTGCAGCCACTTTTCGACACTGCCTGTGTAATTCATTTATTGCGATTGCAAGTCCCGTGATGTAATAGTAAATATAATGATTAGTGGATGGATTTCTTTCCGGGATATTTGAAAGAAGTTAGAATGTATTGGTTAAATTAGGCAATGAGCTAGTAGTCAATATGACATTAATTTGGGTAATAATTAGCAATATGTTCTTAAAATGTTATAAATGAAAGTCATCACAAGTGTCATAGTTATGTTTGTAGTTATCTAGCTAATGTAGGGAATTTCAGGACGTATTATTGATACCATTGGAGTGAAACTAATCTACTAGGATAAAGATGATAATGGATAATCTTTACCACCATTTCTATAGTAAACTTCACTTCCAGTAGCAAAACACAAAGACAAACAACTATTAACCCTTGCGGGGTAGTCAAAGGTTCAGGTTTCTATTTTCGCAATGGCAGAGGTACTAATTCTATGGCCTCGAACTCACGTGTTGACCAGATAGTCAGTACTCAATGAGACAGGCGGTAAACCATGTTGCCATTTACAAGCACTAACTATTACCTGTTTGGGGAACGAGTAGGTTTCCTCACGATGATTTCCCTCACCGTAGTATTCTATGCATTGCACAAATGTATTTATATGTCCATTAAGTGTTTACATATATGCAAAATTTGCCAAAAACAATAAGTTAATTAATGTTCCTCTAGCTTAGACTGTGACTTAGCAATAAATTTAAGCGAGGTGTATTTCCAGCAGTTCATATTAAAGATGTGACTCAGCCATGCACCTGTCAGCTGGGTGCAGATTGCAACCAAGAAACAATTTCACGCCAAGCTAAATTATGAAATTTGTCACGAAATTCACATTCCTCACACATTTGAGCTAGGATTATTGCTTCAACGGAAGGGATATGATAAAACGTTGGGTATTTAATTAAATTGAAATTAAGGCATGCTTTTATATTTTTTTTATTATTAATTATTTACATGTAAAAACTTATTTAATCTATTCAATTTGACTACTGTACTTTATAACTTTAGTTCCGTCTGCAAATGCGCACCTGTTATTATATTCATAAATCATACATAAATATTACATATCCCATCAACATAGCTTATGCTTTTATGACACTTATTATTAACCTACAACTAAGAATCATTGGATTTAACTGAGAGAGTGCATATTAAACTGAGCGATGTTAAGATTTTTACAAATATATGCCACCAGTATGATTGTAATGGCAAAACTGACAAAAAAGATAATAAAACTTAATTTATGCAAAATAGTGAAAAAAAAAACTGATATTTTTGTATATTTTGATGCAACGCCCGCAGTTTTTGCGTGATGACATATTGATTTGCTTTGCTCTATTGAACGTAACAATGTTATAAAATATTGATAGGTGATTTGAAAGGTAGTCTAGTACTATGATATGCATGCCAACGTGAATTGCCAACAATAAACTTATTATATATGTATCTCAAAAATCAAAATATTTTTTTTTCCTCGGACACTCTTTAGATAGTAAATGAATAAAAGTGAATTTATCATTTAAAGCTAGGCTAGGCTAGAGGGGGATTTCAATACTACAAATCTAACTAGCTGGTTTTTTCCTGTATGTTTTAAGAGCAAGATACTTTGTTACAAAAACATACAGACATAGATGACAGTTTTCTAACCCATCGCTAGATAGTTTCCATTTATCCCATATACATTAAGCGCCTTCTAAACATGCCGGAAAGAACGGCAAATAGTTAGCATTCTTTTTCGTCCCAGATAGGTCTATTTCAACTACAAACCGCTCATTTATCACTACGAAACTTGATGAAGTAAACAGTAAATTAAGTTTTATATCATAGCATAAATATCGTAGCAAGCAATGGAAAGAGTAGTAGCAAAATCAAATCGGTGTGCGGTAGGGAGGTGTATGTTTGGCCTAATTACACGGATGGGTTGGCCCGTCTATCTATCTGTGACTGGTCGAAGAGCCACAATGCCTCATTTGCGATACGGGGACACAATCCGCTTTTTAAAACTTACAGGCTATTTGAAAACTTTATTCTGGAAATTAGTAGATAGATGAAGGCATTCTCATAGCTTCAAGGGATTGTAGTTAGCATAGAAATACTAATACTCATTTTATTTTGCTTGTTTCAATTTGACAACACTTGCGATTTATTAAATAAATTTTACAAATTTTCGGAAAGGAAGTAAGTCATTTATTAATCGGTTAAAGCTACACACAACGAAAAAATTCATCCCAAGTATACTTTACAGTACCAAGATACTAAAAAAACGACGTTTGAAGTAGAATCGAGTATATACATGTCATATATCTATATCAATATCAACTGGTTTGCAAGGATCAGAAAATATAGGGATCTTAGATATCTGCTAGTCTTGAAACCAGACTGCCATATATATGTATGTACATATACACTACGAACGATACAATGTTCACATGATTTTTCGGGCTCGCTCAGTCACGCGATAGGCGCATTACAAACGTTGCAAAACGTTTCCACTTCCAAATCACTTTATGATTTTCGTGATTAAATTACTTTGTTTCTATCTTTGGTCTCATTTTCTACTTGGGCTCATTAGGTAACCGGTTAGTATTCCTTTTTATGTGCTAGACTAACACGAGACATGTTTTGTCACATATGTTTCACGACATTTCGATGGTATATTGGTAGTTAGTTAAAAAAAAGCTTTATTTGAATGAATGATTAAATGTTATATGTAAAAAAGAGCTTAAGCCAGAAAGGACAAATTTAATTATTATATTAAGTCGTTTGTACATAAAAATGACACTTTTTTTAGAGTAGTAGTCAGTTTCTTAAATTGACATCGGTAAGTATTACATTGGTCTTAAAATTTTCACTGGTAACGAAACAATAAAACTAAACTACTTCAAAGATAATTATAATGTTGTGACTTTATGGACACATTTTCTACTTATTTATTATACAATTAAACATTTAATTAGTGGAATTTATATAAATGAAAATTTTGGAACAAACCTTTATAAAGATTTCGCTTTATTATCATATTTAGGTTTATTTTGGACCACTAATGTTTTAATAAGAACATAATGGTTTTATAAAAACCAAGCTACAAGCGAACTATTGTTCGAACAAAGTAATAAGAAAACAATTGAAGTTTTTTAATTACAACCTCTGCTATTTATTAAGGTTATTGATAAACTCAAAGACTTGTTGGTGTTTTAATAACTTTGAGTCTTGTCGAGGAATTTCCAATTGAGACAGAAAGACCGAACTGTGATGTGAAAATAAACAAGATGAAAGGCTTATTATTAGGTAGTTACGTACTTAGTTTGAGAAAGATATAAAAAAATTCAATCCGCCCTTCAAGTTTCGAAATGATTAATTTTAATACAAAGATATTTACCAAATGTCACGAACATGAAGTACGTACCAAAGTTATAAATGTACGATTTAATATTTTTAAATATATTTAAACATAGTTTACGTGTATTCGTTTTTTATTATATTTACTTATGTTTACTTTACTAATGAGGTCCATTTTTAAAGTTTAGATAGTTTGGGTGAAAGTAATTTTGCAATTATTGCATGTACCCTGTCATTTTTAAGAGAACCAACACTACAAGTAAAAAAAATTGCTTGCACACTATGCTAAAGTCACTTTTATCGTGAATGGATAAGGCGTCAGTCAAAAAGGAACACACATCTATTAATTACCAATAGACCCAATAAAACGTGAAAGGCCCTAGACCAACCGCCTTTGGAGCCTTCCCATTGACACGCTTGTTAAGCCGTGTAATTAATCGGCGTGTAGTCAATTTGTCTTCGTCAGCGCGAAAAACTGATTTCCTCACATTACTCAAACAATGAACGGTGGGATTTTGATGATGATTTACTAGCGTGTGGGCTGAAAGATCAGGGAGGTCTATTTATAGTCTAAAGCTGATAATAGATTGAAAATAAAACAGACGTTCATCGATGAATCGGCAAGATACTTTATGAAGCTAATTTAAAATGTTTTTGAGGAGATGTGTGTATGTCAATGGAGTAAAACTTGTTTTTCACGATCTAATCAAAATGGCGATGTGTGAAATTTACCTACCTCTATGTAGGATGTGATGTAAATTTACATATGTTTTAAAAGCATGACAGATATCTTTAGCATTTTTTGTTGTTTGATTGACCATAGATTTGAAGAAGTATTCATTTATCTATTCTTTATTGCGCACACACTGCTTTTACACATGAAAAGAGACAGAGAAATTGCACAATAGGCCTACTTAAAAGAAGTAATGTAGAATTATGTATTTAAAATCAATAACATTTGTCTTTGATGTTGTTTAAGCGTGAATGTATCAAAACAGGTGAATTGTCTAAAAGCTTGATATGAAAGCGAAAAAAACTGTTATCCATATTAATTTCCCATTGCTTCAGTATGCATATCGAAACTTTTCCCACATATGTTTCCTACACAACGTGTGAACTTTCCAGTGATGCATTAAAATTAGGAAAAAGCCGAAACTAGTTTAGTCGTTGGGGCCACATCGCTCACTTAGGCATATTACGCCACTGACAAGCCTCGAATAACTTTTATCCCGTTGAGAATAAATAGTATTTTTTCCACAAATGAACAAGAGAATGGCTGGTAACGAGTTAACGAAACTGTTACTAGTTGGTTGTTTTAAATTAATATTTGTATCCCGACTGTATGAACGTAAATGCAACCGAACGAGGTAAAAAATCAGGAATTTCGTGAATGTGTTTTAAAGGAATGTAAGTATCTAAGTATTTTCTTCTAACTAATTATTACATGCATATTTTATATATACTGTCTCAACTAATAAACAAAACGTAAGCTTTTTCCTTGTAAAAGGCTATGGTATAATTGTATTCTGTTTGAGCATAGCTAGTTAGTTTCATTCGAAGCCCCCTGAGCGGTACAATATCCCATAGGAGTTTCGTATTTGAGAGCGGCATTTCAATTGATTCGTTGTCCGAAATTTGAAACATAACTTTCATTTGTTTGCCGCGATAGCATTTCCACCTCTGGTGCTAATACGTTAATTTCCTGTTTCGTTGGATTGCGAACGTTTGTTAGTAACGTTCTAGTGGCTGATGATTTATGGGAACAAATTTGAATTCAGTCTGCTGTACAACATTTCGATCAAGGCCTATGGAATGGCTATTTTAAAACAACTTTGCCAACTAACGTCTTATGTAAGATTAGTGCTTAACATAGTATTCAGTGCAAGAGATTGCGAAGAAATAAAAATAATGAGAATTTAGCTAAACCTACAGCAAAGTTTGGGTTATTTTTTTGGTATAAATTTCAATAATTTTCGTATGCATTTTCGTAATATTCGATGTTTGTTTAAATTCTAGCCGAAAAAATGCGATTAGTATTGTTGTCATTAATTGTATAGCATTGACACCCACAATAATCAATCACACACCAAATTTATTTTAAATTGTATCTTTTATATTTTCCTTTAAATATCCATCCGACTAAAAGCTTATTAATATGCATGGAAATTTCGTCAGAATCTCTTTATGAATTCTTTAGCATTAGCAGGTCTTAAGCCAATCTATTTCACTTTGGTTTTTAAGTCTTCTCTTGAATAGTTAATTGCTGAGCACGAGCTTTGCCTTGGTTGCAGCTTAACTGATGCACGGGCCCCGGGTAAATGTCTTTTTGATTTAGGATCCGAGAGGTAAAGACAGTCTATTTATAAAGTCACAGGTAAGCTAGCTTCAATCTCGTCGAACATTATAAATAGTGAGATAAATGTAGAGAAGATGGCTTCCAGGTGGGTGAAAGATTGAATAATATGCTTCCGTCTACTTTTATAAGAATGAAAGAGTAATAAAATTCAAGAAAATAAAATAATACGTATTCAAATATGTATATACTGGTTGGCGTTAACAGTTTTTTGTATATGTGAATAATTAATGTATGAAGATCATAATAATAAAAAAGAATAATTAAAAACCTTATTTGTCATAATCACAAATTATAATCATTTTTTTCTCCAAGATTTAACTATTATCATAAAAGTTGCTTCATAAATACATACTACTTGTATCATGTATTCCTTCACGATTTCCACAATTACTCCGGGAAAACATAAATATATTTTATTTATCACTGTAAATTTACATTCATAAATACTCAGGCGTGGAAATGTACCCGGACTTCATTTTGAATCTTTTGTGATACGAACAACCTACAACCTCAGCCTCTACCACAGCTTTATCTTATATTCAATATAATAAATATGTACGTGTTTAATGAATCCTTGAAATATAAAATGGAATAATCTAAAAGTGGTGCTCACTAACTAGCCACTTAAAGGGCATTTATTACTGTCATTGGTCATTACTTACGGTTCGAGACATCCAGGTTTAAATACACCTCTAAAAGCGTCCTGAATATTCGCGTAAAGAAAACCTTTACTAGAAACAGGATTTCAACATTACCTTTAAGGCTATATTTAACTTTCAGGCATTCACCACCAAAAAGAAACTTTGCCATTATTATTACTTTAGGGTGGAGCATAAAATGTAAACATTTCACTGAAAACGGATCGTTAAACACTTAGACTCATTGCGATACACTGGGCGCAGTATTTACGAAGGCCGTAAACAAAGTTTATGTGGAGGTTTAGTAAGCATCAAGGTTTATTTAATTGTGCCTCTTCCGAGGTGAGAGGTAAGTGTCTGATTGGAAAAGAATCTTTCCGAACATTACATTATGTGTAATATATAGTTGGTATATTTTTTTTGATAAGAATGTGTGTTATGTACCATTGTATGATGGGGATACTACGTAAACGTTCGGTACAATTTAATATGTACTCGTACAGACGATAATAGAGACAAAAATAATGGCAGTTTCGTTTGTCCCTAGCGTGCAAATTATTGAAAAAGGCTTTCGAAAGAAATTTATAGAGCGGATGTGGATGAAAAACTAACTAAAACATAATACAGATCAAATTATATGAATTCTTCTTATACAAATGAACCCTATGTAGATAATGTTAAGAACAAGAGATGCATACATAAAAATCAGGTTACCTGATGTGAGTGAGAAAGAGATTTGTCAGGATCATTCAAAGTGACTATCGATAGTCTCTACCTATCCCATTAGGGAAGGAGACGCGAAACTATATGTTTTGTTATTGGTTAATAGTATGTGTGAAATATTGTTCCATTATATTGGAGTAAACGCAAGCTTTGTTCCTAACTTATTCAGATCATGTTTGGGATTCGGTGAACATATTGTACTAACGGAAGCCAAGCAGCTCCTAAGAAACGTGAGTATATTGTTTCCGAGTGTTATTTATTACTTATATTTTGAGGGGGATCTGTTGTTTAGGCAATGTGTAAGTCAATATATACCTAGTCAATAATACCTAGTGTAGTTCGATCTCTGCCTACCCTTCTACAGGGAATCAGGCGCGATGTGTATGTATGTAATGTATCCCAGTCCTAATCTGTCCAACAACCAACCAAATCGGAAGAACCATAAGTTCTGAGCTATCTACAAGTTTCAGAAGTATGTTAGCGAGGTAAAATAATATGATTGGAAAGAAAGAGCATTATGTATATTTTTTGTAAAGGTAAACTTATTAGGAATAATTATTAACTTCAGGTTATCAAAGAGCAGTTATGGTTATGAGATTTAGGCTACCTTTTTGTTATCTTGTAAAACATAACTGTTACAAAACAGCTGGTTACATTCCACTTAAGTACGATGCAATTTGTTATCGAATATATATTTCCAAAGTGACTAACGGTTTGTACCAAATCTATTCTCCAATGCATCTGAAATCGCCATACTACTCACGCTTAATCATTACATACTGCAATGTAAAACTCCATTGGAAGTAGCAAACAGGCACGCAATTGACCGAACCCGAAACCTTGGGCCCTGCAAATCCTACTAAATCCTTTATCGGAATCGAAATATATTAAGGGCTCTCACAATTTTTGCTTAAGCGATGAAATTGCCAAGTGGAGCGTGTGATGAATCCAAATGGACCTGTTAGCTGAACAAATCGGTGTTTTATTTGTTACGGTGCATTGTACGAAGCCATCAGGATGCTGAATAAATAAATGCTTTATTTACTCGCAGGTTGTTCTATTTAATTCATGGAGGTGAGGGCTTATTGTATAGGGAGATAAAATATAAATTTAAACAATTTCTCACCGATGTATTCGTTTTCTTATTATTATTTCATTGTTTATTTTTTTCTATTAATTATTAATCTAATGTCAGCTGTGTAAAGTTCTTTGTTATAAATTCTGAATTATTAGTTATTGAAGCGAATTCAATTTAGGATAATAATTATTACAAAGAAAATAACAATGTCAGTACGTTATTTGGGTTTGCATTATTAACATTATTAAATGTAAGTTCCTAAGTCTACAACAGGTAAAAATTAGCAATAAACCCGTAATTTATGCGCTTCGAAGCCGAGGAATGATATTAATTTTGGCGAAATAAACTAAATTACTGGAATGGCTGAAGAAAGGTGATTCGCTAGTTTCGCCACGGCTTCAGACAAAGGGTTTTCCTGATTTATGCTAATAAATTCACCGCTACGCAACATTTGTTTGAAATGTCTGTTATTTCTCGAAAGGAGGCGGCTTTAGGTTGTATTGCCCTTCGACGCACCTAATTCTACATTTTCACTATCAATGTTGCTTGTTTAAGTTCACTTACGTTAAATTGGAACTGGTAATGTTTTTATATTGCTCACTTATCATGGTCCTTTTATAGTTATATATAGAGTAATCTAATCATCAGCGACTTAAAATGTTACCTCTCCATTACGTTCTCGCGAAATTTAAATGTTCATTTAAGTGTTAAACAAATTTAGATGATATTAAAATCTCCTATTTTAAAATTGTCACTATAATTAAGGTAAATACATCAATTTGATATATTACAAATTACTTCAAAATGCATGTTGGCTGTAAATTAATTACAACTGTAATGTTTATGCTTTTAAACAAGTGTAATATCATGGTTTAATTTATCATACACTACTAAAAACTTACCGTCATCCTACAATAATTCCTTAACAAAGAGCCAACATTTACAGCGCAGATCAAGTGATTCCATCTTCCTGCTGGTACTACTAAAGCAATATTTCTTGAGTTAATACCACTGTGAAGTATCACAGCCCCGCTTCGGTATCCCCGAGGACTTTTCGGCCCAGCGTTTCAATCCACTCTTCGTTTGACGAGACATTAAACATTCGCTCAAAAGCTTGTTCAGTTTAACAAAAGATGGGAACCGCGGAATGGTTTCCGTTGGCGGGTTTTGGGAAATATTTCTTTGGAAGGGCTTGGAAATTTATTTTGTGTATTAATCAAATATTTTATTATTATTTTTTATTACGGTATACGGTGGATTTTGTAATTAATAGGTGTTTAAATATCATCATAGAAAACTATATTGTATGTATAAATCATTGCATGTATTTATAAACGTAATTATCTGAATAAAATAAGCATAATTTAATTTGTGCTTTAAAAGGTAAGTTAGTAATCATACCAACTTAAATTGAAATATATATATATATATACATACATACATATCCCTCATATCCTTTCTAAAATATTCCTTTCAATAGAAACAAACGCTAGATGGACCGATGACTTGAAAAAGGTCGCTGGTAGTGGTTGACTGAGGGTCATGAGTGATCGTGTTTTGTGGCGTACTCTTGGGGAGGCCTACGTCCAGCAGTGGACTGACATAGGCTGATTGATTAATTGAATAGAAGCAAATAATAATTATTGTGAATGGCTGAGTGATTTTCCCATGAAAAGTATGGTAAAAAAAGTTTATTTTACAACTACAAGACCCAGACGAACGACGACCTCCGTGGCGCGATCGGTGAGCCGCCGGAACGCCAATCGTGAGGTCCCGGGTTCGATTCCCGGTGGAGGCAGGGTTACGAACTACGCTTTTCTACTGATTTCCAGTCTGGTCGTTGATTATATATGCTATATATGTTTATCTATGTATATTCTGTATATATTTCTTAAATATACGTTGACTAGTACCCTTAAATGAACTTACCAAGGGACTAGTTCAATTGGTGTAATAATGTCCAAATATTATTATTATATCAAGTAATTCTTGTCTGTACTATTGTGGTGTATTGCAGTTCCGTCTCCGCTTGTCATATAGCAACATTACACGGACGATATTGATCAGTATAGACATTTCTTGGTAAAAACCATGAGTCATCAACCCTACTAATGTTCGAGGACTGTTTTCTAAGATTGCTACAATTTATAGCTCCATGATTATAGCTTGACCATGGAATGGAAATGTAGCAGTTGCTTTGTTAAGTAGTATGTACCGAAGTCACGTGTAAATAGAAGGAGTAAACAAAATATGGAAAAGTTCAGGTAATATAAAATAAACGTCGGGTCAATAATAAAGGTAACTTCATTATATAAAAAAGTCCCGTTAGTTATTAATCATGAATATAAAATAAGTAAATTTACATTACAAAAATATATTTAAAAGCCTTTTCAATTTAATAATAAAGAAGAAACAGCTGTTTGTATTTCGTAATCTATGAAATTCCGTAACTAATTGATTTGTTATAATATTATAATAAACACTAGTGATCTCTTCCTAAACTTATATACCTACATATATTCATTACCTCTAATCTCATTGTGGTACAAAGAATCTTTAATGGAACCTATTAGGCATACCTAGGTCACTTTAGCATAATTATTGGATTGTGATATAGCACACTGTTTCAGGTTGTTAGCCCATCGCCTAATAGATTCCATTTAACCCTTATCCGTTAGTGGCCTCCTACAACATTTCGGAAAGAACGGCAGCTAGTTAGCATTCTTGTTACTCAAGACTATCGTTCATAAATTTGGTGAATATTTCTGGCCTTTTGATTAATAACTAGCGGGACTTATCGCGTATTTTTTTATATAATAAAGTTACCTTTATTAACCCGACTTTTTTAAGTCCCATTTGTTATCAATCATGAGTATAAATCGCGAATCTCATAAAACTATAATTTCTGGCCTTACAGATATAATATGTATTTCTATAATTTTTATGCATCGCATGCAATTTATTTTACACCGTTACTGGTTAATTATTTTCAACCGATTTTGCACAAATTAATACCATTGAATAAAGCAAAAAGACCACTGCTAGCCGGGATTATAAATTCGAATTCCTTTCTTGGACATTAAGCCATTTGTATTTCTAATTCATCTGTTACGGATCCCAGTTTTGCATATCTCAATGTTTAACGAAGCGGGACAAATTTATCAGTACAAATTTCGATAGGTAACGAAATTTATTGCAGACTTCGGAATAATTATTAGCTTTAGACTTTCTTTTTGTAAAATGGAATTTGCATGAACACATTTCGATTACAATTTGAATTGCCTAAGAGCTATCTGTAACTTAATCAAATCATAATACAATCGAAGGTACTGAAGTGAAAAGTCGTAGATATACGAGCATTGATTTCTCAGTAAGAATTATGAATCAAAAATACATATCGAAAAGGGTAAATTATACTGCTCTGCAAAATCAATCAATCAATCAATCAATCAGCCTATGACAGTCCACTGCTGGACGTAGACCTCCCCAAGGTAACGCCACAAAACACGATCACTCGTGGCCCTCAGCCAACCACTACCAGCGACCCTTTTCAGGTCATCAGTCCACCTGGCAGGGGGGCGTCCTACACTACGTTTACCGAGACGCGGCCGCCATTCGAGAACCGCTTTGCTCCAACGGTCGTCGGTTCTGCGACAGACGTGACCGGCCCACTGCCACTTTAGCTTGCAACATCGATAGACAATGTCTACGACATTGGTTCTCTGCCGGATAATCTCGTTCCGGACTCTGTCCCTTAACGAGATACCCAGCATCGAACGTTCCATTGCTCGCTGAGCGACATGTAATCGGTGAGCCAGCCCGACCGTCATGTTCCACGTCTCAGCACCGTATGTCATTACAGGTAGGACGCACTGATTAAAAACCCTGGTCTTAAGACACTGCGGTAGTGGCGACGAGAAGATATGACGCAACTTCCCGAATGCTGCCCAGCCCAGCTGCACTCTTCTGGAAATCTCCCGCTCGAAGCTGTCCCTACCCATTGTCCTCTGCAAAATGTATCATGTTAATTCTTTTTCTAAATTATATAAAAATCTGTGGATACCTAATTATATCAAAGCTATCATATTAAAAGTGGTTAAGGATACGAGTACGATGTTGAATGTTAAATTTATTCATATTTTCATTATATATGATAAAAGTGGATACTTCAGATTTAACACAGTGTAATGAGAACCAAAATTAATTACAAGTATCTTTTCAAATGAAACTGACAAGCCTGTTTGTCATCATATTGCCACCACCACAAAGCTATGCAAATATTGTCAGTGTAATAATTTAAAATTGCTCTTAAAATTTACCACATGGCTCCGCAAAATTAAATTATGAATACCCTTTGAGAGTCGATTGTTTGACGGAACTAATTAATAGTAGCTTCGTAAACAGCGAAACTCAAACTTTAGTCACAAGTACAAGGAGGCATTTTAATATATTATGTTAGGACTTAGGTCAGCAATGCAACCTTAAGCAAACGCTACATTTAGCTCGAGATCTGTGTACTAAATCGTGATGGCTAGTTCTTGTTAGTGACGTTATAAGTCGTTTTTTTATTATTAGATACATTAGGATATACTAAATTAACACATTTTATTATCAGCCACAGCTGATCGTGTGTTGTGGCGTACCCTTTTTCCAGCAGTGGATTGCAATAGGCTGATTGGTTGGTAGATATATAAACCTTCGATAAAAAAATCAATTAGAGCTGTTAAGTATTGATGTGTTGCTTTCGTAGTATAAACGTAGTGTATAAAAAACGAAACCTAACCTTCAAACGGCTGCGCAATTTCAAATGGCTTCTACCAGAAAAATCCTACAAACTAAAACTTCCCGGAAAAATTCAATACAATTATTTCATTAGACCGTTGCAAAATAGTCGAACAATTGGATCGTGGTGCAATAACGAAGTTTGTGAATTCGAAACTAAACTCGCAACATCGATGTACTGTTTGTTGTATTCTTCGAAAATCTGAATATCGAATATTTTTGAATGTCTGGATGTCTGTTCTGGTTTGTAGTGGATAAGCCATATACACATATGCAACAATAATATGTTTTTTTTTTGAATTCTTTATTAAGCCATTCACCACTAAGGTTATGTCGGCTGAAGTACAAACACTGATGCCACGGCGTTTGAACTTCTTGTTTTGCATCGCCATGGTTACACCAACGCCGCCAGCCGCTACAACCGAAGAAAAACGAAATCAAACCTCCAATTCTTCTCTTCCGTGTTCTTCGGTTCGTTCCAGTTGAGGATCCAAATAAAATCCCAAAGCAAACATATTTAGCCAATTTGGCATCACAACTGACTAAATATTCAACCGAAAATAATTATTTGTATTTTCAACTTTCACTGAGCTGCTGACTTTGTTGACGCACCATAGACGACTGAATAATATGTTATGAATATCATCTTCGTATATGATAAGGATTATATTGACGGAGGAGCCTTTGGAAAATTGAAATTGTTTAATAATGGAATATTATCTGAAAAGACGATTAGTATTTCTTAATGGGGTATAAATATAATATCAAAACGTCGGGTTAATAAAGGTTACTTTATTATATAAAAACATACGCGATAAGTCCCGCTAGTTATTAATCATAAATATAATATCAAATTTAAGTTATTCTTTTATTTTGTTTCACCTAAAGAACACTTATTTAGCATTTAAGAGCATGTCATGCATCGTGGTTCAATATGTTAATTTTTTTAAATTGCTATTGTTATTACTTGAGCAGAATTATTTTACTTGAGTTACATTACGTTATATTATATAATATTTTCTAATAATTCTACCAATTTGAATTACAAATTTATTTTATTTATTTATTCATCCTATCAATGTTTACACCTTTACAAGCATAAACCCATTACATGTGCATTCAACATTGAATACCCTTAATATCTGAACTTACTATTAACTTCAAGTAGAAGTATAACCTAGATAATGGTGATGATATGTAACGGTTGCACGACGTAGGCTATACATATCAAATTAGAGACGATATTCTCAAGGCGGGTGTACGTAGCGTGAAGAACAGAAGAGGCATGTATGAGGAGGTTATTGCATTATGAAATAAAAAATTGTGAAGCGTTAAAACTCATCCACACTATACGTTCAATGCAAACGAAGCACGACAGACTAAAACCGAATAGTGTTTGCATCTCTGTTGTTTTTAATTTCTCATGTAGGTTAATTTGCGGATCGCAACTTTAGTTTAATTCGATTCCGTTTCATTGTGTTGAAACAAATTCAACAAGAGTACTTTAGAATTTTATTTATAGGAAAGATCTGAATATGAGGTGTAATACTTCATCAACTACAAAGTAACCTGAATTTAGAAGCAGTTGTCTCTATTTTGACTATATTTATTTCATTCAAACCAAGATATTAAAATAATATTTAAAATACATTAGAATACATTTAAAGCTTCCGTGCCATACCTTTACACATACCTTTTTATAAATAAATTACTGTTACTCTTAAATATTCATGTGTAAGCTATACCTTATCATACATACATACACATGACGCCTGATTCCCTGCAGAGGGGAAGATAAAGATCACGGATCCCCCGATCATCTTTCCCGATCCTGACCACTTTTGCTTCATTGTCACTCATACACTTCCTCATACACACTCGGTGTTATAGGTACTTCTAATGTCATCCTTTTTTAATATGGCGTCTATCTGACTATCATATGTATGTCTATACCCAATCCTCTATCTTAACACAATAAATTAAGTTGTTAAAGCTATTATTACGCTAAGAAATTAAAAATATATTTTTAAACCAGTAATAAGCAACGATTTCATTTCAGTTTTTATTCGTGCAGTCTCGACTTAATTAGCATAAAAATACACTTTGAAGGAACGTTATATTTCCGCATTGTTTGTTCGTTGATTGGAATGACGTGAGTTAGTATGTCTGGCCATCAAATAGTCATGGCTTCGCGAGATTACGATATAGTTTAACAAAGTAATTTCAAATTCGTAGTCACGAATAATTCACCGAGAGATTTCTGACCCTACGTTATCTAAAAGATGTTTCAATAAAAATGATTAAATAATAAAAATAATTGCAATGGCTAGATTGAAAAATAAATGCCACAAATCATGCTTGCATGTAATCATCAAAATGAGGATCGTTCAGTAAGATACTTTCATCTCAATGGCTTAACTCTTATAAAGCAGTCGCAATGCAAAACCACTACCCCTGTCTAATACATTTTTGAATAGTACTAGATGTAGTATGGATATTATATTTATTCATCTTATACTCTAACGCAATGATGCTGAAAAAACTTATATTTCAATTTTTGCAACAAAGTAATCAATAAACACACGCACAACATCGTAGTTTTCTCTTGCCAACCCCTTACTAATAGTATTTAAGCACATTACCATAGCGTTCCAACGTCCAAGAATGGCGGTAGAGCCCCAGGGACTATAAATGTTTACCGTAGTCGTATAGCCAATTCAGATTTGCACTTTTTCTCTTTTTCCGAGGCTATTCGAAATAGTCAATCTACACGGTGCTGTGCGTTTGTCCCCTTGCCATTTCAAAATTGAAATAGCACTAACATGCAGGATTGATTTTTTTGGCTTGAGTTTTTTCTGAAGTTTTGTTTTTTTAATTAATTCCTTTTTTTCTTTATATATACCTATACATGTTTGCATATAGATGGCTTTAATAAACTTGTATATTGCAAACATCTACATGAAATTATCATTTACAATATATTTCAAGTAGAAAAAACTATTGTATTAAACTTGAGTAATTACTGTTGCATGGATTTTGACCACTCAAAACCCTCACTTCACTAGAAAACAGGGAATGAGTTAATTGCCGGATACAGGTATTCATATTCTTTACAAATATAAATGATGTTGCAACTTATTTAAAAACAGAGCTATGTTTCACCACCGACAAAATAGCGTATCTTCTCTCCCATAACTTTTGAAGACATAAAGCTTCACAATTATAAAATATTACGGAGTGGTCAACGGTTCAAGTGTCCATCTCTAGCGCTACGAAAATAGTGATTGAATACTCACCTAAAATACACACGTTAATCTCGATAGTCAGTACCTTACGTGACAAGTGGAATTCGTGTCACAATTTACTAGCACTGCCTTTAACTTAAATTATAGACTGAAACATATTCCAATGAATAAGTAGGTTTACGTATGTTTTCTCACCGTTAAAGCTTCTGAATTAGGTTCGCAATTATGTCAAGTTAGCTAGTTGCGTTTTGATCTAGCGGCTCCTAGCGGCTTTTTGATCTAGGGGCCATCAGGGAGGGATGGCTCTTGCAAGGTTGGTGGCGGATGAGTCTCAATAGACCAACGGCAGCACCTACAGTCCTAGTCAGATGGACTACTTCCCACCCTCCACGACGCCTTGGGCAAGCGGGAGCGGTTTTTACGCCTTAACCCTTTAGCATGACAAGTACAATTAAGGTTTGGCCCCGAGTTCCCAGCGGGATCGCAGTCCCCGCCGTCAGAGGCAGTAAGGCGGGTTTAAGCGAGACCAGGGGTGCTAAGAATCACTGGGAGGAAAATATCTGCCAAAATAATAATACGAAATCTAAAAATAAAACAGACCTATGGCTGGCGTCGTACAACATCAGGTCCCTCAATTCAGAAAACCGAATGGAGGAGCTGCTCTATGAACTTAACAAAGTCAAGTGGGATGTTTTGGGGTTGTCGGAGGTGAGACGTCAAGGTGAAGAATGTCTTAGGCTGAAAGAAGGGCACATTCTGTACTACAGAGGAACAGATTCTGGTAGAACCGAGCATGGGGTGGCTTTACTGGTTCACAAACGTCTGACTAAATGCATTAAAGACATTAATTCAATTTCAGATAAGGTTGTTTATGTCAATCTGCAAATATCAAGAAATGTATCCTTGAAAGTGATTCAAGTGTATGCTCCCACTACTTCAGGTGCAGCTGACGACACAGAGGTTGAGCAAATATACGAGGACATCACCGAGTGCATGAAGGGAATAAAAACAACCTACACCGTTGTCACTGGTGACTTTAATGCTAAAATCGGTACGAAATATGACGACTCTGAAACTATGATGGGAAAATTTGGTTATGGTAAAAGAAACCCAAGAGGTGATGAGTTAGCTAACTTTCTTGAGCAAGAAAAGCTCTTTCATATGAGTTCTTTCTTCCAAAAACGCCCTCATCGAAAGTGGACTTGGATATCACCTGGAGGGAGGTTTCGTAACGAAATAGATTACCTCTTATGTAGCCACAAATCCATAGTAAAAGATGTAACAGTTTTGAACAGCTTCTACACAGGAAGTGACCACCGCATGATCCGTGGATGGATCCAAATTGATGCTAAGCTAGAAAGGTACACTAAGATAAAGAGGAAAAGCCTGAAAATAAAGCCTGAAGTCATTTTGGCCAACAAAGATACGTATCGAACAGAAATCAAAAAGAAACTAGAAATAGTGGAACCTACTTCTCTAAATGCGGATCAATGTCTTGCTGCTTTGAGCAAAACTTTTAGCGAAGTAGCAAAGGAACTGGCTACATGCAAAAGGCCAAGAAATCAAAAGTTAAGCCTAGATACAATGGACCTGCTGGACAAGAGACGGGCTTTAATTAACAAAGGCTTACATAACAACGACTCTTTTAAAGACCTATGTAAACAAGTCCGAAAGAAAGTGGAAAAAGACATAGAGGAGTACCGAGAAACTGTTGTCAAGAAAGTGATCAACCGCCATCGAGGACCAAAAGTGTTCATGAAAGCCCTGAAACCAGGTACACAATTGATCACTAAGCTGTGGGATAAAGACGGAACCCTAGTGACCGAACAAAATCTGCTTTTAAAGGTCGTAGAAGAGTACTACGTAGATCTGTATAAATCTCGAACACCTAGAACTAAAGAACAGATTGGAAGAAAAGTACTAAACGTAGGGTCAGAAGATGTTCCAGATATCACTTGTGAGGAAATTGGGAAAGCCTTGGATAAAATTTCGAACGGGAAAGCCCCTGGAGAGGACAACATAATAATTGAAATGGTCAAACTCGGAGGAGACTTGGTGATAAACTGGCTAAAACTGTTATTCAATAGGTGTCTCCAGGAAGGCCAAGTACCTGAAAAATGGGAGTCTGCTTCGGTGATCCTCTTATTCAAAAAGGGAAATAAGGCTGATCTGAACAACTACAGACCGATAAGTTTGTTGTCACAGCTGTACAAACTATTCACCAAAGTAATAACTACCCGTTTGACCAAAAAGCTTGATTTTTACCAACCAGTTGAGCAGGCCGGTTTCAGAAGTGGATATTCAACTATGGACCACATATTAGCCATGAGAATTGTAATCGAAAAAGCTACAGAATACCAGATGCCTTTGTGGATAGCATTCATAGATTACAAAAAGGCATTCGATACAATTGAGGCTTGGTCAGTTATTGAGTCATTGCAAAATGCCCGAATTGACTTTCGATACACTGACCTCATCAAAAACATCTACAACAATGCATCAATGAAAATAATTCTACCACCAGAAACGAACAAAGTGAGAATTGAGAGAGGAGTGAGACAAGGTGACACCCTTTCTCCAAAACTGTTCACATTGGTATTGGAAGATATTTTCAAGAAACTTCATTGGGAGCGACGAGGTCTGAATGTAGAGGGAAAATGGCTCAATAACCTAAGATTCGCTGACGACATAGCTTTGTTTTCCAATCATCCAGAAGAGCTCCAGGTCATGATACAGGAACTAAGTGATGCCTCAAAAAGTTGTGGTCTTGAGATGAATCTTGATAAAACTAAAATAATGACGAACTGTTCTCAAGACTGCACACATATTATGGTAAATAATATCACCATAGAAAGAGTCGCAAAGTATGTGTATCTAGGACAGGAGATAGTTATGGGCAAAGAAAATCAAGCAAATGAAATAAACCGGCGGATAAGACTTACATGGGCAGCTTACTCAAAACTGAAATTTGCCTTCGACATGAACATCTCCGCTGAACAGAAAGCCCGCATACACGACCAGTGCCTACTGCCAGTGCTCACGTACGGAGCAGAGACTTGGGTATTTACAAAAGATATTCTGCACAAATTAGAAGTTGCCCAAAGAGCTGTTGAGAGAAAACTGGTAGGTGTTACTCTAAAGGACAGAAAGCGCAACGAATGGCTTAGAAGGAAAAGTAAAGTCAAAGATGTTGTCCTTCGTGTCAAGAGACTTAAGTGGGAATGGGCTGGTCATGTTGCCCGAAAAGATGGCTCATGGGCTAAGGCTCTTGTAGAGTGGAGGCCTTGGGAAGAAAAGCGCCCTCAAGGAAGACCACAAATGCGTTGGGTTGACGACGTCAAACGAACAGCTGGAAGCAAATGGATACAGAGAGCCCAAGATCGACAGAGTTGGCGTTTGCTAAAGGAGGCCTACACCCAAAAAAGGGGTTGAAAAAGGCTAGAGAGGGAGAGAGAGAGAGCTAGTTGCGATCTGATTGGCTCACATTCTAATAAACAGCACTTACGTTTGATTTTCCAGGAATTAGAATCGTAGTTTCACCCGGCAGCACTTTGAATCCGTGATTCGATTGCAAATATAAATGTTAAACTTACTTACTCTTCGCTTACATACATTTACTTTAGAACTGTGTTGTTACAGATAGATAGGCAGATCATGGACATACACATGCCGTTTTTACATAAACATAATCGATGATTTTTTTTATGTAAATAAATACGAGAATATTAGTCTAATAAAAACCATTAAAAATTATCTACTTGTTTATTTGTGAATATTAAGCGCAACACTATGTAAATAATAGTGCTAAAAGAATTATTTTGTAAAGTACACGTAAATCAAGACTACTTTTCTAATGTAGAGAGATAAAATATCCTTTTCATGAGGACTTACTTTATGGTTTCTACTTAAATATAGATTTTTGAGTTCGGAGAGTAAGTAATAGGTAGTTACTAAATTTTTTAAATTTGTTGTAGCATCCCTAATAAAACTAACTATATGAGTCTCATTGCTTTTCTTTGATTGAAATTCTAAACTTACTTAATTATATCCTTTGACAAAAATAACAAATACTGCCATCTCTGAGAATATGTCACAAATGTCTGTATAATACTCAGTGCAAATTTCGTTTCATAGTTAGAATGTATTTTGAAAATAACGCCATCTAGTGAGATCGTTTCATATTAGAATGCAACACTGCCTTAACAATGAAGTTTCTCTAGATCCAGTTATCCTGTGTTCCACGCTAGATGGCGTGCTTAGACTTATGTACCCTCATTTAACACTCGGAACAAAAACGGGGCTGTTCTCATTTTAACAAGGGTATCCTTATAAGTATGACAAACGGAAATGCAGTGTTGTGTATTTCACCAATGTGAAAAACTGGAAGTATACAAAAGATATTAGATAGATGTATAGGTAAAATGGCCAGGATTAAATTGGCACATTCATGTCGATTCTAGATAGTTCTGTAGAATAGAATTTTTATATGAGGATTTGCTTATGTTTGATAATAAAATACTACATATATCAGTGATAGTTTTCATATAGACTAAAAATATATTTTTTGAAGTATAAGAGTAAAAATGGAAGTAGCATTTTTGATTTTATATGCTTATAGTTTGCGGTATTTCAATTAAATTTAGGTTTCAAGAACAATTAAATCGTGCCAGGTTTTAAATAAATGATGTAACAAAAACTGCAATGACTCATAAATAAAACAATAGGTATATCTCGATATTTAATGATTTAACTATTGCTGTCGTTAAATTAAATAAAAATATTTCGAATTTCAATAACATTAGACATATTAAACCGTCCCGTAAATATACTACTGCTGCTCACTGAATAAAAGTTAGGTCTTAAATAAAGGAAATGCTTTCAACTTTATGGTTAAACTCGTTCATTCGCATGCAAATTTCTCAGAGGGCTCCCAGTGCCTCTGCCTCACGTTTAATCAAGCTAACAAGCATTTTGGGCTGACGAAGACTTTCGTGTTTCGTAAATAATCAAGTGTTTTCTTAGAATTTGTTTGAAATAAAAAGAGAGACGCAAAGGAAGCTGCTGTAGTCGTTACGTTAATCTTGGTTTTTGAGTTACAAATAATAATAAGTTATCTTAAATGTACAATAATATATTTAGAAGCTTATTATTTTTCGTTTATGTTTTAATTAATAATATTATTCTATACTAACAAATAATTAAGAACTAAAATTTTCATATATTGTCTTGGGAATATAAAGTTTTCTTGATATTATGAAACCTAATCTAACCTTATCTGCTGAAAGAGGCTTGGTTCATTCTAAAGCATCCTGAGAAGGTTCTTCGTGATACAATAATATCAGCTTTAAGAGTTTTAAATTAAACAGTTTTTACGATATCTATGTAAAAAGATGTAGACCATTTCAAAAAATTACTTTATGAAATATGATACATACAAACATAGATATCAAACCCGTTTTTCTGTAGAGGGGTATGCATAGATCACAGATCTACATCCGTCTCGATCCTGACAAACCACTTTCGTTTTATTGACACCCATACACCTCTTCATACAAACTAGGCAGTTACAGGTACTTAACGATAATAATACCAATAAATGATTTAATTGAAGCCTAACTTCCAAGTTCGAATATATTTAGCAAATTATGATAAGTCTAACAAGGCCAATTGTTCTCGATTAGAATGAGAAACAAAAAAGGCAAGACAAACAATCAGAAACAATTGTTTTCCTTTACTCCATCACTGTAGGCGCCGACACAAAGCATTGAAAATGGGATTATCTCGAGGCTTGCCATGACAAAGAAAAAGAGTTTGGTAACTTTTTCAACTGAAAATCAATGTTTTTCTCTTTTTTTTGTCGCAGCTGACAGAGATGTTAATCCCACGAGCACGTACCGCTAGAATTTTTATTTTTGTTCTCTGCGAAATTCGGTTTTAAATTGGGGCCCATGTGCACTAATGATTTTTGCAAAATCGTCGTTCAATATCATTTACTTTTCAGTAACGGAGTGAAGTTATTAGTGGAACAGCAAAAATGATAAATTTTACATTTTTGCTGTAATAAATGGTGACATTTCATACTTTAACTAATACACTAAAAGCTTCACACTAACACTGAAGTGAAATTAAACTACAATTCTGCTAAAACGCATTAGTGAACTTGAGCGCCTGTCTGGTTAGCATGTAGAGGTGGCCATTGAATGGAAGCTCCGTATTTTCAGTGATCTACCCTGTAAGGGTTGATGATCGCTTATGTTCAACAATATATTAGTAACTGTGGAAATGAGAATGTGTTAGTCAGTCGTAGCTGCTACGAATATTGAAAACTAAAAGGCACGCCGAGTGTGTATAAAAAGATGTATGAGTGTCAATGAAGCGAAAGTGGTCTGTCAGAATCGGGGCAAACAGGAATCCGTGATCTCTACCTACCCCTCTATAGGGATCAGGCGTGATGTGTATGTATGTATGTAAAATGCGCAAGAACCTTAAGTTAGCTAGTATAAAAAATATTTAGAACAAGAAATACGGTGGTGCTTTCGAATTTCATTTTCTGTATAGATGTTAGATCTACTTGAGTACATACTTGCCTGTCATGTAATAGTTAACAGACCCAAACACCTCCGTTTGACGACCTCCGTGGCGCGATCGGTTAGTTGCCGGAACGCTAATCGTGAGGTCCCGGGTTCGATTCCCGGTGGAGGCAGAGTTAAGAACTACGCTTCTCTACTGCTTTCCAGTCTGGTCGTTCATTATACATATGTGTATTTATCTATGTATAATAAGTATATATTTCTTAAATATACATTGATTAGTACCCTTAACACAAGTCTTAAATGAACTTACCAAGGGGCTAGTTCAATTGGTGTAATAATGTCCAAATATTATATTATTATTATATTATTATTATTATATTATATTATTATAAACAACAGCATAATCAAGGGAGGTTCTAAAGAATCTCTTTTCACTTTCTACTCTTTCGGGATGTTGAAAATGACCTTTTTGGGTATTCCAAGACTAGAGCGAACAATATATTCTATGGTTAGATTATCTGTGTAGAGATACATACATACGTATATTGTATGTATGTTACGCCTATACGTCCATAAGGGGATAGGCAGAGACTATCGATTGCCTTCTGGAACGACCTTGACAAATCTCTCTCTAAGAAAATGTATGGACTATTTTAAATGAAGATTTAGATGTCGATGGTATTATTATTTATGACGTAGCCAACGAATAAATTTATTTTTATTGTTACTACAAGTTAACACATACACATACGCCTATCTCGAGAGGGGTAGATAGAGAACTCAGATCCCCATCTTTAATCAACTATACCAATTACTTTCATGTCATTGCAGTTGCATACGTACAATCAAAAATAATATCAGATAACCAAATAGGTGAAACACTTTCTAAATATGAGATTTGCGAATGTCAGAATCAATAAAAAGGGGGATCCCTGATCTCTGGCGACTATATGTTGCGATATGGGCATGATCTGTAAGTATGTAGAGAAAATTTACATTAAAAATATCTATAACCGCCGAGTGTGTATGCAACAACGTACAGCTGTTATTCGCTTAAACAATGAGGTCGTAACTAAGATTTGTGGGCCAAACTCCATTAGTGTTCGCGAATCTTCATCTAGAAAGATCAAGTGTATTGAACTTTTCGCAATGTAGGCACTCATAAAACTTTTAACAGCTCTACTTCAAAGTAATTGGAAAAGTTTCTATGGAACCCCTAATAAAATGTATTGTCTCGAATTTCTAAACAATTTATTCTAGCAGATCTCTTAGCGAAATTGCTTTTTGATGTTCAAATGTTCAAAGCTATTATAATATTGGATATTGAGTTCATTCATTGCCTTAAGGTGTAGTATGTACATTTTGTTTAAGCTGTTAAAAAGGATGGACTCTTATATTTAGATACATGACGCTCATTTCACTTACCTCTGACTAACACATTAGAGATCATGGTCGTAAACTGCATGTATAATTAACTATCTTTACTTCCCTGTTTCATACGAGTGAAAAAATTTTTATTGAGTTTTATCTGAATTTACCTTATTTGATCTAATGTCATAATTCATAGTAAAAACATAAGAGTCTATAGAGATTCCTATTATATATTTATGTGTATATTGCAAGCTCTTGGTCATGTTACCAACAAAAATATTGAGTCCCATTTACGATTTGTTAGAAGGATGTTAGCGCCGGAAGTCGACTCGGAACCTACAACTTCCTGCTAAAAGTTTCCAATTTGCTGCTCGCCAGTATAACCTACATTTTAGTATTGACAGCTTACAAGCTTTACATCTGTTTGGGAAAATGAACTTACTTGAGCTTTATGAAATAAACAATGTATACTGTATGAAAATATTTATAATACGTATATTCGGTACTCCAAAAAAATCACTATATACTCCCGTAATAGACTCTATATAGTCCCGTGCTGGTTGGGACGTAAAAAGAAAGCTAACTAGCTGCCGTTCTTCCCGGCATGTCGTAGGAGGAACTAAGGGCCTTGGGTAAACGGAATCTATTAGGATGGACGTAATGTATGTATATGTTATGTGTGAATGTACATATTGAGTGAATATACTTCATTTTGTCACTGACACAAACCGGTCGTTTATATATGCTATATATGTCTTTATCTATGTATAATAAGTATGTATTTCGTAAATATACGTTGACTAGTACTCTTAACACAAGTCTTAACTGTACTTACCAAGGGGCTAGTTCAATTGTTGTAATAATGTCTAAATCTTATTATTATTATATAAAACACCATGAAGAAACCTACCTTGTTTTCAGAAAAGTGTCTATAGACGGTGACATGGAACACGGTATGCCACAACCGGCACTTTATATTTGTGAAAAGGTGGGTTTGATATTTCTATGAATGTTCTATTTTTTTGTTTATAATTAAAATGCTGTTGACAGCTAGATAACGTCCGCTGACTCTAAATTTATGAAAGAAATGGACTTATAATAAAATAAATATCTTTACTAATTGGGTTGGTCTATGGCCTGTTGCCTTTCCAAAATCATAGCCATGATATCTTTTGATGAAAAAATTATCAATATTATACTGTTTCTATTATTTAGCAATAAAGATCCTTTCTAACCTACCTGATTTGTATTTTATAACTAAGAACTTAGTTATAACCGCCATTACCTTTGAAACCACAAATACTGAGCAGATTCAAGCCCAATTATAACACTAGAACGATTTTGTGAGGACCTAACTCTATATTCAAATACTAGATAAACTTAGAATACTACTCAAAGCGAATTATTAAAACATACATATATACACGTAACACCATTGATAAAACACAAAGTGTATATCTTTATATTAATCTTTCTTTCTTTATCATCTATCCACACCGTGAATATATAAGAGATGAAAATTTGCATGTAATATTGTATATTGTCGTTAGGAATACCTATAACCGCCGAGTGTGTATGAGAAGATGTAACTGATAACTACATAACAGTTTGTATATTTAAATTTAATGTACAACTACCTATCAACCATTTTCCATCATTTCATATACCATAACGACAATAAAATCTACTTGGACACATACTAGGGACCGTTCAAGAATGTTCCGTATGAATACTAACACAACGGCGATACTAATGCTTAAAATAACTAAAAAACATTATCCCTCCAAAGTTCAGTACACCTTGAAAGGGATAATGAACGTAAATGTATGTGTATATTAAAAGTGAAGGCCTTATTACGTCTCCAAAGTTCAGTCCACCTAAAAATGGATTAACGACCGTGAAACGTATGTACATACGAGTATATATGAACTGTGCAATCGAATTGAAACGTAGCCCTTTTCTATCTCTGTCGCGCTGTCTCGTTCTCGTGAAAATCCATTAAAATACGTTTTCACACATCAAGGGTTTTCATATTTCATGGCACGTAAGCTTTAGTCGGTAATATTGTTGGCGGCTCGCAACCAACAAACAGTTTAGCACTGATTGCGTCGAAGCTCGCCAGTATAAATAGCATTCACTTCCAGATTGTTACATTGTCACGGTTTGGAGCGTAAATAGAAAGGTTATTGTTACAATCTTTTCATGTAAAATTATTTAGAAACCGCACATCAAGCTTTCTTATTACATACACATAAGGCCCGGTTCCCCGTAGAGCAGTAGACAGAGATCACGGACCCTCATCTGTCCACCTGACAAACCACTTTCCCTTCACTGATACTCATACACCTCTTCATACACAATCTGAGATAATAGGTACTATTAACGTGACCTTTTTTAAATATGGTAACTATCTGACTGTCATATATCTTATTGGATCGGCTCCTACGTAACCGACTTGCTTATTAATGAACGCTATAGGTATTTAACGCACAAAAGAATAGAACGACGTCAGAACATCGTGTGTTATTTCTTAAATTATTAAGGCAATGTTAGTTTCTGAACTAATCACTTTCAACCACAATTTAGAGACTGAAAGCTATCTCACATCTTTATACCCAGCCATAGGCCTAAGTGAAGTAGAGGTCTCAAAATGGTCACGGGCTACTTAAACAACTTTCGTCTTGACCCACTAAAAACTTTTTATGATAATGGCCTTTCGAAATAGGTGTTGTGCAATAAACATAAGAGAACTTAAGTTTACCTCGTTAATAGCAAAGATATAAAATAAGGGTGGTTTTATGTTGAAAGTTCCAAATCATTAATTTAGTTGCGTAACAAATCTCTTTTATGGAGAGGTCACGAGGAATCCTTCTTGATCCCAGGGACATAAAATAAAACATTGTGAAATACGAGTAAATAGTATATAAAATGTAAAAAAAACTACAATATTTCATACCGAGTTGGTCGTTGAGTACATATCTGTTGAATATTGTGTTAATTGGAGCTGGTATGTTGGAAAGAAAATGTTGTATATGGATATCATTTCATTCACCCTTACCTGTTTTAGTTTGATCCTCTAACGTTAAAAACTTAGTATATAATAGTCAGGCGATCATAATATGCGGTTGTTTTCGTACAAAGAAGACAACCTTAGCAAACCCTACATATTCCTCATGATAGTTCATGGTTATTAATGTGAACAACGATGTATTCAACTGATCATCTAGTAAAACGTGAGTTAAAAGTGGCTTAAGAGCATTGTAGCTTTTGATTCTCTTTTGAAACTCTGTGATCATGTTTTTACGTACATACATACGCTTCACGACTTGTGTATACACACTCCTTTTTTGATTATGTTTTTATTATTTTATTATACAATTACCAGTTCCATATATCCTTGCTGTGACGTACTATGAAGCTGCTTTTTACATTCTAATCAAGACAACGAGAAAGACAAATTCATGTAGAAAGAGTCTCGAAGTAAAACAAACCTGCAGATTGCGCCTTGTAATTAGATCGGGCGTTTCTCCTTTTCCTCTTTTTAGCTCAGTAGTGGTTAAGAAAACGGGAGCTTGTTGTAAAACAAAGCTGTTTGAAATGTTCCTCAGTTCCATTTAAATCACTCGTTGGTACGTTGGAGAACGTGTGTAGAACGGCTTTAACTAGAATTTATGATAGGTGTTCCTAAAATATAGTAAATAGGTCAGAAACTGGTTTAATGGGCTTATTATGCGGTTATTGTTTCATTTTCCACGTTTATTATGCACTTGTACGAATAGTATTTGGAATTTAAACACTGCTGTACCAATAGTCATGTATGTAGATCCAATGTCTGAATTGTTGATGTGGTAATTACAATAACTTACGAATTAGTTATCCATATTAATTAATTTTATCTTTATAAAAGTTAAACAAAAACGTTAATTTCTTTTATAAGCAAATAAATTTTACTATTTAATACTTAAATCATAGTTATCACGAACGCAGATTCAGCTAATTCATAAAATATCCATTTAGACCCAAACTTATATGCAAAACTAATGACTGTTGTTTCATACTCCGGCTCACACTTAAGGGATCATGAATTTATACTCAAATGAGTCATAACTATAATCTCTGTCGGTGTAATTTGAGGTTAACTGACTACCTTGTGCTTGGAGTTGAGATAGTTGTTAGGGATTCATAACATACATTCACGCCATTCCTTTCCTAACAGGATAGATAAAGAATATCGATTGCCACCTGGAACGATCCTGATAAATCACTCTTACTTCACTCACACCCATTAACCTTCTCATACATGCTTTTATGTTCTTCAAGTTACGTTTCACTTTACTTATTACATCAGAAATAAAATCTACAGACATAAAACTAATAAATGCCAAACCACTATAAATTTAGAAGAAAGGTTATTGGTTACATTCAATATAAAGGACTGTATCTAGATAAACATATTGGAGATCCGGAAACATCTTCTTTTCTGTGTAAGTACAAAAGGAAATGAGAATCGACGATAGAGCTACCTCGGGGAGGGACACGCGACCCCTCCTAAACCCCTAAATCCTCACTTAACGTCCAGTAGAGTAGAAAATTCTTTCCATTGAAAGGTGCCGGGAACTTATCCGATAATATCTCACAGTTACGTGATCAAGGGTGTCGGCTAACAATGTAACGATGAGAGTGCTTCCGAAATTAGATTTTGAGTGGTAGGCTTTAGCGCTGCAGTGATTTTGTCGAACGATTTCCGAACCAACCTTGAAGGATCCATTTCTTCTAAGTGCTGATGGCTGATAACGTTTTACGAGATGATTTCGGAGTCTGGTCTGGTGATTGAATGAACGCAAGATATCTTTCTTGTATGTTATTTAAAGCTACTACATAGCATAAGATGTAAGGAATTTACTGAGAAGATAATAAATCTTAACTATGGTAGAATTTCAATGCCAAGAGACAACCAGTGTCAGGCAAATGTTTTGACTTTCAATGAATGTACTGTACTTGTACTTATATTGAATAAAAACATTTGACTTTGACTTTATGTCTTACTAGTTCACATGCATAAAAATAATTAACTCTTTTAACGATCCTGAACTCCAGATTTAAGTTTGGAAATAAATATTTAGACTGTTGAGGATATGTGGTTAATCCTTCAAATATATAATATATCACACTAAACCACGTAATAACTTAGACACCTTTTGCATTAAGGCATGAACTATTCACCCAAAAATAAATGTACAGAAACCTTTAGTCTTTTTATAATCCAATCTAATGATTAAATTTCGTTCCTAAACCGTAATAGACAGCTCTCGAATCGCACAAAGCCTTAATTCGGTTTCAAACGACTGAAGTCAAATTGAATTTCTGAATATTAATACAATGAATTTGGTGGCAGGAACCAATTTGCTTTATTTCAGTTTCGTTTAATATCTTTTAGCGAGTGAGCGATTCTTAAATGATTGCTTTTAAGTTTAGTACTATAATAATCGTCCTTACATGCAAATAATTATCACAACATGAAACATGATATCTCAAGGGTCTCTTTGCTCAATTGGCTATTGACTATTAACTGCCTAAATCTTAATCGTGAGTTGTTACTGCAGTGTTTCAGGGTGTGTGGTGTGAGTACGAAACACAAAATAAAATACTGGTTAGTTTCAAACATCGATATAAACTTTATTTGATTGTCATGAAAATGAGAACAATTCACTCGGATTAAGCGTATTCATTTATATCATTTCCAATGGGTAATTTCTATATGATTAGATTGCACAGTGAAGAGTCCACATTGAAAGTCCACTAACACTTGAGAACAGACGACTTGTCCGTAGAACTAGTAGGATGGGGCGAGGCGCGGCGCAGGACTGTCTGACGAGACTACAAAGCCACGCCTCCTCAAATATATTTTACTATCTACAATAGAAATTTAAAATGTACATTGATAACAGTATAAAGGTAGAATTTATTCTAAAAATATTGCACTCGGCATCATGCCATCACCTTCAGCGCTGATGGATGATGTCGAGGTGTGTTCTATCACATTGAAAGATTCAAAGACACATAGAAGGTGCGGAGACTATCCTAACGTCACACGCGCGCCCTGTTACCGCAAACGAATATTTAATTATACATGTATTTGCAACGAGATACTACGACGAATTACACAAACAAGTCTTTGAACGACGAGCAAACCGAGAGAGAAGCGTCACAACCTTGAGGGTTTTCCTCTTCATCTTTGTTCGTAACCCATTTGTCGTCAGTGTTCCGGGGAGGTCTCGGAGCCGGGGGTCTTTGGATCGTTTGCTTAACTACGCTAGAAGCAGGGGCCACATGTTCTGGTGAACCAGCTTTTCTCAAGAACACTTCTATAGCACTTCCTAACGCACTCGCGTCTACCACGGATCCAGTTGGTTTATCCCAAACCACAGCTTGCACGTTTGAAGGACCCGGCTTCACGTCTGGCCCAAAAGAAACTTTCGGTTTCTTCTCTGTCATTTTCTTTTTATTGGCAAGAGTTTGATGTCGTCGAGCGAACCATGTCGCGCCTGAATCATCGTTATTTCCCCTTAGAGAAGAGGCATCAAAACTGCTAGAACGCGTGTCAGCTAGACGTCTTTTTGGTTCGTTTTGCTTTCCACACCGATCGATTTCTGTAGCTGATGATGTTAGGGCACTCAAGATATGTCGCAGGTCATTGTCGGTGCACACCACTCCGGCTCCTGAACGGGGTGGTATTGGAGGGGGGCCCATGGGCGGCATTTCTGAAGCCCGCCTACGAGCAGGTATGGGCGGTAAGGTTGCCCCAATGAAATCCGAGTGCCTTCGACCTTTGTTGGTGTATCTGACTGAAGGACCAGCTGGGGACTTCTCGTCCAGCGGTTGAACCTCGCAAAGTTTTTCGCTTGATGTGTTCCATAGTTTCATCCGCACCTTCCTGGCTTGAACTATGTCATCCATGATGTCTAGTTGGAGGTTGTGACTGCTTCCCATGACGTCTGTGGCTGGCGGACCTGTTGAAGACAGTTCCTCTTAATTAAGATATTCATACATACTTTTACGTCTTTTCATAGCCGTTGGGTGAACAAATCCCTGAATACATAATTAATCGTTGGCTAGTTTTTGCATTTGTATTTAAAGTCGTGATAAGATTAACATGGACTATTGGAAAAGGTCTTGCACCCATCCCTTTGGTTGACTTCTACGACATGCTGAGATTAAAGGCAGCTAGTAGCCATTCTGTTCCCATCCCTCCGTGGCGCGATCGGTTAAACACTTGAACGCTACTCGTGAGGTCCCGGGTTCGATTCCCGGTGGGGGCAGAGCTAAGAACTACGCTTTTCTTCTGCTTTCCAGCCTGGTTGTTGTTTATATATGTATTTATCTAAGTATAATAGTTATGTATTTGTTAAATATACGTTGATTAGTAGAACCCTTATCACAAGTCTTAAATGTACTTAGCTAGGGGCTAGTTCAATTGGTGTAATAATGTCGCAATTATTATCCCAGACTAGTGCAGAACGACATATTGAATTTATATGATAACATAAGTAAGTTAACAATCAAATATATAAAAACTACTCGAAAAACACATTCACTTTCTGCCAGCCCATCACAAAGTGATTGCTTCACTCGATTTGCCGCCATCACGTTGATTGTATGGGTGATCCTTTCTCATATAAGGCAGCTATCTATAGATGACTTACATCGTTTAGAAAATGAGTCTCGGCGGCGCGCGAGGGCGGGGAACGCTGCGATTGATTCGCGGCGACCTCTGCCGAACAGGGCTTGAGGTACGCGGGAGATCGTCACCACAGAGTGTCTGCGAACAGAGAATGGGTTCGTCAAAAAACAGATTATCAGAAGTACGAATATTGAATTCTGTGATTCTCTTTGAAAAGTCAATTTTAGGTATTGAAATGTGAAAATCAATATAATCTCGTACATACGCATAATAGAATTCATTATTCTAAAAAGCGACAGATAACAGAAAGGTAATAATGTAAAAATGAAATAAATGAATGACGCTTAATATATTTTCTTTTTCAATATAATTAATAATACATTGAACTTTATTGTATCTTAATAAAATGAATTGCCTTTATTTGGTCGTAACCTGTTTCCTACTGTACAAACCAAAAGACCAACGAATATTTAACTGCTGAATAATAAAATTATACGCTACATATTTACATTGAACTAAATACGATATAGTGAGACTCGGAATCATTATGATAAAATAAAAATACCACAACATTTCGGAATCTCTCGGAGGACCAGTAATACAGCCTAGCTGCATCGTCTACTGAGATTGCCTTTTGTTTTTTAATTGTTGTATCATGAATATTTTAATCATTAATTAGTATTTATCTTTCTTTTCTTCTTATATGTCATTGTGTTAATAAAAGGCTGTACCTTCGACCGCCAGGTTGTGGTTGAGCTTGACTCAGTGTAGCAAGGAAGGCAGCCTCCCGAGCCTCTTTGGCGGCACTCTCTCCACGCTCCGAGAGACGCCGCACCTGAGAAAACATATGTAAATTAAATATGAACCTAAGAAAGCAGAGTTAAAACCATGGTAACTAGCCTTTCCTTTCCCCGCATGTCGTAATAGGCGACTTAGGGACTAAGGATTATGGTTATGGGTTAGTAACCTGTCAATAAAGTTACATGGCATGCCAACCCAATTCAGGCTAAAAAGAACTAGGAGATACTAATATGTCTCCGAGGTTCTGTCCACCCCGAAAGGGTTTAACGGACGTGAATGTATACATAGATAAATAAGTTTAAAGAAATATATACATAGATAACATATAAACAGTTCAATACTATGGCAGTCGTATGCTCACAAGTCTATTGATGAGAAGAACCACTTAAAACTATGACTGCCTACTCAGGACTCAGCTGAAGAGCCAAGATGAAATTAAGTGTTGCTCTTAAAATATCTTATAAGACTTGTGAGTTTTATCCAGGTTCGAACAGGAATAATTATAATTAATAATCTATCTACTTATATAGTAAAACAGATTAATACATAACATACCAATGTACCATCGAATTTTGTTGCACCAAATATACTTTTTTCATGGTTTTTCATGTACTTTTTTAACCATTTATTCAGCGTAGGTATATAAGTCCTCAGGTATACGGGACAGTAATAAAAAACACACTGTCGCCTTAATTGACACCATGAGGAGGGAAATTCGTTTGAAAAGTTGAGGGAGGACCTTAAGGTCCCATAAATTATTCATGTACATGATAATACCAGGATACCGTGCGAAAATTCACTGAATTTGGGGCTGCCAACGTATTCGATAAATCAATTATTCATGTGTCATGCGGGAGTTTAGCCAATAGTATTTTGGCAAGTGGAGTAATAGATACAGTAGATATACTGATCAACCTATCGTAAAATATTGACCTTTTAATTTACATTTTCGCCATCAAAATACCTTCCTAGCGTCGAATACTACGATGAGGGAAAGATATCGTGCGGAAACCTACCTGTTCCCCGAACAGGTAATTTTGGTGTTTATAAATGGCGACATAGCAGACTACCTGTCACATTGAGTATTAACTATCTGGTCAACACGTCGTCGGTTCGAGGTAGCCATAGAATTACTACCTCCGCAATTGCGGAGATGGACACCTGAACCTCTGACTACCCCGCATGGGTTAGTGGTCGTGAACGCGTTTGTTTGTTTGTCTTTAATTTGAGACGGTCTTTAGATATTGATGACTTGTGTCCTAGAAAGTAAGGAATACAAGGGCTAACTAGTCGATGAAAATTATAAATGGTGATAGCTCTGCAGTTGGATACTATATTTCAAATAAAATATTTCGTTTTATTATAACACAATATTAAAAGGTCGGATAGAATCTTGGTAATAATGGTAATCTATTGCTAGTCACAGATAAAAACCAAACCTACTCCTATATCCCTTAGTTATCTCTTTCGTCACACTAACAAAGGAGTCAACCTTTAATCTGTTTACGCTATACAAGAGATAAGATTTCCGCTTCACTTACTGCCGATGAAAACACAATTTCATTATGATTCTCTTCATAGTCAAGAATGCATATAACTTCATTATTCTCTAGATATTGAGGGTCGGAATGCAAGGCATCTCGTCCTAGATTAATGCGCAGAACATGTTTCTCTCCATATCAAATATTTGATGGCGTAACGTCTTCATTTATAAGACATATGTATAACGATGGGGTAAGGAAAAGCTTTGTAAAGAAAAAAAAGTCTATTTCTTGGAATAGGTTATAGTTAGCACCTTAGCGACATTTATTAGCTTGTTGATTGCTGACTATCTGAGGCTGTTTGGGTTCGATGTGGCTATAAATCCATTGTGGATATCGACATGTAAGTCTGAATACCCCACAAGTGTCAGTAGCCGTGAATACTTTTGTTATATACGATTGAAATATTATTTGAATCCACCTAATCCCAGCAGTAAATATATCTAAATATTTATAAATAGCCTGTTGATAAACTATCCGTCAAAGCCCACGCTTGAGTATCTAAAATACTTCATAGCATGTCAGTAACCTCTCACTACTTCTATCTTCTCATTAGACGGCCTAGAATCTCGGCTCTAGCATGTACCAATGAATGAAATTAAAATGTATTATCCCACATAATTAACAGTCGCTAACGGTGAAGGAAATCATCGTGAAGAAACTTGCCAATTTCTTTAGATAGGTAACATAGAGTGGCTGTATACGGTGATACGGTTTACTACCTATTCAGCATTTTCTTGTGAAACGCAGTCTTTGAGTGGCTCATACTTGATACACCTCCGAAATTCCGGAGTTCAGTTTCTGCCAGAATAAAAAAAATGGGGGCCCACTGCCTGCGAAAGTTGCAAAGCGTAAGCTATGTTATATTAAGACTTATCAACAACGTGTATTATATCTCTTACCTGACTAGCAGTAGGACCAGATGTGCAGGACGGTGTTGGCAAGGAATGTTTTCTGGTCTCTCTCCACGGAGATAAATGGTACGGGTCCAAGGGCGATTCTTGGTCTATGGAGAAGCCTCGGAGGTTCATCAGGGACGGCTGGACCGCTCCACCATCGTCTTCAGCTCCTGACTCCTCGACCACGATCAGTGGCTCGCCCCCGCCACTGACCGCCATGGAACCGCGCCGCATCTTTGCTGTGGGTAAGGAATTTCGTATGAGTAAGATAATAATGTTACTTATATCGACGAAAGGCTATCTAGTTGATGTGTCATTTCCCATTTTCACAGTAGAGTGATTCAAAGTTTTAAAAACTCTAAAAGAAATTGTATAAAATCCGATTATTGTTAGATTTTCTTAATTGATGAGTTCAATTTTCATAAAAACTCACAAAAATTGAATTTTATTCAATTTTATCCACTTTTTTCCAATGTCGATTGACAGTATAGAGTTTCGTAAGAGTTGATATAAATAAATAAATATTCATATGCAAAAGTCTCGCTATCGCTGGGACGCAAAATAAAGCTAACTAGCTATTGTTCTTCCCAGCATGTCGAAGGAGGCGACTAAGAGACTATGGGGTCAAAGGAATTTGTTGAACCAGCACGCTGACATAACAGACTAGCAAACTGTCACTATTATTCCATATAACATATTAATATTCTTCCATTAAATATGAAGATATTTTATTCAATATTCATCTTAAATATGACCTTGGATACTGGTTCTATTTACTCTGAAAGGAATTAGAGGACGTGAATGTATATGTATGATATATGCAAAACGCACCAACTATGGTAAGGGAAAACATTGTAACGAAACCTATCAATAGAATAAAAGATTCAATAGAAGGATAGTAAGTGCTAGTATTATATTATCTGTGGTAACTGCTTGTAAATGGCGACACGGTTTAAGGTCTGTCTCATTAAATTCTGTCTATCTGGTTAAAACGTGGGTTCGACGTGGCCATAGAATTACTTACTCGGCAATAGCCGGTATATCACCGGTACTTAAAATTTTTAGGTGTCTTGGAATATACAAAAATATGTTACTGAATAATTTTAATTATTATTCACATGCTTTAAGATTTTATCTCTTGTTAGGTACAGGCTCGATGTTGAAAATTTTCTTTAGAGGAGTAGAATAATATACAAATATTATTGATTCTACAAAAAAACATCACCCAATGTGACAGACACGGTTTCATGTAACCGTAAACACGCTTAAACTTCCAAAAGAGTAAACAAAGTATATAAAAAGGGAAAAAACAAATCATAAATTGCTTTTCCTCACCATAGAGTATATCCCCTTATTTATTTGTCCCTAGCTCAGTAGAGCCCATGCAATGCCACTAAGGGATGAAACGGGCTTGCACTGACAATGACCCACTTTCTGCAGCCGTGACCCATTAAAACCCACGTAGATGGCCCTGGCTTATGTCACAATATAAAATGACCCATATAAGTCAACTGCTGAGACGTTAAGTCGAAAATGGTCAATAAGTTAAGAGATAATAGTTTGGTATAAGTTGGTATTACGCCATTATTGTAAGTGGTCAGTTTTTGAATAAGTTTAAGTTAAAGAGGAACTTTTTATTGATTTTATAACTTACCATTTTTACAGCTTAAACTAATACAATAAGGAAGCAATATATAGTATTTGATTTAAACAGTAATGTTAAGAAAAAGGTTTTAAGATCTCCCATTGATAATTGTAGTCGAGAAAAGACAGTTTACATTAACGATTATGCACAAAACCGCCTTTGTTGATTAACTAAAATAAAGAAGGTTAGTGTCTGTAACCTTAAATGAAAATCTTTGCTGCTTATGTATATATCATAACGTCTAAAATTATCTTCAGGACACAGTTATTGGGTTCTTAAATAAAAATCTTTTATAACATACTAAGATTACCTCTTCTTAATTAATTTTGCCAGTAAACATTTATCGTCACACAAGTATTGGTCTACAGTTTCATTAGAGCAATAAAAGTAGCGTAATTGAAACGAAATAACGAATTCTCAGAAAGCTGAAGCTTGGAACGAACGATCGAGGTTCTAAATAAACGTTGCAGCCAGTACCGATAGTGCCTCTGGTCAGAAGAGTTGAACAAATGAAGAACGTGCCCCTATATCCCTATTGCAAAAGACACGTACATTCACTACTCATGTTTATACAAAGACAGATGGCAGCACGAGATTTATTTTGTCTGGTTTAAATTTCACACAGGTTGTTTCATGAACTGAATGATACAAACTACTCGTTTATACGCTCACGTTTGCGTATTATGATGTTGATTAAATCTGGAAAACATATTTATCTTAGAACATGGTGAGATAATCTGCTAATCTAAGTAGCTGACGAGGGAGTCACCATCTGTCACGATGAGTTCTAGTTATAAACTTAGATTTCCAAGGCTCTAAAGATTCGTCACTACGTTGTAGGACACTCAAGCCTACAGCCTCCCTAAAAGGTGTAGAGTCGTAACTGTCTTTAAACAGAAATACATACAAATAAACACTTTCACGAACAGTAACTCTTGTGGGAAGTCAGAGGTTCGGGTGTCCATCAATCAATTGTGAAATTGTAGAGCAATTGATTCTATGGTCTACTCGAGACCATGCGTTGACCTGATAGTTAGTACTCGGTGTGATATGTGATAATTGTTTTTGTATGTAATATTCGTTTCCATAATATCACCTAATTGATTCCATTTACCTAAAGTTCTTTAAAACGAGCCTAAAAAATTGTTATTGAAAAGCAATATAGATCTTCTAGATTGAAGTATAATGATGTAGGCTGTCATCTTTATTGAGTCAGTGCCTTGTGCAACGATCGACTTTTCCAAAGGATCAAAGCTTTTTCCAAAATTCTGAGTAAGATTCATAACGTCTTTCAAAGAAACACATTCATACATCTAGTTACTAGAATAGTAAACAAGGGCGGAAAACATTGTGAAACCTGGTATTTCTCTGAATAGGTTCTATTCATAACTTTGTAAAGCAGCTGATAGTGAAAATTGTGATGGAGACGACCATAAACCACTTGCACCACAATTTCCGATAGTACAGTTATTATATAAATACTTGTGTACATTGACATCCTTAAATATTTTTACGCTGATCAGAAAATTGGATACATTTAATATCCATGATCACTTCTCATTTATTAATAATATTGAACTGACAACGGAACATTTTGACATTCCATGGCACCCATAACCTAACCGAGAACTTTTATATTTACTAGAACAATTCCCGATAATACAGGGTCAATCAAGAAGCTTGGAAAACGTTATCCAATCACGAAAGGACAAACAGGAGGGGTGCTTCATTTTTCCAACTTTATCATTTCGCCGCTTCTTAATTACGCCGCTGCCTTGGCTCGGGGCGTTGAACGCAGAAAACTCAAAGGAAAGAGGCAAAAAATAAATGACTCTGAAGATAAAGACACCTCATGAAAGCCCAAAGAAAATCGCTGCCTGAGATCGTTAAATATTATTTGAATGTGCTGAGGCGGCGTTTCGGCTTCTCCTTTCAAACTTTTAATTACGCCATTAAAACTCGGAACGTTTCTCGGCTTACTAGCATTGGGTTACAAGTTGAAAGGCTATGTCGGATTTTGACAGTCCTTGATCACTACATACGATTACTTGTTAGATTGCTTATAAGGTAGTCAGAGGAATAGGCTTGTAAACTTAAGTAACTCACGTCGCACTTTGCAACAGATACACATGTAACGGAATTGATAGTAGAAGTCACAGCCACATAAACATGACAAATTAAAGAGTATTAGAAGTAAGTAATAGCAAATCATCGAGAGCTGAACAGTTTACCGTTACTTTGGAGTTGTCAGAATCATAATTAGAATATCGTCATCTCAAATTCAATAATAACCAATCTTATTAACATCTGACGATTATATTATATTTATTGTACTGAATACAAGCTGGAAAAATACCATTCTTTTCAACTAAATCTGCATTATCATAAAAAAAATTGCAGTAAATATTTAAATAATAAACTAAAGCTTTGGGTTTAGTATAGTTAAAGCAAATGAGATAGTTCTGAAGCGGACTTCATTATAAACGAGCAATGGATTTGCATAAACATCTACTGAGCAAGTTGGAGCATTTTATGCTAATTAATTTTAAAGCGGGTTGTAGGTTTATTCCTATTCCTTACTATTATTGTTACAGAGAAAAAAGTCATTGTACTGGCTTAGGACTTAAATAGAACGTAACATCTGCTTCTTTTCTACACGTACAGTTTAATGGCAATAAATTTGTGAGTGCGCTTATTTACTGCATAAATGGACATAAACTTGAGGCTTTAAAAATCATTGACTTTTTGATCATAAATTATTGCTAAAAGAGAAGTCGAGCTAAATTTTAAATGAGTATCAGAAGTAATTTCTATATTCCATATTCTTAAATTTTCTATATCCATCAATTAATTATTGGGCTATATTATTATTATGATCTAAAGCTAGTAATAGCATATTTAGAGTTCTGCTGCCAATAAAACCTAACCGTTGCCCCTATATCTGAAAGTTGTATACACCAAACAGGTGGTTACACTCTCATCTAGTTTCCAAGAGCTCAAAACAAAATGTTCTCACATTCTTGTTCATATTGAGGGCAGCAAATAATTCAATATTACAACAGCGTGTTGATCTATTGACTGCGAGGAAAAGTGAAGAGCGTGTTATGAGTTTTCTTTCCACAACACAAAGAGTTCATGACCCATTTAAAACGCAAATTCACAGGAATGATTATTTTCAACGTACCTACTATCGCGAACCATAAACCCACGTTAACAAAACGAGGCGAGCAAAATAAACAGACAAATGAAATGGTTTCTCGAGATACAAAAAGGTTAATAGCGACATTTTTTACCAAAGCAAAGAATGTAACGTTTCGGATACTTTTTCTACAAGCTATTAGACGACATTAACCTTTCATGATATGTCTATTTTCTTTATACACAGCATTATTTTGTCTGTGATATGTTTAATATCTTTTTTTCTGAACTGCATCAAAAATCTTCGTTACAACTGACTGAAACGAAAATATTATGCTATAGGTCCATTCCACCGCCTAAATCTATGTGATAAGTGACATGAATTGAGCATATACCTTAAAAAACAACAAGGAGAACGGAAATTGAATGCATACTGTTTTCTTCCCATTATGTCTTAAGCTTAAAGCTACTATAGAGTAAAAGCAGAATGAAATCGATTCGGAGATGAGTTGACAAGCACCAATTTAAGAAGCTAAAATTGATTGAAGTGACCGTTGTTGTGTCCGATCCGGAAGTATACAAAGTTTTGTAGAAATTATGGAAACTTTACAAACCCAACTTAATTATATTAGAACTTGCGTAGTATATTGCATCTGATCATCCTATATGCCAACCTTAGGATCACGTAAGCTTGTAAAACGAAAGCTCCTTTTCGTTGAAAGCATTTTCCTTTCAGCGTGGCCTCAAAATGGTCGGAAAGGAATTGCTTCTGCAATGGTTTATAGAGAATTGTGGAAACAGTTGCGACCACTGGGGAAATTCAAAGATGCTTCAGTAATAAGTTGTGGATTTATCGATATAGGAATTTGTATTCTGAGCCACTTGGTTCTGCAATAAAATGCGAAGACGTGTGTTATTTTTATGCACATGTCTGGCAATGTCTTTGTTCTTGAAGGAGTGAATACATCATAAACAGATTTGGCGACAATATTGGTTACAAAGTGCTGTTTTTTGGTATTTCCTTCTCAAAAAGATTGCTCATCATCGAACATCATATTTGGGAAGTCAACATTAAATATCATACGTAAAGCAAACAATTTACATCAACAAATTTAATGGGTGTGAGTGAAACAAGCGCGATTTCTCTGGATCGTTGGAGGTCACGATCTCACTTTAGGGATGTACTCGTAGAAACGTGAATACATATACGAGTATGTATATAAATTTAATGATATTTCAATATAGTATGATTGAAGCCTCACTTCCAATCCAAGAAATTGTGTTATACAAACTTAATGGGGTCCGAATAACAACACACACATATTTGAAAGGAATAAATAAAAATCAATATACGGTGTCCGAATAACAAAACACACATACATAAAACGGACAGCAAATTGCCTAGAAGTTTTAATTCATTTATTTTACTCTGCAAGAGCCTGCAAACTGGAACCATTGAAGTACCCACAATCGCTCTTTAGGAGAGCTCTCATTAAATAGGCAAAGGCTTTTATTCAAATTCAGTTGGAACGAGTTAACAGTGCTCTTGGACAGCTGCTTTTAATGTTCACTTGGAGAACTATCTATATTAATAAGAGGTACGGTAGACTCTATCATAATTTTAACCTGAATAACGAAACATAAGAAACAGAATAACAAATTAAATTGATTTTAACAATAGAATAATCAAGATGACATTGAGTCGATAACAATCTCGTATATTAGGAATATCAATTATGGAGTATTTTGTTAAAGTCATTGCTTTCACACACTACTGTAAATAAGTTTTATTAATATGGTTGTATTGTATGGATAGTGACAATTTTGGACACAAAACGAACTAGAGTAGCGAAAATGTGTTTTTTTCACACTCATATTATATATTATATAGCATGGTTGTCTAGCTTATATTATATTGTTTATAAAATTAAGCTATCCACAATTTCTTCGTCTTCCAACTTTGTTAATAAATTGAAAAATGCTAAGGATGTTAACAGTTTTAATACGACTAAGTATTCGAAGTTAACAGAAGCCAACTTATCTCAGGAATTCTAATAATATACGTATGTTAAACATGTTCCCTTACAAAATGTAAATACCATAATATAGAATTAAAGTTATATCTACAATATAATTCATTTGTTAAAATAAATATTCATGCCTCTAAATCTCACGGAGACAGGCAGAAATCTTAACCCTAGAATGATTCTGATATAGCTGTTAAATGAAGGCTAAAACCTTGTACGTTGTTCTATTCTTTACACTCTATCTTCATCGAATTTTTACTTAGGCAAATCTTAATCATATTTCCATCGCATTAAAAAAAGATTCTACGTTCATACCTAATCTATTCCTAGAATCTACATCTTGAATGTTATTATAGCAGGGAAATAATAATAGCGGCCTATTTGTGAGCCCTGAAAGGGTTCTATTGACATTGAATCTCCATTATCGATTTGTCTCCTCAGAAAGTTCTTGACAAATATCTTTTTGCTTTCTCATTCATTTATCGTCATCAGATAGCAGCAATTTGGACTATTGAAACTGAACTTAGAGATAAATTCCACTGAGATTGTATGAAACAATGTTAGTGAGAACTAAAATGCTGCTGTGAATGGCAACACAAATTACCACCTCTTACATTGAAACTGACTACCTGGTCCAAACGTGGGTTCGAGGTGGCCATAGAATCACTACCTTCGCAATTGAGGAGATGCACACCTGAACCTCTGACTACACCACAAAAGGAAATGATTGCGAACGCGTTTTGAGAATTAAAATTCATAATATTTGAACTACACATAGGATATACGTGTGTATTCGATATCTCTTACGGGTATTGCGAACATGATCCAGGATTATGTAGGTATTTTCACACAAAGTCAAAGTTGTATTGAGAGAAATAGTAGGTAATCTTTTATTTTCATAAATGATATCTTTAGTTTCTTGGTAATATTATACAATTCTATATCATCTTAAGCCATATTTATTAAATGCTGTTTGTAATAAAGTTATCCTAAATTAATTTTGAAAGACCATTTTTTATTATATTTTTTGATAGCAATTTAGATTGGCAATCTGTATATTTTACTCTCAGCACAGAGCTTTGATATTTATTAAAGGTATTTTATCAAAAAAATATTCCAAAAATTCGATGTATTGAATGAAGTTTTCTAATTTTCGATTTAAACTTTTGAAATATAAACAGATTTACGTAATGCACAATGTACTACGCTGAGAGAATACATCGTGTGGAACCTCCCAGTGCCTCTCTACATATGTATTGTTTACTACCTGTCACGTTGAGTATCTGTTCTATTCTATCTATCTATCTGTTCTATTCTGTAAATTTCGGTTCCAGGTGGCTATAGAATAATACTTCTTGTATATAGCCTTCTATATAGTCAAAAACTTCGTTAATTGGTGACGGAGATTGTAGCCAGACTAGAGCAACCGAGCAGCCTGATGCATGTTGATCCTCATCATCTTTATTTATATCGTAGAAACCTGGAGTCTGAAGGCGAATACACTCCGGAAAATACACGTTTTTGAAATGTGGTGCTGGCGAAGAATGCGTCGTGTAACAAGAACCGCACAACCGTACAAATAAGTCCATTTTGAACGAGCTTATCAAGACCAGGCTCTCTACCATCTGTCCGGATCTTCAAGTTCTTTGGGCTTACGGTCAGAATCGAGTCAAGTAGATTGGAAATGAAGATCGCATAGATGAAAAAAATTAAGAAGACAAGTGAGAAAGTAGTCTGACTTGTTGAGGAGCAGTGCTATATGTCAGAATGCATCTGGCGCAGGTTTGAACCTGGAGATGGGTGGTGACCAGAGCTACTCGCCGTGGTCGCGTCCTTTTGTCATAAGGGAATGACGAGAAAGAAGAAGAAAAATTATGATGCAGAAAAATACTATGAGTACAAAATATGATATATTATATAAAATTTGAAACATATATTAAATTTGAATTAAAGCAATCGCATCCTTTTTATGATTTAATACATATGTAGGTAACAGACATCTTACTTTCAAAGAAAACTTCAAATATGATATTCCATGTTCTTCTGTGCAATGTAAGCTACTAGATAGTAGGTAGGTTACCTTGATTACAGACTTATCCCTTCTGAGAGAATTCACGTAATAGCGTGTCGAGTTTTGGATAATTAATTGGGAATTTAATGGAGATAACGTGTTGTAGAAAGGTAGCTACGAAGCTTATAAGTTGAGTATAAATGTAGAGTGTATGGATATTTAAGTATTTTGTAATCATGTGCTCCAATAGAATGCTATTTCTATATTATTGTCATGAAAGTATCATCAATATTAATTAAGAAAGAAAGAAACACTTTATTCACTACATTTACAAAAACACAAACATGTAAAAAATAAATGTGTAGAAAACCGTTAATGCAGTGAAAAGGTGCTGCCTCAGTATACGATGCAGCTAGGCTGCATCACTGGTCCTCCGGCAGCACCCGATTCATTTCATTCAATTCAATTAGTAACAAAATATTAAAATTATTGAAAGATAGATTCAACAATGATGAGTTGCAAATCGATAGGAGCACTTCTTCAGGGGACCTCTTAGGTCTAAATAATATGAGTGAGGTAAGACTGTTTCCCTATAATTTGAACTAGAAATTCACTTACAATATTTAAAACAATAACACTTATCACAGATTCACACTTACCTTTACTTTATGTAACTGCAAAGCATTATCCAATCACAATACGCAACACTGTTTTAACTCATTACACACTTATCACAATAGTCTACTTTACGACATTATTTCAAAACTCACAATTACATTGACATATTAGATTTAAAATATAAATGACTTATAATCACACTTTCAGTACTTAATGTTAATTTATGTTCAAATAATGAAAACGCTCTTTATATTTGCTGTATTGAAATAAATGTAAACAATAATGAATAGCAATTAAGCTTCTCTCTTTTATATAAGAGAGCCGTGTTTGCAAACAACGTCATTGCAAATTAAAGGAAAGCAACAGATGAAATTCAGAGCTAGATGAAAGTCCAAACAATATTTAATATGATAGTAAACCATTTTGAAATAACTGCTAAGTTCTGAACTTTCACATGAAAGTCAAGCTGAAACTAAAGAGCTAAGAGAAAGATCTAGAGAATTAGAGAGCAAAAGTTTTAAGAGAGTTGTTTGTAAATTTATGACGTATGATGCTTTTGGACCGAAACTTGGGAAGACTTTTCAATAATCACGGCTACTGAGCAGGCTAACTTTGAATCACACAAAGGCAAGAGATCAAAGACGAAGAAACACTTTATCGATTGAAAAGACTTAATAGGACATGCTACCACCGATCCAGGTGAGGTCCAACAACTAGGCGAGACATCTATCGTTTGAAAACACAATCGCGAATCAAAGTTCGTGAAATCAAAGCAACAAGTAGTGTTTACGGTGGCATATGAAAAAAGCTCGTTGCGATAAGTGTTCACCTGGACGGGTGGCGGTTAGGGGTTGGGTGGGGGCGTGCATACCGGGATAGGCCTGCGGGGCGCGCGGGCGGAGGTAAGCTCACAGGGCGTGCGCTCGGCACCGCGATCCGAGAACCACTGGCTTCATCTCTCCCGGCCTCTCGCTCCTATTATATCCAGCGATTAACTTTCAGTAGCCTGATTCGAGAGTAATAGAACAATTCGTGCGGTGCTTTTACGCAATTTTCCCAATTCTGGACGGGTGTCACGAAATGGGTATGGCATGGTTTGAAGGTGACACTTTGTTGGTATTGTTGTTATCTTATCATTTGTGTTTCACTTTGATTCCTCAAAAAACAATGGCTGTATTGAATCTATTCCTCGAATATTTACTATTAATTTATCAATAATATAAAATTTTACAGCTGGAAAATCGTTGTAAAAATCAATAGAGTTGCTTTTCGGAATCAGGTCGCAAATGCTTTTGAAGAGCCGCACTGTGGTCCGCGTTCTATTTGCTGAAACCACACGGTTTCGCCTAATTGATTCATCGTTTTATTTACTTACATCGGATTCGCATTCGGAATTACTGAAATTGTTTCAGCTTATTGCTTCAAATAAGGGATTTAAGTAAAATGCTGCTTTAATTAAAAAGGAAACATATCATCTCCCCTATAGTAATCTTCCAATGTCTGTAAGAATCATATTTTATATAATTAATATAAGTGATACAATATAAATATACACATCACGTTCGTGATTCTCGGGGAGTTTAACAGGTATCTGAAGATCCTAGAATCCATACAAAGGATTGGTCAAAGATTATCAATTTCTGTCGGAGAGAATTTCCATCCTAAGAATTTTTCAGTACAGATGGAGTTTAAGTATAAATATATGTCTTAAATTTTAAGCTGAACCGTTGTACAGATATATTTAATAAAACTGAATAGAACTGATAAATTTATATTCATTTTATTCCGAAATTTCTCTTCATTACAGTAAAACAGTGCCCACTATCTTAAACCAACTATTGACAGAAAATCTATAGCAAAATCACATGCCTAGTAAAGATATTAGAATTCATAGTACGCAAAATAGCCTACTGAAGATATTTCGCCTGTCAGGTCTTCGCAATTGAATACAATAAATTGAGAACGACCTTGAAGACGCCTGTCGTGGGTGAAGGAGGCAACAGGTGACTTACCCCTCTCGATTGGAATCTCAAACGGTTTACTGTATGGCGTGCATTTTGTATGCATTTGACGAATATTTATTTTGTTTATGGTCTGATTTATTAGGGAGGACTTAAGGTTTTTGACATATTCGTTATTTTTATTAATTTTACAAGAAAATGGGAGCTATCGCGTATATTTTATAAACAAAGAAGTACCCTTGATACCCGACGTTTCGGCCATGTTGCAATGGCTGTGATCACATCTCTTGTTTTTATAATATATGCGATAAGTCCCGTTTTCATGTAAAAAGAGAGAGAGAGATTCAGTTTACTTTTAATCATGTATTTTATATCTATCCGTCACTATATACATATACATTGATGTCCTTTAATCCCTTTTGGGGTGGACATAATCTTAGAGATATAATATCTCCTAGGTCACTTTTAGCATCAATATCTGGCGCTATATCCTATTATTTTTGATTGTGCAGTATAGGGACAACTTAGTGTGACCAGTTGGTCCTTTTGGCATATTGTAAGAGATTACTACGAGTTCAAGAGCTTTTTGTAGAAAATGTAGCATACCATTACAAACATTCTTAAATTTTATATTTCTTTAATGTGTGTTGAACGGTTTTTATTACATGCATTGTAAGTACTTTATTCAATATATTATATATAGTACATCTTTAAAAACAGCAACGTACACTAAATTTACTGTCTATAATAGTCCTAATGGTTGAACAGAATGTAAACAATACTAAAGTGGATTATTTCAGTACCACAACACAAGGCTTTGCTAACTCTATAATCTATGGTTACATTGTTTCCGAGTTCCACTGGAGGCTCTCAGGGAATGCATTAGGAGGTGAATCTCTGGGGAACCAAGGTTTAACAGTAGTAAAGTGAGTAACGTGTAAGGAGTGTACAAAGTTACAAACACTAATATATATCTAAAGTCGACGTTTTTGCATAAACAAGTGATCTTCTGCAAAAGTAATGACAGGTTTTACATTGTTGTTATTGCATATATTTACGTTATTCCTTGAGAAGTAAACATACATGCATACTCGTACACATTATGGCCGAATACCTGTAGAGGGGTAGCCAAAGCTGACGGATCCTCATCTGTCCCGATTAAGATAACCCATTTTCACTTCATTGACACTCATACGCACTCGGCGATAATAGGTACAACACAAAAATATCATAAAATAATTATACATGTATAAATTATTATCTCTATAGAAAGATCGAGAAGATTATTGCTGTTATGAACTAAATTTGAGTGTTAAATACTCCAATAAAATCTGAATAAGAGACTTTATACTATCAAGAGTATTTGTTTGTGAAAATGTACGGATACAAGTGAAACAAAAGGAATGGAAAAATATGGATCACAGCTGTCGACTTCACCAAAGGAAAACGTACATTGTGGGTGTAAACGTGAAGTTTGTTCAGGCGATTGCTTTCTAGTAAACACATTTAATTTTCCTTATTTTTCTTCCCGTGGAATTTTAATCATTTCTTACTCTAAGCAAGATTGTAAGAGCGCTGTACGACGTTTTCACAATCTGAAATATAAGTACATGTATTAGTTATATGAAACATCTTGGTTTGTTTTACTAAATCACAAATATAAGAATACTTTTTATTTGACGAGCTCTGTGGCGCTATCGGTTAGCTGCCTGAATTTAATCCCGGGTTCGATTCCCAGTGGAGGCAGAGTTTAGAACTACGCTTTTCTACTGCTTTTCGGTCAGGTCGTTGATTCAATCATATTTATCGTATCGTATTTATCTATATATAATATGTATACATTTCTTAAATATACGTTGACTAGTACCCTTAACACAAGTCTTGAATGTACTTACCAAGAGGCTAGTTCAATATCTGTGGTAATGTCTAAATATTATTATTATTACTATTAATTACTCATTTAATTTAATGTAAGTAACAGTGACGGAAGATCAACGCTGGTTCGGATTCTCCTACTGGCAGTGTTGAGTCTACCCATTGGCATTTAAATGCACATGATTATAATAATCATAATAGTTGTGAATATGTACTGGCGCATTATGTTGATTGTTATTGTATATGGTTTATTAATTGTACATAATGTAATGGAAACTGTAGGTTATTATGAATGTAAAGTATTTGTTATTTTCCTGTAATTGTACAACTATTTGTTTTCCTAAATAAATGAAAAAATTAATTACTACTCTTTAAACATACGGTAACGTATATTCAAAGTCAATAAAGAATAAGAGAGATTTTTTATTTATTATACTATAAGAGTACTATCAAGCATAATAGTGAAAAAATCAACTACTCTTATTAGGCAGAAAAAACCATGTCATCTTGCGTCCTTAGATAAGGTTGATTCGCAGAGGCTTATAGGGTTATGTAAGCCTTAATTATATAGCTTAGATTGGCGACATACTATAGATACATTTGTAACCATTGAGTATTATTTCCCAGTATTAGGGATATTAAAGTACCATGATATCTGTTTACCCCTTGTAAGAAAATAGGTATGAAGTGGATGTGACGCGTAAGTATGCTCGTGATAGAATGTTTACATCAAAGCTGAAACATCTATGAATTTTACATGTTTACAACTTTAGATTGTGTTGAAATCATATCGGAAAACTGTCGTAGCTTCCATTCTATGCAGATCGATACTACGAATTTTAATGCTCTTAGGAAGACGTCTCGTAGTCAATTTTGTTTAAAATATATATTGTTAAACTTTTACTAGAGTAATTACTTATTTGAACTGGAATAATGCATTATTGTCAGCCAGCCTCGAAATGCGAAAAATGAATTTGTGACACCGGTATCAATCAGTATTATTCTTTAATATTTCAATGGCAATGAAGCTCTTCTTTAGAGAATATAACTGAATAACCTCTTCAATGCATTGATAAATCTATGTCCTAATACCCAAATATGTACACATCACGTCCGTCCCGCTCATACATATGCCACTCTCTAGTATTTTATACCATTATCTTAATATAGTGTATTCTTACAGTTGTATACGAAGTAAGAGACAAATTATACAGGCCACCAGCTGTTAATACAATGGGTTTTCTGGCTCTTGTGATGATGAAGAGAAGCCTCGCTTTCACACCAGGTAAGGAAGTCAGACCGGCTTCCCATCCTGAAGAATAGACTGCTTCAGCTATGTTTTCACTCTAGAAAAAAATACATACTTAATTCCTAGTCACACTTCATTTATGAACATTATAATATACCATACAGTATTTCTTTTCTAGATATTGAAAGATTGAGGCGCCATTTAAAGCTGAAAATTGCGACAGTCATAGGTTATTTGACTCTTATTTGTTCTAGATAAGTTTAGTTGTGAAGTATGTAATTCAAATACATATACATAGGTATAAAGATAAGTTTTTAATGATAATGACTTAGATTATTTTAGGATACTAAGAACGTAATTTTTAGGTTCTAAGTAGCATTATTAACTTGATGCTTAACGATTGGCCATCATGTTTCTAACAGAATAGGTGCTATTAACATGAGTGAGTATGCGTGTATAAAACACATTCATTGCATAACCCGCATCTCTTAAGATTTATTATTTACGATTTCACACACGCTAAGAACTCTAGAGTATTTAAGCACGACTAACATTAAAATTATTATAATGCTTTCTACTCAACAGTCGTAGGATTATATGAGGTTAATAAATTATATACATACATACGTCAGATAGATGCCTTATTAAAAAACCGTGACTTTAGAATTACCTATAACCGCCGAAACGTAGTGTAGGACGCCCCCCAGCTAGATGGACCGATGACCTGAAAAAGGTCGCTGGTATTCATTGGCTGAGGGCCACGAGTGATCATGTTTTGTGGCGTAATCTTGGGGAGGCCTACGTCTAGCATTGGACTGACATAGGCTGATTGATAACCGCCGAACGTGTATGAGTGTCTATGAAGCGAAAGTTATAGTCAGGATCTGAACAGATGGGGACCCGTGATCTTTGCGTACCCTCTACAGGGAATCGGGCGTGATGTGGAAGTATGTATTAGTGTACATGTAGTTGGGCCTCTGGAATTCTATAAAAGTAAAATGAAAAAGAACATTGTTTGTTCATAAATTGGATAGACACTTTCCGTAACTCAATTCTAAAGAACATAGTTCACCACCAACTGAATGTCAGATGTCATTAAAGTGTTACGAACATAAATCCGGTACAACTGTGTACACGAGCTTTATGGAAGTAAACTATTTCGTAGTAGTCAGAGGTTTGTGATACCACAATGGCCAAGTATGATTCACAAGCTTTAATCCTTTTAGGGTAATCATAGGTTAGAGTGATCAGTGTCTTTTAGACAAAAATTGATCTTTCAAAACCAATGTCTTGCTACTCGTAGATGTAAGTACTCTATAAGATAGGAAGTGAATACATCGATTCACAGTATTGACATAAAGATGAGTTTTAATGAACCTTATTTCTACCAGTTAAAAAATAACCCAAGTTTGTAATGCGTATTTTTTCCATTTTACTTACAAATACACTGTACAAGTGACTTTTAACCTGACCATTTTATCCACAAATAAATTAATAATCAGTCTTATACTTACCGAATACTTAATTTCGTTGCCCCAGTAACAGAAAATAAACAATTCAAACATGTTGTAGCAGAGGTAAAGTAGACTCATGAGAAATTTGGTCATCCCTTCTGACACTGTCTGTAAAAGAGAGTCATATTAGGTAATATGCATATTCTATTTGTATGTTTCGGGGTAGACAAAAGTTGAATATAATATTTCCTAATAGCAAAAAATATTGTTCCACTTTAGAAATCCTTATTTAAAATTATTATATTTATACGAGTTCATGTTTCGTTAATAACTAGATATTGTATGTGTAATATCTGTGAAACCAACCGCGAAATGTAGTCGATTAGAAGGATAAATATATTTAGGAATATTAATTATGCACATATTTGTAATGAAAATTAAACTTAACATTCTCTTAAAATACCCAAAAAACTTGACTCTTTTACATATGTACATATTACATAATATTAAAGGGTCATCATTGCAGGGAAAACTATAGCCTGCAAATAAATCTCACCCATAAAACCCGATATCCAGGACTTAATCACTGAACACAGTTCGTTCAGTCACGTTTAGATTTAGCGTTAAAGCCTTTTACTATACAGACTAATCCACAAAGCACTAGATTAGCCATTATAGGCATGTCTATGGTGATTAGAAATAGAGTTAGATAAATTTCAAACATATTTATGCTGTAGGTATAGTGCCCTTTCGATAGATTCTTTGGAAGGATTTGAACTGAAAGAAACTTGTTTACTATTTCAGGAATATATGTAGATTAATGAATTTTTTATTCAAATTCGGTGTAGCTCAGTCAACAATATGCCACATAATTGCCTTTGAAGCCCTAATAGCCATAATAAAATTGACATATGAGATATGATTACATGCAGATTATTTGAACTTTAAATGAGATTGAAGTACATGGATATATTGTTACGTATTATTGACAATAATTAAGAGCAGAAGTTGAATAAAAATAATGTATTACCCCCTTTACGATTTCCCGGTAAAAAGCTGGCTAGTAACATCCTATTCCACTATCAAATAAGGTTTTATTACATCTTAAAATAACGATTATTAGAACTCACCGCCGTAACTCGGTATCCAGCGAAACAAATGAGAAAACTGCTTGCAGTGAACTGATACAACATGGGTGTACTGAATATCTCTTTGAGTTTAATGGTGTTACTGAAAACAATTGTTATTTGTATCACAATAGAGTTCAATTTGTTATTGTGCCAGAATGAAATATGCAGCAGGATATCCACGCTGGAGTGGAAGATAAAAAAATTGTGCTGCTTCGTGTAACAGGTGAATAAGAGTGTAAGGATTTATAGTACAGTTGGGTCATAGTCGAACTAGCTGCTAGAACTAATATATACATTCATACGAATTTTAGCGTCTTAATACTTGTTATTATTATTATTCTGACTGTCTTATGTCATATTGAATAAGAGTCACGTCAGGAGTACATATAACCGCCGAGTGTATATGAGGAGGCGTATAAGTGTCAATGAAGCGAAAGTGGTCTGTCTGTTAGGATCGGGACAAATGCGGATCCGTGCCTACCGCTCTACAGGGAACCAGGCGTCATGTGTATGTATGTATTAGTGTTTTTTTTTGTGTAAAGCGATTTTCATTTTGAACGAAAAGTTCTTTCAGAGGGTAAGGTCATTAATACGGTCTATATAAGACGGTATTGATATTATTTTATGTAAAAATACTTTAATTATCATGTCAGTAATACGTAATATTGCAAATCATTTATTTATACTCACTCCATTATGAATTTATGTTGCACCACTAGGTCATCAATTCTAGCAATCAGTATCGATCTCCAATGCTTATCTAAAAACGATACTGATTCACCTGAAAAACAAGTGGATGCAGCCTTAGCCGCGTTGCGTTAAAACACAGATTTACTTTCCGTCACTAAAGATAATCAGCGCTGACTGATTTTCTGGATAAACGACCAAGAAATGGTAGTATTAAATCAGATCGTAATTTGTTATAGTAAAGTAAACTTCCGAATGTTAATTAACGCTTTCTTTCCTAATATATCACACAAGCGACTAAGACAGTTCAAGTTAATTAAATATATATGTAAAGTCACCAAAATCTTATATTATACACAACTGTAATAGTTATACTAATATGATCTACAAGATATTATGGTTTATGATTAAGGTTTAAACGACCCATAACGAGATATAACACGTGAATACGTACACATACCCCAATTAGAACACAATTGAACTAACCGGCAACCTTGTTGCAATCCTGCACGATATTCTCAAAGCAATCGGCCAGTATCTCGAATTGACACAAGATGTGAATCAAATGAACTTGCATGATCAAATCGTTCACCATCACAAAGTAGGAGGTGTATTGAAACGCCAACAATACGACCACGTAGACTGCGGGGTACCGTTTCGGGTCCGAGTAATCGAATGGGAGTCTCACTGTAATGGTCAGATTGTAGTCGATGTCATCCACTAATGGGTACACGTACCTATGGGTGACACGCTTTGTTAGATACTTCGGGTAGGCTTTAGATACTTTAAGTGTTTTAGAAAGACAAACCATATGATTTTTTTCTTCTTTTGTTCAGTACTGTACTAGTCTGAGATTTAGAAAGAATGCAAACTAGATGCCGTTCTTCCCGACATGTCATAAGGAGTGATTAAGGGACTAGGGGTAAATAAATTCTGTTAGGTGAAGGGCTAGCAACCAGTCACCTATGTACCATATAACATCACAACCCCAATATTCATATCAAAAGATGACCTTATTATCGTCACCAAGGTTCTATACACCCTGAAAGGAATTAGAGGTGGTCAATGCATATGTATACCTATGAGATTTTATTTCATGCTATTTAGAGATATAGTATCTCCTCCGTCACATTTAGCATTACTATTGGGGTTACTTTTTTCGTATTTATTATAGGTACGTTTATGTTAACTATTCTGTATATATTACGATTTATCTACATATATTGCGATTTTCAGTTTGATATCAGACGAGTAACGGAACAGTGTTTATTAATTTATCTACATGGAATTAGAATTCTAACTGAAAACTCTCAAATACTATTTCAAAAGCTTCAATAATCAGTCGCCTTTCTACACAATCACCTAACAAATAAGTTAATATTTCTTTGTGTATGTTGTAGTACTTGCAACGTAAATAATAATTTATTTAAAAAGTAATACTTTCCATGCGGCTAAGGTGCAAGTTCCCAAGCCTAACAATAATTTTAGGAACCATTCATTACGCGTTGCCCAAAATTTTACAATTTGTTGTCTTTTCGCTGTTGACACGTCAAAATTCGACGACATCATAGCTTTTGTCAGTTTGTGATAGATGTCTTTGTGATCCATCTGTAAGAAATAATATCGTTAAGAGCGCAACATTTATTCAAAACAACAGTACATAAAAGTACTAATTAGTTCTTAAAATTTTAATTCATGCTTCTCAATACTCTTCAAATTTTTAATTACATTATTATTATTCAAATAAACTACCCGATTATAATTAATTGATTAAATTGTAGCAATCTTATGTACCTAACGTGGAATCTGGTTAGTGATAAATCACTGTAGTAAGATTCAGGGCTGCCAACCTTTCCGTAAGCGCTTATCGATTAGCATTGATTTTCCTTATTTACTTACCCATTACTGCAACCCTGAGATAGAGGAAAACATTGTCACGAATCCCATATGCCGCGCAGCATATTAAATACATTAAAAATACAAGAATAGATAGATTTAATGCTCTGCGAATAGATAGATACATGAGTTAGGCAGCTTTGATCTTATACACATCAAATTGGAGACATTATTCTCAAGGTGTACATAGCGTAGAGAACAGAAGAGCGAGTATGATAATGTTAATGGGTGTATGTAAAGCAAGTGAGATTAGTGAGGATCGTTCCAAGCTTTCAACAGTCTTTACCGATGCCTTTAGGTATGTATAGGGGTGAATATATATATTTGTATAATATGCATGTATTCCGTCTGGAAATACCTAATAACAATCCCCATGGAAAATCATCTGTATAAATTGGAACATACTGTGGCATCCAAAGGATTCCCTAGACAAAAACTCATCAATCAAAGTGCTACCTACCATATTCTTAAACCGGTAAAGCGCAAGTAAGTGTATGAGGCTCACACTGGCATTGTCAATAGTTTTGTCCAAACTAGATGTTTCCGTAAACAAAAACCATAATTCACATATGACAAGAATTATAATTGAGATTTGCATTGTTTTACTGTAAAGGAAGTAGAGTATAGTGCAGTCCGTTGTAGAGAGACCTGTAAGAAGAATAAGGATTAGTTACAAACAGGACTGTTACAATCAGTGCTTGTAAATAAAGGCGTACCACCTGTCACATGGAATACTGACTATCTGGTCAACACGTGTTTGGAGGTCATAGAATTACGTTACGACAGTGAATTTTTTACTACACTGTAAGGATTAAAAGATAGGGTCGTGAAAGTGCCTTTTGATTAGTTTCAAAATATTAAAATTAGGTTAGTTATCCTGAAAAAGTAATGAAACCTGATGTTATTTGTATTTGACTTTTTACAGCGACTTATTCACATATTCTAAAATTACGCAACTTTTGGACAGGAATACCACATAAACAATAACATAAAATATTTGCGAATTGCAGTAAACAGGAAGAATGAATCTGAGTTGTATAAATATCAAATAAATAAAGTAAAAGCAAATAAACAGAGTACTCCGCTACTGAAAGCAATGCGAACACAAATCCCCTGCCAAAGTGCAAACAGAAACCGTCTCGATACATTCCGATAGCTCGATATTAATATCAGATACAACACTGATATTATGATGAGTCCTGGAAATGTTGACTCTCATTCATTTACATGTTATGAAAAATTATTCCAAGAAATACTGTACAATTCTTTACTTTGTATGATGACATTATAGGTTTCATTCAGATAGGTTTCTTTCAGATAATTGATCGGGTTAATTTATTTTAACATATACATAACAGGTACACTTACAAAATATTTAAAAATTCATACTACATAATTAAAACTTACAAAATTAAAATAAACAGTCTCTTTAGAGCTTTCTCTGTCAAAAAGTAAAGGATTCCCAAAACAATGATAGCATTAAATTGTGATGTATGGTTCACAGCCTGTTTAAAGCTATCTCTGTCAGAAAACGATAGGGTTCCAAAACACTAATAGAATGCTCAATACATACTGTATGGATCCGTATAAAATATGTCTTTGTAGAAGCTTAAATTTAATTAACCAACATATCTTACGCACCAGCCAAATAGATAACTCTGTAAACAGACTCAAAGAACTCATTTTCCAAGGGTCCAGAGGTCTGCCGAAGAGCCTGAGTTTCTGTGAACTTACGCCAAAACAAATTTAACAGTTTCATGTTTCAACAGCAACTATTTAAGCCGGCGTGTTGTAAATCAATGGTGGGCAGAGCTTTAATACCAGTCGTGATGTAGCTCGTTTCCATTGGCTTGTGTCGGAAATTATTTCGATATTTTATCAATGCTTAGACAAAAAAAGAAATATTCACCTCAAGAAAATGGGTTATTTAAGATTATAATTTTAAGAGATTCGCGATTTATACTCATGATTAATAACTAACGGGACTTATGGTCAGTCTGCCCCTGACCATGGCTACTGCAACTTAGCCGAAAGGTCGGGTTAATAAAGGTAATTTTATTATATAAAAACTTACGCGATAAGTCCCGTTAGTTATTAATTGTGTAAGATTGTGTGAATAAATACGCAATAATGTGATTCGTGAACGATGTGGTATGAAAGGAGATGTAGTGACGAAAATAGAGAAAGGTTTGTTAAGATAGTTTCGGCACATAGAGCGGATGATGAAAGGAGGGTTTTCCACGGAATTTATAGAGCCATGTTCCACGGTAGGGTTAGAAGAGGAAGGTCACAAATGACAACATTAAGAAGAAAGTCTATAAATGATACTGAGGTGAGGTAGGTTTTTAAAGTCAAATTTATTAATATTCAAATAAAAATATAAATTGATTAAATCGTTTCATATTGAAAGATCATCTAATTAACTCAAACACTTAGGTGCAGGCGTCTGTAATTTATAAGGCAATGAAGTTTTATTGAAGAACAAAGCTTTTAATACGTTTTTAATCAAAGTCGTATCTTTAACTACCTATAAAACAGAATTCAATGGACACAGTAGCGGCCATCAAACGTTGTCTAAAGAGCTTAAAACAGCTAACTATTAATTAAATTCAGATTAGAAGGCTTCTATGAAATCATTTCAGTTGATTTTCATGGTTGAGCTTTTCATTTTGAATATTCATTAGAACAATTACTTTTAGCTATTCTGTTTCAAACATTTAATGATTTTAGGATTTTATTGTACTTTTACATCAATTTTATGTATCTTTTATGTATCTAAACGAGATTAAAGAACTGAAACAAATATGTATATGTTTTCGTGTAACCATAACTGATATTTACAATTAATTTTTTGGACAAAAAATTCACGAGATTCATAACAATAAATTCGTTTCATTAGGTTCCTTCAGTGTCTTATGATTACAGCAATAAATGTCCCTTATACCTTCATAAACGCAATGCAGCTCAAACCCAAGCCTAGCTCCTTATTAGAAGGCCACAAGGCCTGATGCTGCTACCTGGTTAGACAACAGCGTATTAATGAAGCTGAACTTAATTAAACCGCAATGCTCTACAAAGACCTTTGCCTCTATGAGACGTAATACTCTGGATGACAGCATTGGACATGTACATTTATAACGAGTATCTATATTAATTTGGAACATGCTAGTGGCTGTAGCTCAGTGGGTAAGACCTCTGGCTTTTAATGAGTACTAGGTTCGAATCTCGGTTCTGGCATGTACCAAAGTGATTGAAATTCCGGCTCTGGCATGTAGGTACCTGTGATTGAAAGAAATTGAAGTGTTTTTCAATTACGTACATAATTTACAGTCGCTAACGGTGAGGGAAAAATTGTGAGGAAACCTGCATATCCCTAGAGAAAAAAGAAGGTATCGTTTTAAATATTTCTAAGCTATCTAATATAATTCTTCACAGGCTACTCAAATTCAGAAATTTGAAAATATAAAGAGTACCGACTTCTATTCCCGTTTGACGTGGGGTATATCTATCCTATGATGGTGAATCTTACTGTAATCTTTACAAAACCTGTGTTAAAGCTATTCATATATTTTTCTGAGCCTTGACATTCAAAGTGTTCCGAGAAAGTTGACTTCCGACGCAACGCTTTGAGATGGGTTGAGAAGACTCTTTGCAGAATAGTTGCGAGCACATTTCTTGTTTATTCATCTCAAAGACACTAATTGGCTAGTTCTTAGACGACGCGAAAAGTATTCGAACTAAACGTATTCATTCAGGAAAACGTTATTTTATTATAAAACTTACTGTTTGTAAACCCATGTATGTTACAGGCTAAAGCTTCAGGCATATTACTGTAAGCTAGTAACGTAATAGAATAGTAAGAAATATTTAGTTATTGGACTGGATTTTGTGTGGACTTGGATTCAGAGGTACATGCGATTTATGGCTGTATAATTTTTATATTCAAGTTGGAAAAGGATCTATCATTAACCTGGTATTATTCTCAAGCCGCGTAAGTGCCAAAGGAAGAATTTATATAGTCCAAACTTATCATTACCCTATGCCCGTATGCTCGTGTTCCTCATATCCGTTACACCTAGGCAGACTACATTATCCAACTGACATCTGTAAATGTCAGTTTCAAAGCTAAAAGGCACGAAGTCTGACAGATTTATAACAAACCCGCACCGCATGTGCTGGTGGGAAACGGGAAAGTTAGTCCTACGGGACATTTACTAATGGCTTCCAAACTATATGAGGAAGTTTCCACTGAGTTTGATTTAGAATTTTTACATACGTACATATCATACGTTCTCTTCCTTTAACCCTTTTGGGATGCATGGAATTTTGGCAGCATAGTATATTTCCTTTGTTTTTTCTAGCATTAATGTTGGGGTTGTGATGTCATACAGAACATTGCTGACAGGTATCTGACCCATCGTCCAATAGATAACATATACACATATTCCCTTAGTCACCTGCAACCAAATTTTACTATATGTTGTTAGCTCTCTGAAGAATAAAAGCTGTATAGCGTACTAAGGCAAACAGACTACATAAAATTTCTGATCTAAAGAATGATGATCTGAATAGCATACGTACATATACAATAACGTAATTTTATTATTTTCGGGGCGAAAAGAACATTGGCGAAATGATATTTCCTAATATCTCATTTTAGCCTAAATGTCTCCTAGAGTTCTGATGTCATGTGACATATTGGTGATAGATTGTTAGCTAATCGCCCAATACATTCCATTTACACCAATGCCCTTAGTCGTTTTCTACAACTTACAATAACGGTAGTTATTCATTTTATTATGACCCAATTTATCACGACATAAGCAGGCTGGGAAATAATTTCCATTATCCAGGGTCCTAAATACCCACCTGTCCATAAAATATAATATCCATATTAAAAGCATTTTATACCCGTACGTTAAGGATATCACCCCTTATACCACATTAGCTTTATGCTTCCGAAAGGATGTGTGTGTATCTTTATGCCTCTTCACACCCATTTATCGATCGCAAATATTTATATCTTGGCTCGGCTCTAAAGCTTAGACGAGGTATTTATTCTGCTCTTCGGATAATGAAAAACGATAATACTGCGCTCTTAAGTTTTATCAAAATTCGTGTATACTAATAAAATATTGTAGGACACTATTCCACCAATTGAAGAGCCTCCTTGCTAAGAACATTTAAGACTTGTGTTAAGAGTAATAATACATACATAATCAACAACCAGACTGGAAGCGGAAGAAAAGAGGAGAAGTCTGCCTCTACCGGGAATCGAACCCGGAATCTACTTTTAAACAATAATATGACCTATCACGTTTTATGTATGGGTACGGGTTATACTTATATATATATATTGTAAGAAACGGTATATTCGTTTCATATCCGTATCATATTGCTTGTTGAGTGAGTTGGAATTTCTTAGACCAACTCTACCCTGCAAGTTTTTAGCGTTATATCATGTGTATACATATATATATATATATATATATATATATATATATATATATATATATATATATATATATATATATATATATATATCATGTGTTATATTAGTTAGTTTTACTAGCTATCTATTTTACTATTAATTAATAATTGCACCCCTAGCTCGGGTTTTAATCACAGCTTAGTATATAAATCAAAGCAGTAAGAGCTTTAGGACGATAATGCCCAGTTTATTCAATTATTCATCAAAGGCATGCACGCTTCACACAAAGAGCGTTTTATATGAGACCTTTGCCTAAAATAGGATGAATCCATTGTTCAGACTTATACGGCCACAAAGACTTAGGACTCGTTTCATATTTTCTGCAAATAGTCATCATGCTTTAAATATTTAACCATAAACCTTGTTTACGTATGATCCAAATAAAATGTAAAAAAATACTTGGGCTATTAAAACCCATAACACTTGTACAAGTTTGAAATACGAGTACTAAGCTGGCCCGTGCTTTGTTGGATTGAATTTTCTCTCGACCTTTATTTCCGGTATCTTTGACTGGGATAGTAATCTGTCAACAAGAGTACATACCAATAACATCACAACCTCAATGAATGTACAAAAAGTTTTTCATTTGAACTATAAGTATAGTCGAACCTTGAAATGGATATAATGTAGGCTTTTGTAAATAACACATGTTTTAAAATTCTATTAGAAGATAACTTACAAAAGCAAAATACACTCAGAGATTTATAGCAGAGAGCTCTTTTAACAAACTTCCTTTTCGCATCGAAAAGAAATATTAAAATACGACCTCTCGTTGAAATTCGCAGAAAAAGATATTTCATTCACGCTGCCTTGAAAGCTGCTACACAAAAGATGTCACAAATACGTGCAAAAAAGATTTCGCTTTTACAATACGTAATAAAGTCGATAGGTAAGCCTCAAGTGTTAATTAGGCCGGGAACGTTGACTTAGGGGGTAAGCGACCTATTGAACGGCGGCCAATAATACAATCGGATTCCCTCTTTGTTTACGTTGCATGACGCATGAGGGAGCGAGTGCAGCGTGTTCCGAGGCGCGCGCCGCAGAGAGTCGTCGCCCGCGGCCTAGTGCGCACACCATGCGACGCGCGACGCTGGCGCACCTCGCCTGCCTCCTCACGCTCGCGCTCGCCTCTACGCCGCGACACTTGCGCCTCTACGGATGGAGGCTCATCCTCCTGCCGAACGATGGAATAGAAACCCCTGAACGCGACTGCAGCTTCTACACCGGAGTCGTCCGCAACGAAGATGCATCTACGGCTATGCTCACGGAGTGCGATGGACGGTGGTATGGCCTGGTCCAAGTCAAGGAAAAAGTGTTCATCATACCACCGGCGGCGCACGGGCATCACAAAGTGTACCGGCGGGATACGTTCCTCACGGCGATGCCGGACAAAGCGTTGACGTTTAACCTCACCGAAGACAACGTTGACACGGCCTATGACCTTATGTTCCCGGAAGAGAAGCCTTACAAGGCCAGAATCACGACGAGGAGCCGTCACACCTCTCATTCGGATTATTACCGCAATAATGTTAATGAAGACGCGGACACTTCGCCAGGTGTGTGTTACATAGTAAAGTGAATGCCAAACCAAGTTTCATATTTCACAAAAGGTGCTCATTTTTGCAGGGCTATTCGTGGAACTCGCGATCGTTGCAGATCAGAGCATGGTGAAATTCCACGGGCATAAAGTGCAACACTATATCCTGGCGCTAATGAACATCGTGAGTATGTATGAGAGTTTAACAATCGCTTAACAAATCGTTCATTAAGCTACTAACCACGCGCGAGTGCAGTGTGTTTATGCCACTTTGATTACAATTAAAGATACAGCATGTGCGCTCTGCAAATAGTCTGATAAGCCGCTTTGTTTAGTTAGTTGCGTCGATAGCTACCAATAACTTGCCTTTTGTTAAGGTCAGTGCCATCTTCAATCACCCTTCGCTCGGTGCGAACATCACGATAGTTGTGAACAAAATATTTTACCTGAAGAATCATGAGGATGTGGTCATTTATGGAGATATAAAGGAGACTCTAGCGAAAGTGAATGCTTGGAATAGACGACACCTTTTAAGGATACCAGATGGTGAGTAAGACAATACAATGTTTTAATCAAGATAGAACATACAACTGACCTAGAGTTCAACCAAATATATACACACCCAAGCTTATAAACGGAACAAATTATATCTATAAATAATAAGAAGCAACGATTTAATTAAGATCAAAATAAATTGATGAACTTAGAACATGTTTATGTTTTTTTATTAGGCATAAGAAAAATAAAAAGAACATAAAACTTCAAAAAATATATCTTTTACAAGCGAACTTATAAGCTTCGAAACTACACGTATTCTAGAATCTTTAACCCAAAAATATATATAAAAAACTATAGTCCTTAAGTTGTAGCTTACTATATGCCAGGACGAAGCGGCTAGTTTAGTGCTATTTAAAATCCCCTCACAATAAACTGCATAAGATAATATCGAACTTAAGTAGAGCATATTATCTGAATTCATTATATAATGTTCGGTCGACTTCTGCCTGTCTTTCTGGATATGATAATCGCTACAGGGTCAACAAACTCAAGTTTATTACAAGTACTTGTCCGATACATTTTAAATCACTTATGTCATCAATATTTATTAACGATAAAATAAAGTCAGCAGGCCAATACTAATAGGATAACTGGTTTCCAATAAATATACTTATAAAGTGACCTCTAACATAAAAATGTTAATTGCGTGACATTGTAACAATTAAAATACATCTTAAAAACATGCATTATCGTCTCATCTCAGGGGTGCTCAGACAAAAAGGTACTTATTAACCATTTAATATTTTATGTATGACGAACAATTAATCTATAAGATACATGTGACCCGCTCCGGCTTCGCAAGGGTATAAAATATATAGCCTACTTCACTATTTAATGGATGTTATTATACATGTAGTTTCAAAGATTTAAGCATACAAAGGGACAAAGAAAGCGACTTTGTTACTAAGTAAACGAATATTGATGACAATTTTATAATATGTCGAAAAAAATCAGTTTTGAAAAATCCAAAAGATTTGATTTTACCGGACTTAACGATTCTTTTTGTAAAAATTAACTAAAGTATTTTGCTGCTTATACAGAAGCTAAAATGTGATAAATGAGAATAAGATAAAGCGGTATAAGTTGTTAGAGATAAAATAAAAATTTAAGTAAAATGATGTCACAAATCACTAAGTAATTCAATGTTAGTCATACCTACCTACTGATTGTCAATAGGGAGATGATTATATTGAATCTGCAGGTGTTTTAAAACACTTAACATATATTTAAAATAATTTAGCGTCGAAAGAAACATTTGCTAGCGTAAACGCACCTTGACAACTATTATGTGGTTATCATACCGTGACTAAAAATGACAAGAGACTATTTATGTATTCCTTTGTACACTCATACAAACTTCTATATTACTAGTCATGTCTATTTGTCTATATAGTACATCTAGTAATATATAGTACATATATTGGTGAAGAGGGATATTAGATCAATATTTTTCCGATTCAGCAAAATCTTTTTCGTTTTATTATCAATCACACATACGCAGACATATTCAGTGGTTCTTAGCACTTCCACTCGTAAATCACCCTTCAATATCTATGTTTTATTTAGTATGTCTTACGTCTTATAATGAGAAGGTTAATAAATAGAATGGGTGTGAGAGAAACAAGGGAGATTTGTCTAGATCGTTGCATGTGGCGATCTATATTCTCTATAAATCTCCTTAGGGACATAGAGGCGTGAATATATGTATGTATGTATGTTTGAACGTATAACAAACATTTTTTTTAATACAGTTAGGCATATTATTTGGCGTAAAATATGCATATTTATATATTTTATATATTTCTCTATCAAGATTCCTTCACAAGATTTTGTATTAATTGAATACTTCCATAATTCCATAATTGACGTTCAATAAGTGATTTTAATATCCTTATGTTGGATAAAAAGATTTTCATTTCATTTCATTTTTCCCAAGGTGCCTTAAGCATAACCGTAAATTTAACCGAGAAAGATCCGAGCTCATAACTTTTATATACTATTTAACTTTATAAGGATTATGTTCTATAGAATATACTCACTGTACTTCATTATAATTTGTTTCCGAGAATCGAGTAATATTCTTAATTATATCAACTGGGCAGTATCTAGTAGCAATCGAAATAAGTATTCTCATTAAAGATAAGAACTCGTTGCAAAAACTTTTTACTTATTTTATTCATGATAATAAAGATGGCATGGTTTCGTTTGCATACTAGTACAATAAAAGTTTTCTTATCGATACTTATTATTGCTTAAGATCTCCTTGTTTAATAAATAAAAAGAATATATGACATTTTGATAAGTCAATTGAGTACTTAATTAAATCGTATGTGAATTGGGAATTGGAAATAACATGCAAAAATACAGTCTTTTCTTCCCTTTTTCCTCAATCTGTCATGATCCATCAACATTATATGTCTAAGCAATTGAACCAAGCTCTGCTCAATCTTGTTTACTAAATCTTCAAGACAGGAATTATCCTCATTCTTTTATGTACATACAGTGGGGTTATTGTGCCCTCAAATCCCTATATTAAGTGGTAGATAATGAGTCTTAAGAATAGTTATTTTTAAACACTCGCGTTTTATACTCATTTTATTAATTATCTGAGATCGGGTCAAAACACGATAAATTTATAAAGATATGTGATTACCCTGAGTAGACAGACATTTTAGCTGTGACGGACTTCCCGCTAGTCTAGCTTGCTAGCTAGTCTTCCCGCGACCACGGCCTATGCAACTGGGTCGAAACGTCGGGCAAAATAAAGGTAATCACATATCTTTATAAATTTATCGTGTTTTGACCCGGTCTCAGATAATTAATAAAATGAGTCTTAAGAACATTAACACATTCATCAGACTTGTATAAAAATACAACTATGGGTTATAAATACAACGTTTTCGTTAAATCATTATTTCAAAACCTTGCTTAATTTTTACTTATACTATTCGATGTTTTGGTCAGGTTATGCGGATAAATGATAGTAGATTGACAAAAGGTAGATTAAGTGGAAGGGCGGTTACGTAGCAGGTGGCCCAATAAGACGTTTGACAGTTAAATAGACGTCTATACCTATATCCGCCGAGTGTATATTAGGAGGTGTTCGAGTGTCAATAAAGCGAAAGTGGTTTGTAAGGATCTGTGATATCTACCTATCCCTCTACAGGGAAACGGGCGTGATGTGTATGTATGTACTATAGAACTGACTAGATCTATATCTATGCAACCGTCTGTCAATATTCAATCCGTACACAATTCGTGACGTAAAGAGAAACACATTGTGAGTAAAATTGTAATGTCATTCCCCGATGTGACTCGACACAAAAACTTCTATGTACCGAACAGAATTACTATAAAACCAAAGGTCAAAGTTTTCCAGTTCAACCCATTAATCTATTTCGTCTCGCAACAAAAGTTGTAATAACAATAGCTCAGTATTAGAGTGCCTCTATCTCTATACAATGGTAGAGGAATAAATTATTGCCGATTAATGAGCCGCCACTGAATAATGGGATAGACCAGTCTAGTAGTAGTTGTTGTCCTCCAAAGGTATTTCGACTAGATTAACAGCTGTTGTGTCACAACCTTTGTCAGCATTGTTTTAAAAGTGGAAGGTAGAGTTAGACAGTAGGCCGTAGAACTTATACAGATAGAATTGGAGACATTATCAAGGCAGGTTTAGGTAGTGTAAAAGAACAGAAGAGAAGGTTAATGGGTGTGAGTGTAGCAAGAGAGATTTGACATGATCGTTCCAGGTGGCGTATGATAGTCTCTACCTATCCCGTTCGGGACGTAGAGACGTGAATATATCTATGTGTGTTATAAAGTATAATTACATAATGACTTTCCCACTTTCTGTAAAAAATCATCTTAAAATTTGGTTAAGATTCTTCTTAACTTCCTAACTACAGGTATAAATTTATGCAGTAGGTATTTCACTTATTTGTGTATTACAAATATAGGCCTTAACCTGACCTTTTTATTGCTCATGTGTAAACCTTTGGTCCCCCTGGCGGTATCGATCCTTATGGGATGTTCAAAGCATTTTTGAAGTGTACCTACTTTAATATGCTTGAGTTTTATGGTTCAAATAAGTATAAGCTTTTAAAGAATATTAAGTGAGCTAGCATCCGTAATTCAAAACGTATATTTAAATTTCAAAGACGCACGTTTGAATCGAAGTGTCCGAAATTTAATAACCTAATAATAAACACGATAAATAACACACACGGACTATATGCTTTATATTAGAAATATAGTATTTTCATGTATTATACATGTATTTATCTTTAATTATTACTATTATTAACATGTAAAACTAGAACTAGAAAAAACTATTATAAAACTAGTAGTTACCTTTCTTCCTAGCATGTAATGAGAGACAACTAAGGTACCTCGGGGTATACAGAATCCAGAAGAAAACTCCATATTTATATAATTAAAGCTCCAATTATCATTCCAAGCATAGGTTCAAGGATTATATTCACCTTATATAAAATACGAGTATGTGTATGTAAGAGTATGTAAGGGTAAACATCAGTTTCCCTTTCGTAAAACCCTTAAAGGGTCAGATAAAGATTCTAACAGACAGACGTTTTTCTCACACAATACCAGACATGATAAGGGTTCCGCAACCCATCATCAAAATACATGCGAAAACACTCAATATCTATGGTATGGAATTCAATAATACAATACCAAATTAGGTACTTTATTCTTACAATTATTGCGGAATTATAAGTTGGTAGATTACTGTTTTATTTACATATTTGAAAAATTGGCATGTTCTATTCTTGCTCATGATTAACATACAAATCGGGATGACATTGATAAAGAATATTTGAATCAAGTTATTATATAATAACCAATCAACTACGAGTATTTATTTTTCGTTTACCGTCCCCGCTATTAACACATGAGTCTCGTCTAACAAAACCTGGTCATAAATTCCAATCCAATCGATTACAATTCCCTAAAGTCAAACGACAAAGGGGTTTACGACCAATCACACTTGCGGAATAGTCAGAGGTTCAGGATTCCATCTCCGCAATCGCGGAGGTAGTTACCCTATGGTCACCTTGAACCCACATAGTCAGTACTCAATGTGACATGTGGTAAGCCAGGTCGGCATTTAGAAGCACTAACTATTACCTGTTCGGGGACACGTAGGTTTCCTTACCATGTTTTCTCTCACCGTAGTATTCGGTGCATTCCGCAAATGTATTTATATGACCATTAAGTGTTTATATATATGCAAAGCTTGCCAAAAACAATAAGTTAATTAATGTTCCTCTAGCTTAGACTGTGACTTAGCAATATATTTTAAGCGAGGTGTATTTCCAGCAGTTCACTCATTATGATAATGTACATAGATCAATATACTCCATTTCCATTGGTACATGCTCCGATACCCTATACCCACTGATACAGCAAGCCCAAACATCTAAGCTACGTCGAACAAATCTCACTATCTCTCCATATCTTTACAGAATCCGCAAGATGGGACGCGTTAGTATGGCTGACTCGCTCCAAACTGGGAGGGCCCTCAGGGCTGGCGAGGATCAATGGCGTCTGCTCAATGAACTCCTCTACGGTACAGAGGGACGAGGGCCTGACATCCGCCTTTGTCATCGCACACGAACTGGCCCATTTGTAAGTATGCCAATGCCTATATATGGCGATACGGTTCACTACCTATCACATAGGGTGCTGTCTATCTAGTGAAACGCGGGCTTCGAATGGCCCATACCTCAAATGACTTTGAAATTTTGGAGATGGACATTCATGCTTCTGACTTCCCTACAACTGAGTTTGTATTCACAAGCGTATGTATGTAGTATAAGCGAGAATTGTGAGAGGCATATTTCGTAGACTGATCGTAATAGGTGTTTTGTTTTTAATTCTTTATTACGCCAGTCAATCATTACGATTATGTCGGCGAAAGTACAAACACTGATGCCATGGCGTTTGCACTTGATATTCCGTCGCTATGGTTACGCCAACTCCGCCAGCCGCTGTAACCGAAGACACAGTAACGAACTAAAATGTATTGATGTGTTGTAAAATGAATGATTAGACAGAAAAACGGGCTTTGAGTCGCTCGTACATAACAAGCCTTTGAAATTGCGGAGATGTGCACTCAAGCCTCTGACTACCCCTCCATAATAAAATAGGGAGTACGCATACACAAGGCGTTTGTCTTTATGTGAACATACTCGTAGAATGGGGAATGAATATGTTATGTTATTCGTGTCATTCTCTTTATATAGACGTTCGTATACATTACACTATTTATATTATATACATATACATATTATACATTACATTGATTAATAACTAACGGGACTTATCGCGTAAGTTTTTATATAATAAAGTTTCCTTTATTAACCCGACGTTTCAGCTACGTTGCAGCAGCCATGGGTACGGGTTAGTTATTAATCATGAGTTTAAATTGCGAATCTCTTAAAACCATAATTACACTATTTGTTTAATTAAGCTTTTTATAACAATACCAATGCACTTAAAGCTCATATAAAAGCGGTTACTTATTTTTTAAGATCCAGTTTATTACAAATATTATGATTTGTATTTTGGTTTGAAATTTGTTTTTCAAGTCCTAGTTTATTCATTATAGAATATGACAATATCATGTCCTTATGCGAAACTTTGTTTTTGTTGCAAACACTTGTAAATTAAGTAAGTCCTTGACCCAGAACTTAACAAGCCATGACCTTTAATTAAAATGTTCCATAACATTTCCACCATTAACAGACTAGTTCTAAATTGTCCCGAATAAGGACACAGCCTTTCCAATCAAGACGACGGAGGTGCGAAATTGGATAATTGGTAGAGTTTCTGAATACGTAACTCGGCACGCCAGACGTATTTACATAGAAAATACGGGGAAACGTATAAATTATAGGTAGATATTTACATTATAAAGGAAGGGTTCTACCTAACAGACAGGTCGCGAATTCTGCGTGTATTTTTAGGCCTCTGGGTGCTGCGTATGTTTGGAGGCGAAACGGGCAAATAGACCTACAAACGTAGGTATAAAGCTTAAATTACCACTGTCTACTTAGTAGTCTATACACACACACACACACACACACATATATGTATATATATATATATATATATAGGTAATCAAGACTTTAAATTGCATAAGCTTGAAGTAAAATAGGTGTTAGATAAACTTATGCTAAACGAGATTTGCAATTTTAATAATTTTTCAAGAAGAGGGCATGTATGTTGTGTAAAGGTAGGTTTATATCGTACCCATGATGTACACGGGACAGCAGTTAATTCGTTATTTTTCAAGTAAAATGAAAAATTCAACCACCAGTTTATATTCTTCCGGAAAGCGAACACTGTTATTGGACAGTTCTAATAAACGACTCTACTGGGGTCCAAGTCCACTAATGCTTTTTGCAAAATATCAGTTCAATATCAGATCAGTAATAGTGTGAAGTTGGTAGTGGATTAGCAAAAGTGACAAATTACGCCAATTTTAAAGCAAAATTTGTCACTTTTGTTGATATTAATGGTGAAGTTTGACACTTGTGCGAATTCACTAGCAACTTCACACTATTACTGGTCTGATATTGAACTGCGTTTGTGCTAAAACGCATTAGTAGACTTGGGTCCCTGTTCGCTTGAAAGTAATAGTGAAGAAGAATATTTCATGAGAAGTTTAGAATGGTTCAGGAACTTGAATTTAATAAGCATCTATGCAGTGGGAAATATATTGTAGGTATATATATATATACATGTATGTCTTTTAATCCTGTTCTTGATGGGCAACACAGATATATCTCGGAGACTTAATATCGCCTCGCTGAATTTTAGAAAAACTTTTGAGTTCGTATTATTATTTAAATTGGGGACATGTTTCAATCCTATCGCCCAAGAGATTCCTTTATCTCAGTCCCTTTGTTGCCACGATAAAAAGTAACTTGTTTGCAATTTATTTGCTTACTTGACGTAAATGGGACCATTTGTAAGTCATACGAAGTAATAACGGTTCGGACCGATTACTATTTAGTCATTTATTTAAGCTCCTGTCACATTGAGTACTGACTGGTCAACACGTGGGTTCGAGGTGGCCATAGATTTGCTACCTTCGCAATTGTGGAGATGGAAACCTGAACCTTTGACAAGGCAAGGGTTAATGGTCGTGAACGCTTTTGTCTTTTATTGAAGCTCTTGTGCATTTTGTCCCCACTCAGCCTTAATTCAGTCCAATAAGCGCAAACAATTAACAATTTAACAGTTCAGCAAATAACTGTAGACCGGTGAACACGCCTTTAATTAGCAGTAATTGTTATTCATAAAAAATGAGTTTTAAATTTCCAACTGCATACAACTGCACTTAATTAAATCGCTGGTCGAATGGTGTTGGACTCGAATGGAATGTAGGTAAATGTCTCCTTTGAGGAATTGTGTACACATATTTACATTCACGTCTTTAAATTCTTATTGAGGTAGACAGAATATCAGTGATATAGAATCTCCTTTGTCACGTTTAGCAATAAATAATATATGGTTTGTGATGGCTTTCATTATGAGAGATTGCTATTCCATAGCACAACAGGTTCCATTATTCCCAATTTCATTTGTTGCCTTCTAAAACTATTACTAGTCAGCATTCTATTTACACCCCTGTCATATACATATATTAGTATGACAGTATAATGTATTATATATACGTATAATATATTAGTATCACAGGTGACTTTATACATACATACACATCACGTCTGATTCCCTGTAGAGGGGTAGGCAGAGATCACGGATCCCCATTAGTCCCGATCCTGACAGAGCACTTTCGCTTCATTGACACTCATGCATCTTTTCATACACAGTCGGCTTTATTTTAATAGTGACTTTATTTTCACAAAAAAGTTAATATCAACAGAACTTTTTAATATAGCTATAAACTAGTCTGTAAATAAGTAATAGACCAAGAGCATTCAAGTCTCCTTCAACCACTAACCTGTACGTCTGCCGTATAATGCATGAAAGTTTAAGTGCGCTGCGTCGAGATTCCTAATTGCATTCACCAAAGGCAAACGCTCGCTTTGATCTATTTCTGTACTCCTCCAAGGTTAGTGGAGTATATAATCTGTTTTATAATGCATCTTACCCAACGGGTTTTATAGTTATCTGTAATAATGCAGATGCATCAGTAAAGTGATGCGAGATCACGATTCCTTGCGCCTCGGGCGTTGTTTTAGAGAGAAGAATGTGCGAATTGTAATACGAAGATAAGTTGTGGGAATTGAGTTATGGTTAGCGAGTTTGCTCTGTAATGAGAAGTTTTTTCATATTTTAAATTAATTAAAACATATTGATTGAAATAATAGACTTATGCACTTTTAGGTATTATTTCTCTGCAAGTTACATTAATCAGAAGCACAAACCCTTTGTTAAAGTGTTTGGTTTAAAATTTCTATTACCTACAAATTTTTTGTTTTATTTGATTGTGTCAGTTATATCTCTAAACAAAAATTGTCCTGTGTTCTTCCCGGAATATCACCAATATTCAAATAGCATCTCAACTCTAATATTATTGTCTCCAAGGATCTGAATACCCCGAAAGGGATTCAGGACGTGAATATGTATATGCTTTTGTGTCATCGTGGCATCTGGTTTATATTAAGATCCCAACCTCGCACCTTAATATAAAGGCTCCCCTATTTGAGCACTTTTAAAGTAGTTTTCGGAGTATCTGTGCAGGTTAGCATAATTTTCACTATGCGTTCGCGAGTAAAACAACAGATTAACTACTTAGTACGAATCCAAACTAGTTTAAAACTCGAAAGCAAACAATGCGAACTAAGTTGCTTAATAACGACTGCAAATTCTGATACTAACCTGGGGCCTTAGTCCACTAATGCTTTTTGCAAAATAATAGTTCAGTATCAGTCCCGTTAGTTATTTTAATCATGAGTAGGTATAAATCGCGAATCTCTTAAAACTATAACAGTGTGAAGTTAGTAGTGAATTAGCAAAAGTTACAGATTGCACCATTTTTAAGCGAAATTTCACACTTTTGCCGATTTTAATGGTGAAATATGACACTTTTGCTAATCTACTACCAATATTACTGATCTGATATTGAACTGCGTTTGTGCTAAAATCCGTTAGTGAACTAAGACCCCTGTTTTTGCTCTAGCAAAATGTGAAATTCTATTTGATATTTATTAAAAGGTACCAAAATACACTCAAATATGATTTCTGCAAAGGTTAACAAAACTAGATATTCCTTGGCTGTCTGACTTATCTGCTTCTTTATTTCGATCAATCTATACATATATAAACAACATGATACACTTTGTCTCCTTTAAGAAAATTCCTTTTTTTAAGGGAGATAACGAAAAAACTCCACTTCCATAAAAGATCATACTATAAAAAAATTATTTAGTGTCCATCTTTACAAATATATTAGAAAAAAAACATGTAAAAATACGTATACATGCAAATTGATACTATGCTATTACGTTTGCAAAATCGATTCATCATATCGTTAATGAGCTGGTCTAACAAATAACCTGCTATTCCCAGAATTAATCAAGTTTGATTAAGCAACGCATAACCTCGGCTATCTATTGCCCGTCTGACACATTAAAGTGTGGGAGGAGCTACGAGTTAATTGTGATCTCAACCCACAGGTTAGCTTTATGGTAATACACTCTGTAGGCTTCTTGTTCTAAGACCTAGAAGGAAAATTTATTAGCTATCTTTCCCCTGGGAATATTAAAGAAGGTAAATAGGGGACTCATTAAATAGAATAGAACTACTGCTACAAATCTATTTATTTTTATAAGTCAACCAAGTGTCTAACGCCAATAATATAAGTCTACCATTTATATTAATATTAATTGAGAAGATGTGTGTCTTCAACGTTTCATACTCCTTGAAAGAAAAGGCATCTTTTCACGTTTAATTGTAATAATCTATTTTTTACATTGTACATTTGTTCGAAAATCTGAAGCGAAATTAGATTGTCAGGATCAGGACGAATGCGATGCAGTGATCTTTGCCTACTCCTCTATTGGAAAACGGGCATGATGACTATGTATATACAATCTGTCTTCTATAATAAATGTATTATTTCATATTTAATATACACATATATTCACGTCTCTAAATCTTAAAAGCACACTATCGATCACCACCTAAAAGTTTGGTGACAAATCTCTATTCCTTAACTTACACCCATTAACCTTATCATATAATATATGCTCTTCTATTCTTCCCACTGCGTACAACCGCCTTGAGAAGAATGTTCGGAATTTTAATAAATAAATCCTATAAACCTGATACCTGAACCTCTGACTACCCCGCATGGGTTAATGGTCGTGAACGGGTTTGTCTTTGTCTTTAAATCCTATAAATAATCCACTCTTTCACAGACTAGGTCTGCACCATGACGAGTACGGAGTATGTGCCAGCAAATACGCGAAGACTTCAACCATCATGGCGCCTGTAGTGAGAGCCTCACTCGAATTCAAATGGTCAAGCTGTTCGAGGAAACAGTTCCATGCTAAGGCCAGGTAAACATCACTACATAGTATAAAACAAAGTCGCTTTCTTTGTCCCGATGTCCCTTTGTATGCTTAAATGTTTAAAACTACACAACGGATTTTGAGGCGGTTTTTTTAAAAGATAGAGTGATTCAAGAGAAAAGTTTATATGTATAATAATATCCATTAAATAGTGGAGTAGGTTATATATTTTATACCCGTGCGAAGCCGGAGCGGGTCACTAGTAATGTATAAGTCATGCGTATGTGTCGTCAACATGCGTCTTAACTTTAGTGAGATATACAGAGGATATTGATTGCTATGTTGCTTAATTTCAACCAATTGAGCTAAAATAGTAAAATAATAATAAAATAATAATTTACACACTTAAATAGGTTATAATAGCTTGCCTCAATTTCAGTTATGTACTCGTAAATACATGTTGCTATAAATTTAAATTTTTTCATCTTACAACCAGTGTACAATACTATTGTTAGACAGTCAAATACTAAAATGTTTTGATCTAATTTAAAGGCTTTGTTAATCTCGTAAAAAAATAGAATCGAGTGATAGTCATTGTAAATCATAGAAGTAAATAGAATGCAAATTATAACTTTCGGGCTTGCTTATCTTGTTTAGATGTTTACGTACGTGGAATATGGCTCTATATAAATATACTCAGATTGCTATAACTGCAACATTGTGCAAGACGGATCTTGAAACTTCTCTAGATTTTGTTTATAGCATATCCTTCCCGGAAACCAATTTACACCTATGCATGTTATTATATTTTCCAGCACGTTTAACTATTTCCCAGACAATCACTGTCCATAATATTTATTGTTAAGATGACACTCGAACTAATGTGTTTCCTGTAATGTTACAAAATTACTTTAATGACATAATAAGGAGCGCTTACGAGATTCTTAAAACGTTTTAAGATAATAATACTTGTAGAGTAGTGTTATGAATAGTTTAAGACACATACGCGTTATCTCAGCAAATTGTTTTGAAGCTGCTTATTTGAAATTGTAAAAAAAATATATAATACTCACTTTATTCAGTACACAAGACCAACAGTAACACACACAAAAAAGGCAACGTAAGCTATATTCACGTTTCTTTTAATTTACCTCCTAGGATATGATGGGAAAAGAAGAAGCTAACTAGTACAAATACGTCTCAAAATAAAACTGAACGTTCTTTTAATTGGTTAAGCAACTGAGATAGAAATGCAATTATTTTAACCCCTACCAAACGACTAACACAAGACATACATATTCTACATACCCAAACTAGAATGCGATAATCTTATACTTTATGCTATTCTATATATTCTCGAACTCTAAGCCAAAAACAACTACTACGACACATTCTGTTATTCTAACCCATTACTATTCAATTCAACACAGATTCAATAACATTATGCTCTCTAATTGGTATTGTTGCAGACAATGGACTTGTCTCCATCAGAGAAGCTCAGCAGCTGGCGTGGAATTGGGTCGAGTGAACGAACCGACGAACGACGTCGTGTTCAGTATGGACGAACAGTGCGCTGTCGTGTTTGGTGCTGGGTAAGTGGGAGATATGAGATGTACTAGTTGATACAAATGTAGGAGTTTGTATATACTGTATATATATAGGAACTCCTACATTTGTATATATATATGGACATTGACTGTATGACCAGTTGACCCGTGACCAAGGCCATTGCAAAATGACCGAAACGTCGGGTAACAAAGGTAATACTTTGTCTATAAAATATACGACACGAGTCCTGTTTTTATTGTAAAATGGATAAAATGGATAAAAATCGCAAGTCTCTCGAAAAATATAAACTATAGATTTGATACTTTAAATAACATTATAATACTCGTAATTCGATAAGGATTACGAACGATAGTTATTGTATAACATAAATGTAAGACTGTTAAACGTTTAGTTAGCCCTGTAACTTACGAAAATTATATGTCAGGTGCATATTAATATAGGTATTTGATTTTGCCTCTTTATTCATATTTTACCAATTTATATGCAGACAGCACTCCACCTTTACATAGCTCACTCGTTACGTTACAAATGCTCAAACGATTTAGCAAAATATAATATTATGTAGTGTAACATTTTAACAATACTATGCCTATAATATCTGACATTCAAACAATTAACAGTCCTCAAGCCATTCATTTCGTGACCTTCCTTGTAGACCTAAACAGATTTCTCGGTACCTCTCGTCTGCTCCTCTTACTTAGTCTGCGGCACTCGATTGTTTTACTAGAAACAGGGCAAATCGCCGTTTGTATCTAGAATCGCAATCTGCACCAATCAAGGAGTCTCGGTCGTAATTGAGTTTGGTAGATAAATATTGTTAGTTTGTCTTAAGTAAAATAGGTTCTATAGAGACATTAGATAGATAGGTTATATACAGGTATATAAACACATGCATAGATACGGATGTATAAATTCTATAAAGCTTTTAGATGACTTACATTCTTATCGTTAAAGGCGACTATGCAACTAGGAATAAATCTAATTAGATAGACGCTATTAACCTGTTATCTATATTTCATTAATTGATAGTATCACAACTTCCTTCTTATGTAAAAACTTCTAAATTATATCCACCCTTAAAATTAACCAAATTTTAAATAACATATTTGTAAATGACCTCATCTGAAACAATAAACCTATTTCGTAAGTTAACAAGTCGCTGAAAGTCCTAACAATCTCGTGTAGTGTAGATTAAGTTTTCATCTGACTTTGTTGGTTGCTGTTTTTGGTTTGGGAAGCAATTTGTTCGGCGTCGACCGAGGTTTAACTGACCCTTTGTCTATCTGTTTCCTTATACAGTAGTGTGATTACTTGTGATCTCTAATCTGGTACAACAGACACAGAACATGTCGACGCCAATCTCTGACTACTCTGCAGCCAATAGTGTTATCTAATTTAAGACGAATGTTAGATAAATTCCTTGAACAGTTTCAAATATTTATGAATTCACCTTTTTTCGATGCTTTATTTCTATACTACATGTGATTTTTGTACATTAACATTAGTCTTGTATAGACCAGCAACTAGTCACCTATATTCTATAACATGCATCACGACTGCGTCCATTATGTTAAAAGTCACAATCGAAAACATATATGTAAACTCAATCACATATTTCCAATATCTCTGAACATCCGGAATGAAAAACGTGAATATATGATATACGTATGTATGCATCTTTTTTACAGTTTTTTTTGTACAGGTATCTCGTATATAACATATTTTGGTCTTATAACAGGTATTCATCATGCTCGGATAAGATGGACTCACCACCCTGTTCCGTGTTGTATTGCGCTCATGAGTCCAGTCCATACGCTTGCTATTCCAACAACGCTCCACCTTTGGAAGGCACGCCGTGTAACGACAACCACGTAAGTTTAATACCTTAGTTATATTATTACGAAAGGTCAGTTTATATTGGTTAACTGATTGCAGGGTGATGTGGAAGTGAGTTGCCTGGGCTAGTGTTAGGCCGAATTAATAATAAAAGTACTGTAGAAAACCGATAATTTAGCCTATTTTGCACCACAATTGCACACAAAAAAACTATTTGTATGTTTGTCTTCAAAACCGTGTATTAGTTGTATTAAGTCTTCGCGTGTGTTATTGTTGCTCTAAAATAAACTTATTTATTAGTTTTATGTATATTTAAGTAACTAGTGAACAAGTACGGAAGTCGATATGATTGACGATTGGTATGATTGTGGTATACCAAAATAGATATTTGAGATAATTTATATGAGTTATATCTGTCATCTACGATTATTACTAAAACTATATAATTAACCTCTGATTTTAAATAATTATAAGACCGGAGCTACATACATATTAGATCAATGTCATGACAGCCTCGATATAACATTTGTAAAGCGACCATCTAAGACTCCAAATATGTCAACAGAACCACATTTAATTCTATTCCACTCAAACTCTAGAATATTCGCTCACACAATCTTTAAATAGAAGCATAACTACTAATGAAATTTAGTGGCCACTGCTCACGTTACATTAATAAATCTGGTTAAGCAGAGCTCCACAAATGAATTCAGTTATGGAGCTGCAGGATTATTTTAGGTTAAACCGCGTTTAACTCGGAGTGAACATTTTGCACACTAGTTTAGGATAGTCTAAATTGTTTGCTAGGTTATGTTAGCTATGACTTTATATAATGTAACGAGCTTTTTTGTATGTTGCGTGCTAAAATATGTATATTTATATATCACGACGGTAAATTCGTTCAGGATAGTCAGTAGTTCGATGTCCACCATCTATTAGTCTTTGTATTAGATAGTCTTTGGTTACTATAATCTCATAGTGTACATATTAATCAATATTTACAGGATATTATTAAAAGAATCCAATATCAATTGAAAAAATTACATTTATATGAATGCTCATTTACATATTATATGTAGAGTCTCTGTCTATCAATTAGAGTATCATAAACGTAATGTATATAATTGGGGTTCTCGGGATTGATTTTCGTCTGACGCAGCCATTTGTTCCTGAAACGCATGACTAATGTTGAGTTATGGGCGCTACTGAACCTTAATTATTACGGTTTTATTTTATTCGGAAAAGGTCTTGTTGGTACTGTTACAAGTGCATTAGCCGCCCGAATATATTCTCATATAATATTCGGGATATTTCGTGTATCTATACAACCTTTCGAACCAAATAAATTATTCGCAATCGATGAAATACTAATCTGTGTTATATAATTTATTCTATACGTCTCAATTTATCACCAATATTGTATATTTATTACCAACGTTACAACCGCCTATTTAATTTAATGATGGATGCAAAAAAATACTTTATTATATTTCTTACATAGTAAAACATATTTATCATTGAAGTTAATTATAAAAAATATTTATTTTTTTTACTTCTACTACTACATTTGCTACTACTACTAGAGCTTTGAAAGACTATCGTAGATAGTATGTGGTCATTTAAGACTAAAATTTAATTAAGATTTTTTTGACTATTCCGAAAATAACGGTTAAGAACCGAAAGTTTATAAGTACCTATCATATTATAAAAACGAACTACACCCAGCCAGGCTAAATCGCCAAAGCTTTTCGATATTAAAAATTCCAGTTACTGAATTTGTCTGTTCTCTCCTAAAAAAGTACATTTAAATTTAATGGAGGACGCGCTCAGCTCGCTTGATCCCCTTGTTTGTGGTCGGGGGATTTTAGCTCCGGTTGAAAGCGTCACGGCTCCCGCTGTATTTCTCTCTAGATTAAACGTTTGTTATGTTTCTAACCAATGCTGAGCTGGATAAAGGAAAAATCTAATGTAGTGTCTAGAGAACAGTGAGTAGCTATCGGAGAGTATTGAATACTGTAACTTGGAATATGCGATCTTTAAGCATACTCGTAATATCGATCAGGAAAAGTTCATAAGTTTCGGCTGAAATGTATTGAATAAATTTAAGTGATAAAAATACAGTTAATTGCCATGCAGTCAAGTCTGTTAAATATCATATAGGTAATTAGACATTTCACGTTAAACATCATACATAATCTACTGCATTGAAACCTCAGTAATTAACCTAGAATAACGATTTTCCATCCTCAGTTCTACTTAATCTTAATGTAATTTCATGTTATATATTATGCTCCTGGTTAAAATATAAACCTATATCAAACTTTTATTAGAAACATAGATTAATCAATTGATTTAACTGTTCCTTGTGAAGAAGATGCATTGAGCAGTGATGTCATTAGTCTGAGCCCAGACATGGTTCAGCTGGTGCAAGTAAGATAAATTCATAGTTAATTGATGCGTTTATTAACGATATTGGCTTATTTAGGACGATACGTAATTTATCCAGGATTGATGATGGTCTCCTCAATGGATGATCAGTTCAGTTATAAGACTATATTAGTCTTCAATATTCAAGTTATTGATACAATCACATAGTCTTAATAATAATAATATTTTGACATTATTACACCAATAAATTTGGTAAGTCCCTTGGTAAGTTAATTAAATACTTAAGTGTTAAGCGTATTAGTCACCATATATTTAAGTAATTATTCGTACAAACAGATAGACATTGCGTTATGTATTAATATTATTATTATAATACAATACAAGCCAGAATAAGAATGTTTAAAGAATCATGGCACATATAACATAATATTTAATATAGTACCTATTACTATTCTTGGCTTAATTACCTATTCTCATATACGTCACGTTCAAAATAAGACATACATTTGATTAAGATCTCAGACTAAAGACCGTGCGAATTTATCATCGCTCAGTATTAATTAAATCTACTAAGTTATGTATGGCCTTGACCTCATTGTTACGTTTTATGTCCTGATACACTACGAGTATATAGGTCAGTGTGGCGGCGTAGTAATTGTAATTGATAGACCTTTGGTACCTAATACAGTAATATCCATAAATACTGTAATGTACGTTTGATGTCTAATTCATTGCTTAATTTATGCTATCTTTGTTGTTTTGAGAACTTATAGTGTAGTGTTACATATATTATATTGTAGTGCTTTGTTATCACAAAGATGAATCATACATTGTTGTTGTTCATTATTGTTTGTTGAAAACCGAAGTTTGAGCGGTCACAATTTTGGCAATACTATATAATAGACCAATAAATTTATTGGATAACTAACGTATATAATTATGTACAAATATATATATATTTATAGATATCTGTAGGTACATAAAACACAGTTTTCACAGTTTAATAAAAACCATAGAGAAAAATGAAAAGGCGCATTCGAGCAAATTAAAACGCGCACCTCGAAGTGAGCAATGGCCATAACTTTGTTATGCACTTCACTTCTATTCCTCTTTTACCATTTAAATGGCTTTAACGTTTATTTTATTAGATGGCCTTTTAGTGGTTATTATATAGTTATAAAGAGGTTTGGCAATTTATACTATATTATTACGATATATTTTACTATATATATTATAAAGATAGTAATTCTTTCTTACACAAAATAATCATATTCATAAATTTATCTTTACAGACGTACTTTCAATTGTACAAGTTCGTATCACGTGTACATTTATCATAAATACATATTCATCCACCTCCTTTAATCCCTTTGGGATGGACAGAACCTTGATGATATGAAAATATCTGCTTGGTCATTTATTCGCATTAATATTGAGGTTTTGATGTTACATAGAACGTCGGTGTCAGGTTGCTAGCCCATCGCCCAAGAAATTCCATACACCCCTTCGCCCTTAGTCGCCACCTACGTCAAGCCGAGAAGAACGGCAGCTAGTTAGCATTCTTTTTACGTTCCACACTAGGCACGTTTAGCATCATTTCGCAAATGAAATAAATAAACCTCGATCACAAAAGCTGAATGTATAGTGATGAATGCAAATTCTATAGAGCCAATATTGTATGGAAATCGCGAATAGGACTCGCGTTTGTGTAATCGATAGAGGCAATCACGTGAACATAATTGTGTATGTGGAGGGGATGGATATCATTAGGAAGCGAAAATTGTATGTTATGAAACGAGCGTGATATATATGTATCTATGTATGGTATAATGGTCATTTATATAGATGTACAGTCAACGTTAAAAGTGCAGTCCCAGTAACATTTTAAAAGGTTTTCGTTTATAAAAACAAAATGTAAAATATTGTCTTTCGTTCTGATAAACTTAAACTGACCGACGGACTGCATTTTAAGCGCTGACTGTACCTACGTAGCCCGAAGAATAGAAGAGAATAGACGAAAAAGTTAATGTGAGTGAGACGAGAGAAATTTAACAGGTCCACCCAAGGTGAACAAAAGTATCTACATCTCATTACTACTACAACTAGGGGTTTTATTATAAGTATGTATAAATGTTTTGTAATCGTGATAGTTATATACTCATACATACATACGCTGCACAACTCGTGTATACACACTCCCTTTTTTATTATGGCGGGGTAGTCAGAGGTTTGAGTGCCCATCTCCGAAATTACGAAGGCATGTTAGGTATGGGTCACTCGAAGCACTGTATTGCCGTATATAGGCACTGGCTATTACATATCCCGAGGGATAGGCAGGTTTCCTCGCGATGTTTTCCCTCACCGTTGCTTAATTATATACTCGTACTTAATAGTAACCGCGGTGTGTGTTTGAGGAGGTGTATGAGTGTCAATGAAGTGGAAGTGTACTGTCAGGATCGGGACAAATGGTGATCTGTGATCTCTGCTCCTCTACAGGGAATGAGGCGTAATATTTATGTATGTTAATAATAAGTTGTTATGAAATCTTAAGTTACTCGTACCTTACTTGAAATATGTATACCAAGTAACGTTTCCATTTATTCCCCAGTGGTGTTCAAAAGGGGCTTGCGTGCCCATGCCAAGGGGAAACACGTCTAGGACCCAGGATGACGAATGCAGTGCAAAGTGCGGATACGGGATTCAAGTGAAGCATCAACAGTGCTCAAGCTTAACAGGGTAAAATATTTCATTTGATTCTAAAAGCTTATCTGAGCGTCTTATTAAATCGATATTGCGAAACTTTAAAGGTTTCCAGACTGGCTGGTAGAAGTTCATGGTTTGGTAGTCAGCAGAGAATTAATTTAAAAGTGTATCTTACAAATGTTTAAATAATATAATGTTATCACATCCGTATTATATCCGTATTTTCCAGATATTAATCTTCAGACAGAACAGTAATTTTTATACATTCATTTTATATCATAATAATTCAATCAGCCCGTACCAGTCCACTGCTGGACGTAGGCCTCCCAAAGGATACGCCACAAAACACGATCATTCGTGACCCTCATCCAGCCACTACCAGCGACCTTCTTGAGGTCATCGGTCCACCATAATATCATAAAATTCATTTATAAATTATATTAAAATAATCATTCATTCTAATACTAATTCAAATTAACAGTTTACGTTCTAAATTACCGTTCCGCTAAACTTCTAGGCAATGGCAAACCGTCCAACTAGTTCTACAGCCGATGTGTTTCGCCAAGTTTCACAACGCCGCAATCCCTATTAATTTCTAACCACTCAATCGCAAAGTTTAGCTGTTAAGATGTCTAATTAATTATCTTGCTTGAGCTTGGGTTTTCAATGTTTAAACAGTGATTTTGGTAAACAGGTTTATTATGAGGGCAAACCTTGAACACGTGCTTGGTTTCAGGATATAGTAGTGCATTACTAGTTTACATAACATACAAACACGTCACGCCTGTTTTTTACAATGTAAATTTCTTCCAATCCATGCAAACTAGTTTCGCTTCATTGGATTCTATAAAGTACTCATACATACTCGGGGTTGTCTATTTCAGTGTATATGCTACCTTTTACAGCCTCTTTATCTACTGTCAGTGCTAACCATCTGGAAAAATAACGTGTTTTGAGCAGAATTTAAACTTTTATAAGTCCAGTGCCTATGTATTCTAAACTCCACTTTATCATTTCCCTCTGCCCTTATACCAACTATCTGGGATCGCCGTAACATGTTTCTCGCTTCCATACTCTTATATAAGCCGTCATTTCTGCAGTAAATTCACTTTATATTTCATTTGAAGTGTACATTTATTAGCCGATATCTCATAGTGAAATCTCTTACAGGAATTCTAATACATGTAAGCAGAGTGAAGCTGTAACTTGCTGGTCAGGAGAACGATGTAAAGACCGTAAAGACCCTCGAACTGAAGCTTGCCAATCAATCAGTGCGGACTTAATACCCTACGCGCATAGCCATGGTATGTTTATTAAGAGTTTCGACAGCAAAGTGGAATGTTCATGTTATTAAGTTGGAGGAACTATGTGTCTGGATGAGGTTTAGTTAAGGGTTGTGAGTTGGTGAGGGAGAATACATTTATGGAGAATATTAGGATATTCACTCGTAATTTTTCGAAAAATTTATAAATTAATTTGATTTAAAGTGTCACGTGTAATGGGGTAATATAGTTTTCAAGATAAGATAAGAAGTTCAACATAAGATTAAATAAGAGGTGGTGGTATGTGGAGGGTTATTTTCTAAGATCTGCTATGGTCTATAAAGACGTTAAGGCGTGGCTTTGAGAATACAAGCAATTCACAAAACCAGAAATATTAAGACTGTCTCAATAAAATCCACAATTTATTTTCCTTACTTATCACAAAGGAGTTTCAATAAGTCAATTGACAGACTTTTTTTTGTCTTATTGTTTCGAAAACAAATAAAATATTTGAATACTTATTACAAGTTACAGAACTTGTAACGAGATGGTATTTCGCAAAAATTCGAAGCGAAGCTTAGGAACGTGGCGTCTTTGTACAATGTTGTGGCTTCTGGAGTAAGGTTGGGAAATAAAGTCACAATGAAAAATTTATTAACATATATTTTTTTACATTTTCATATACCTAATTATTATTTAATTTTAAAAACTTTTTCAAGTAGACGCACTATCGCAACCAGATGTGTACACGTTTATACATTCATAATAAAGGGTTGATAGATGTGAGTGAAGCAAGAGTGATTTGTCAGGATAGTTACAGGTGGCGATCGGTAGTCTCTCATCCCATTAGGGTGTTCCCAAAAATACTATTTCAGTGATTTTTATTAAGTAAAAACTTATATTGTTAAAGCGTGCTATAAGCATCTTCATAAGCGATATATCTGGATAGAACCTAACTATCTTAGAGATACTAGATTTCTAGACCTTAAAGTGTCTGATATACTAATATCCAAGTGGAATTAATGTTAAATAATAAACAATTGTTTTAAGAACCTTAAGCATGTATGTATGCTTTTGGACTTTACCTACATACACATACCTCTACTTCCCTCCTAACAGGATAGACAGACACTTAAGTTAATCCTAACAAATCTCTCTTGCTTTACTCACACCCATTAACCTTCTCATTCTTTTGAACTTTGTAAGTTCTTAGAAGCGCATCTTCTAGTCTACATCACGTATCACAACGGAAGAGAATGTTTATTTAAAACGATAAGCTATGCTGATAATCTTGGTTGAACGTATAGTGAACTGCATTCTTCGAACTTTTTTCGTACTATCTCTTTATTAGACAAAGTTGAACATTTTCGTAATGATATCATAATTATATCCACCAATAGCTCCAACAAAGGTATTTAAAATAGCAATGAATCTAATTAAATAAGCTTATATTATATTCGTGAGCAGTATTTATCTATTCTAATCTGTTTCTAAATAATAAAAAAATGTTTTATTTTAAGGAAGAATTTTTGATGGGTAAGAGTTTAATACTCTTTTATATAAAGAATATTTAAAAATATTCTATGTGCAAAATATATTCATCCCTTTGGATTTTGTGGACGTAACCTAACATTTTCAGGAACTACAAAAAGTTAAAAAAGCGTAGTTTTTCGGGCACGTGCAAAAATATTGAAAAAGTCGTTTAAACACAGCTAGCAAATGCTGAAAGGGATTATTTCTTTTTTGAATTGAATCACTAAATTTATTTCTAATGCTTACTACTGATTAATGAATCATTGTTTGCTGAATTTTTAAATATAATTAGATCATGTTTAATATTTTAATATGATTTTGTTAAGATGAAATAAAGATGTAGAGGGAATGTATCATGAAAAAATTTATGCTTTTTCGCGATAGTCTCTGCTTTAACGAGGTCACGTTGAACTGTAGTAAGAAATAACTTTTATACACTGCATACATAAACTGTGATAAGTTTACAATTTTATAAAGCTGAATATTTTACGATTACCACAGCCATGATGCGTAAATTCAAACGCAATCTTAACTACAATATATAATCCCTTTTGTTGCGGACAGTACAAAGACACAAAGTATTTTCATTCGCTCTCTTATCGGACGGCAGAGGGCGGTAGCGGCGGGATAGAGCTCGCAATCTTATTGATTTAGGAACGAATTCTTTGATTTGGCGCTCCGAGGACTCGCTCCCATAGATAATATAGAACAAGGCATCGGTTCTGACCTATAAATTATAATGACGCTTTTTCGGATTCAATTAAGGTGTATTTTTGAGATAGCAATTAACTGTAAATAATATTTTTCAATAGAAGCTCAATGTCATTATAGAAAGTATGTCATAATAATGTACATGTTAGTTTTTAATTTATGTATAACTTTATTTCCTTTATAATGATAGACTTGCTATTTTATAAACGTCATCTAAAAATGCTTTCGATGACGTTTATATACGACGATAGCAAGTCTATCCTAACCTTACAAGAGGCACTAAGTTTAAACCCATTTGAGCACCAGAATAGCACTGCAATTAATGAAAAATGCAATAAAACATCTTTAAGAGACATTCCGATGAAATTATTGATAATAGTTTGATAGCTATGTAGAGTGGCATCTTAATCATTTATACTTATTTGCATAAACATCTTTTAATCGATCCTTGATTGACAATAACAATCTTATTAATATATCTGAATTTATAAATCTGTTTCTTACAAAGTGGCGCAACTAATTACGTATATACTCTACTATTCACAGTGTACACAAGTTTATCAAATCAAACTTAACATTTATACCAATGCCACAGATGTAACAATCCTGTCAATAGTAATTACTTTCTAAGACTAAAAATATATAGTAAAATACATATATTTACGTTTCCTCTGAGTAAAACTACAGCATAACACAAACAACACAGAAAACAATAACTTACAAATTAATAAGAGAGACTAACGTGCTGGGTCGACCCAGTGACTAAGTAATAATAATAAAAATTTATTCTTTAAAACCACGAATACACCACATATAATAAAACATACGTACCTCATTGTTTTCCCAACTCATTTAAAAATAACAATCGTCAGTTCAAATGGAATGAAAGCTCATATAATAATTTCTCTACATCATTAGTACTCTTATCAAATCAATTAAGGGAATAGCGAAACTGACGCGGTTGAATCATAATACATTTCCAAACAGCGTTTTCGGTATCATGATTAAATTGGACCTCATATTTAATGGGACAATGTATCAAATGCTCGGTGAATTATTCACACGATGTGCGTTGCCGAAATGGGTTTGGATTTGCTACGTAATCAATTTTGACGTGTCGGGCTGTGGCTATTGATATTTCATTAATTTATAAGTCATATTATTGCATAGTTATTATTCCTGATCATTTGATAAGTTAGCTTTCGAATGCTAGATACTTTTGCAATGTAGGCGTAGGTAATTTCAGCTGCTATTACTCTGGTAGTAGTCCTTTATAAGTACTTTTTATATTTTACTAAATACACTCATAAGAAGTGAAATTATATTTAAGCAAATTGTTTTGGAAATGAATACTTAAGGCAATCGTAGAATTGATCTATCTATAAAGAAGACCCAACTGAAACCCAATGCTAGTTCGGGTTTTAACAACCTTTCGTTTATAAAGCAAAAATTATTTCACATGTACCAAGCTAGTATGGAACATAAAAAGAATGCTAACTAGCTGCCATTCTACCTAGCATGATGTATGTGACGGGGGTAATGTGCTAGCATACTGTCACCAATATTCCATATGACATTACAGCCCTAATTATTATTATTAGAATATCGAGTTCAGATAATGCTTACGTTCGTTTTACTTTATCCAGATTGGGAGCAATGCAGGTTATGGTGCGTTCAGAAAACCGGTGGTGAGCCTTTAGAGCATGGCTTCGTTACTGACGGCACTACATGCAGCTATCAGAATATACATGACATTTGTTATCAGGTACCTTTAATTATACATAGATTTGCATGAATATCACTAAAGTGAGATTGAGGTGGAAAGAATCCCAGATAGGTAACATCCTCGTGGTCACTATCAGGGTCATGATGACATTCATATAGAATATCGTTACAGGTTACTACCAAAATAGATGAAAATTACCATCATAGCTTCTAACCCTTATACTAATTTACCTACAATTTTCATGTCTATGGGAATACGGAAGTCTGTGCTCTTTAGTACATAGAGTGACATCTCTACATGTTATTTATAGCTTTCAACAAGTGGAACAAATCACGGGACCTAATTTTTCGGATCTTGGCATCTATAGCGAAATGAGACGAAAATTTAATCGCAAGCTATACTTATGTATACTTTAGGTCTATCAGTCAATCAGCCTATGTCAGTCCACTGCTTGACGTAGGCCTCCCTAAGGTTACGCCACAAAACACAATCACTCGTAGCCCTCACCCAATTACTACCAGCGACCTTTTTCACATTTTTTTCGATCTTTTTGTTTGGTTTATGTGTATTTATAATTATTTGTTCTTCAGGGCTCCTGTGTCAAAGGGCAGTACAACCCTTCAGATCCTGTATGCAACTGGTGCTACTTTAGGTCTATCAAACAATCAGCCTATGTCAGTCCACTGCTTGACGTAGGTCTTTTAAAGGTTCCGCCACAAAACACAATCACTCTTAGCCCTCAGCCAACCACTACCAGCTACCTTTTTCACATTTTTTTCAATATTTTTTTAGGTATATGTTGTTGTATGTATGTAATTATTTCTTTTTCAGGGCTCCTGTGTCAAAGGGCAGTGCAACCCTTCAGATCCTGTCTGCAACTGGTGCCCTCAGGGTCGGTGCCATAATTTCACTCACACTGGCGTACGCAAGTTACGACGAGGTAAGAGTTTCACATACACTTTACGCCAGTTTTCGTACACAGGGGTAATCACGGATCCCCATTTGTATCAATCCAGAAATACTTATAAATAGAAATAAGTGCACAAGCGTAACAGTTATTAAAAACTAATTTGCGAAAGCAGTACTTGTAAGGTAAGAAAAAACATCGTGAGTAAATGGCCTAGCAAATGGTTACAAAGCGTAAAATTAAATAATATATAAAGCGTGAAATAAATATTTTTGACACGTAACAAGCAGCTAAAACAAACTCTTTTTGCCTACATTATCGACCTCATTATAATTACATCGATACCTATTGACATTCTTTAGTGCTTGAACGCGAGGATTATCTAATGATATTACGAAAAAATATAATAATAATATAAAGTGGTTATATTAGGCTGTAATAATGACTAATTTATTAGAAAAACGCGACGATTATTTCCCGTGGTGGAAAGTTATGTTCAGAAAAACAAAAATGTTGGTGTGCTTTGGTAAGTATTTTTTTCTTTTAATTCATCCTACTATTACTTCTTTCCTATTATACTCATGTTTGATATTAACAGAAAAAAAAGGTTTTCATTATTGTTCAAAACAGGCAATGAAATATTATTATCAATTATAATAAAGGTAAAAAATAGCAATTTCACTGACAACTTGTTTTAGCAACATAATCAAAAATATAAAATTTTGCTATTTTATGATTTCAGGCGCTTTCTAATGTTTACTATATTAAACATCTTGCTTCTTACTATTATAATTTTTCAGATATAGAAAACTTCTCGGTGGTTCAGCTAATGAATTTCATTAAAGCTGGGATGAATATTGCTTGTGTTAACATGACTAGGCTTCACCATGAATTGATAGAAGATGCAAAGCAAATGTATTCTGTAAAATATGCAAAGGACTATTATTCACCACTTTCTGTTTGTATGGAATTACCTGTAATTACTAAGTATACTGGCATCATTGATCAGGTAATATATTCATTATACATGCATACATTAACCGTCATGCTACAGAATGGTTGGCTGCGTCGGATCTTTTTCCCAATCCTGGCGAACAACTTTAGGTCACCGATATCCTCATACACACTTGGCGGTTTAAAGAGTCGTCTATCTTATTATCATATGTATTATTGGGCCGATCCCTACGCAAACGACCGCCGCATCACCCAGATATACATTTTTTTCGTTAGTTCCAACAATCTAAGCATCCACTTTTTAGTCCTAGTCACTTGTTATTTAAGTGAAATATAAAGTAAGACAAAAGATGTCACGCCTCCTTGCCGTGTTGTCAGTTTTTGGGGTGTACATCGGCGTAATTGCGAAGGTAGTAATTTCATAGTCACCTCGTACCCAGGTAATAGTCAGTACTCAATGTGACAGGTCTGAAACCGTGTCGCCGTTTGCTAGCACTGATTATTACCAGTTCGGGGAAAAGGTAGGGTTCCTCACGATGGTTACCTGCACTGTAGTATTTGCTACATTTCGCAATTTTTGTGGGAAAATGTACATAGAAAATAAGAAATCTTATTTCTATGGGTACATGCTCGATGAATTGAACCCTGAGAGTCGAGCCCCGAACGTCTAAGCTACAATCAATCAATCAGCCTATTTTAGTCCACTGCTGGACGTAGGCCTCATCAAGAGTGCACCACAAAACACGATCACTCGTGACCCTCGGCCAACCACTACCAGCGAACGACCTTTTTCAGGTCATCGGTCCACCTAGCAGGGGGCAGCCTACACTACGTTTACCGAGACGCGGCCGACATTCGAGAATCACTTTGCTCCAACGATCGTCGGTTCTACGAGAGACTTGGACGGCCCACTGCCACTTCAGCTTGCAACATTGATAGACAATGTCTACGACTTGGTTCTCTGCCGGATAATCTCGTTTCGAACTCTGCCCCTTAACGAGATACTCAGCATCGAACGTTCCATTGCTTGCTGAGTGACATGTGATCGGTTCCACGTCTCGGCACTTTTTTGAGCGCTTTTGAACTTTAAAATTTCAAAGGGTAAAAAACATGAGGAATTTGAATGAAAACACATATGTATATCATTAGATTATAGGTCAGTACAGATAGGACGCACTGCTGAAAACCCTGGTCTTAAGACACTGTGGTAGTGGTGACGTGAAGATATAACGCAGCTTCCCGATTGCTGCCCAGCCCAGCTGCACTCTTCTGGAAATCTCACGCTCGAAGCTGTTCCTACCCATTTGCAGAATCTGTCCCAGGTAGACATATTCCTAGACCGCTTCGAGCGCTTCTCCACTGATCGTCATCAGCTCCGGGACCACGAGTTCATTGAACAGGACTTTCGTCTTGATCAAGTTCACCCGGAGACCGACCGACCGTGAGGCAGCCTGCCCTGCAAATCCTGCAGCGACTCCGCCATTATGACGATGTCATCAGTGAAGCGAAGGTGTGTGAGGTATCTGCCATGAAATTGATACCCCTCCCAGTCCAATCCAGAGTCTTAAAGACGTCCTACAGTGCGTTCGTGAACAGTTCCGGGGAGATGACATCCCCCTGTCTCACTCCTCTGAGCAACTGTATACGACTCGTCTTTTGGTTTTGGACTTGAACAGATATCGATGCCTCTCTGTATAGGCTCCTCAACACCTTCACATAACGCCAATCGAACTGGCATCGCTGCATGGATTCCACAACAGCCTAAATCTCGATGGAGTCGAAGGCCTTTTCATAGTCCACAAAGGCAAGACACAGCGCTGGTTACACTCATGAGACTTCTGTCTAACCTGTCGCACTCTGTGGATGTCATCTACGGTACTGAAACCTGAAGCCTGCGCCGGTTGGAAGGCGTCAAGTCTTGAGGCCAGACTGCCTGAGCTACGCAACTAGGTGAATTGTCTTTTTTAATACGAGTAATAACAAACAGAAGAGTTAAATACAAATTATACAAATGGACAGGTTAGATTAGGATACCTGATATCTCAGTTGTCCCTATTTCTCATTTTTTTATTTCATAAGGATCCATATTCAGTATTTAAGGTTATACGGAGCAAAAGATTGGTAAGGTTGGATACATAAGGCCAGTATACATAAATTGTCAAGATGTTTCAGGTAGCGATTGATAGTTCCTGTCTATCCCGTCAGAGAGGTAGAGCTGTACAATTAAAGTATAAAAATATTAATTTTCTTTCACAGGATCTTGGGCAATATGTGCCCCTAAAATACGGTAATCCTGTAACCGTTACATTTGATCCTATCTACGCTGAAAAATGTTCAGCCAGTTTGATTTACATCGGTTGCGCTGCTGACGTGATTATCAAAGATTTATTTCCCGGAGCAAAGATTTCAGTTGGACATACAATCGTAATTGAAATAGTTGAAGTGGATGAGGATCAATCAGAACTCAAATGCCAAGTTGTGACGGAAGGTTCCCTGTATAGTCACGAAATAGTTTTCCTTCTGGGCAAACGTTACAAAGAGATTACTCAATCTATTAGTGAAAACCAGGTAACAAACAGCACATAACTACAAAATCATTGCTATAATCTTAAACAGTTTAAAAATGATTCCACGAAACAAAAAAATTTTCAAACTTAATTGAATTTTGATATAGGTTGGAGTTGAACTATTATTTTTTGTATAGACTACGTACAGTTAACGAAAGCTGCGTGCAGTAACTAAATATTGGCATAAAAAGAGTGTCGATTGTTACAATGTAATGTTTTTGTATACTGCCTTCCACGAATTTCATATACAGTTACATGATAAAATTAATAAACACTTTTGGACATTTAACATTTGAAAATTCAAATAGGATTTCCGGGAGAGCATATTACAATTATTCTACCCATACAGGCAAATATGTAAGTGTCTATAGTATAATTCTAGCTCAATCTTTTCAGTTAATATGAATAAGTAATATGAAAAGTGTACTTCTATTCATATTAGAATACAGTCTAAGCCTTATAAACTTACAGATTGATATGATGTTGTTGTCTTGCATTGTCGACCCGGATTATCTCATAAGATTTAGAAATATTTTTAAGAACTATAAAAAAAATGTCTGCTTTATCTCAAGCATCTGTCAAACCAATGCCCCTATTGATGAAATTATTAAGGTAAGTTACAATAATAAACGGATAATAAAGAGATTAAATATTACGGTCTATAAAAGGTTGATGTGGGTAGTAACTTTGAATTAGTTTGTTTGTTAATGAATGTATTTCTATGTAGCGAAAGTGATTTGTCAGGATTGGGTTTAATTGGGCTACAGAATACATAGTTTGAAGCGTCTGCTAGAATGATAAGGTAGATAAAAAGACATGATATGTATAGTTCTTGAACGAGTGCAAAATAAACAAGCATTTATTATGAGCTATCTTGCTTATTGCCAAAAGTAGACATGTCACTATCGTTCGAGGTTTTAATCTTTAACTTTTGCCAATTACGTCTATGGCTAGACTGTATGTGTTACAATTGTAACGAAAAATATGTATATGTATTTTATAAATTCTTATTATATATGGTCATAAGACGTGAAAGATGACTCTTGTGGTGTCCTTTACTCAGCAGTGGACTGCTACAGGCTGATTGATCAATTATTGTTTCTATACAATTTAAGATTCTTAACTTATTTGTTTTTACACATATAGTTATCTGACGGAATAGTGATATGCAGAGAGTGCAAGTTTCATAAAAAGGACTTAGGCAAAATGCTCTTAGTTCAGAGAAATATAATTGCCAAATGTGTTGCGGTATGTACCACTCAACATAATTAAGCATAACATTTAAACAAGAAAAGTTAAAAACATAGGAAAATTTGATTTTTCCTATGAAATGTTGGTTACAGAATGCTATCTTAGCAGTCAATATATTACTCGATAACCTACATAATTTACTGTCGTTAACGGTGAGGGAAAACATCGTGAGGTAACCCAGTCATCCACTTTAGGTGCTGTCTATCTATTGAAACGCAGGCTTTAAGTGGCTGATACCTACCACACCTTTGAAATTTCGTATATCGGCACTCAAGCGTCTAACTACTCCACCACAATAAAATAGGAAGTTGTATACAAAAGTCGTTAAGAGGATATTTTCTATTAGTTTTAATACAAAGAGTGGTATTGCTCTTGACACTGTTGTTATTGCATTCACATCCCAAACTGATATATCACATCATTTTCTCAGCACCTCATTCACACTTCAAACTACTCTAAGACTGATCACAAACAAAGTATATGATAAAAAATCACTAAAAATACATGGAGCGCATGTTATGTTTTCTTTTATCAAATTCTTAATTTCAGAAGGGGAAACCTTGTTATGTTTCTGGGGCTCTCGTGAGCAACTTTAAAGAACATTTAGAGTTACGCAACCTTTTGGATTTATACCAACTGCTGGGAGACGGAATAACGGGGTTGGTTATTAGAGACATGAAATCGGTGAATGCTATGGAGAAATTGACGAAAGAAATGTGCTCAGCCTGTTTTGAATATGAATCGATGTGTCGTGACGAAAATATCTTTAGACGGCTTTTGAAAGAGGTGAGATATATTTTAACAAAGGTTAAGCATACTCATTATTATCAAATGACTGACTGAGTAGACCAATATTTTTCAGTTAGACGTTAATAATTAAAAAAAGTATTCACTGCTTCTAATAACTAACGTTAATTAAGGTGAAGAACAGAAGAGATTGTGTGATAAGGTTGATGGCTATGAGTGAAGCAAGAGAGATTGGTCAGGATCGATATACAAAGGTGGCGATCAATAGCCTCTGCTTATCCGCTTCAAGACGTAGAGGCTTGACTATATATGTATATATTAGGGTACATTCTTAAGATAAAGATGCATTAGTCTGGGATGTAAAGAAAAATGCTAATTAGATGCCTTTCCTCCCAGTAAGTCAGAAATAGGAACCAGTTTATGTGACGTCCCCAATATTCATACTCAAAAGTTGCCTATGAGATATTTTTGTGTCCGAGGTTCTTTATACTCCAAAAAGGGTTTAAAAACCTGCATATATTTATGTAAAGTTTGTTATTTAAACTATTAATGGTACGTTAGAAGTACCAATAACCGCCGACTGTACACGACGACTCTCAATTAACCGAAAATGGTTTATAGTTTCAAGAGATTCGCGATTTATACTCATGATTAATAACTAACGGGACTCATCGCGTATGTTTTTATATAATAATGTTACCTTTATTGTTATTATAAACGTCGGGTTAATAAAGGTAACTTTATTATATAAAAACATACGCGATAAGTCCCGTTAGTTGTTAATCACGAAAATGGTTTGTCAATATCGGGACAGCTGAGCATCGAGATCTCTTCTACCCTTCTACATGGAAACGGGCGTGATGTGTATCATAACTTCATTTACAGGTTAAGCTCCCAGTAAACGCCGCCGAGGCAGCCGTGCTAGCCTGCGTAGAAATGGCATACAGGAGGAAAGCCACTATTATCATAGTACCTACGTCTTCTGTAACCACAATGCGTTTACTAAGTTCTATGCGAGTACCTTGCGTGACCATAGCTGTGTCGAGCAAAAGGATGGTAGTGCACCGAATGATGGTGTATCGAGGAATTATACCCTTGCTCTATACAGGTATTTACGTACATGTGTCATACGCATTTTTGTACAGAGGGTTTGATCAGGGATTTTTATCCCGATTCTGGCAAACCAGTTTCATTTCATTGACATATATACTTATACGCATACACACTTAATGGATATAGTTAAAGGTTACATTTGAGAAATAAATGCTGTTTCAAGTCATTAATAGCGCTTTCTGGATGACGAATAGATATTCTTTATCAGGTTTAATACAAAGAGTGGTATTGATCTTGATTTATTCATATTCCAAACTGATATATCATATCATTTTCTCAGCACCTCATTCACACTTCAAACTACTCTAAGACGGCTCACAAACTAAGTATGTGATAAAAAATACTAATAATACAGGGAACGCATGGATGAAAAGAGGTTACGATAGGGATTAATAGAGCCAAAGTGGAATGTAGAGTTGGACGTGGTAGGCCGCTTAGAACATATACCTGATCTAAAAATCTTGAAGCAGGTATACGCAGCGTGATGAACAGAAGAGCATGTATGAGAAGGTTAAAATGTGTAAGTGAAGCAAGAGAGATTTGTCAGGATCGTTCCAGGTACGATTGATAGTCTCTATCCCGTTGGGGTTGTAGAGGCGTGAATACATGTATGCATGTAAATATTAAGTAATTATCATATAGAATCATTTGTAACTTACTACATTTCGCATTGCAGGCAAACGTGAAGGTTTATATAATAAAGAAGTAAGCAACCGATTAAGTTTCGCTCTACATAACGCACTCAAAAGGTTTTGGATCACCCACAACGATACCTGCGTGTTTCTGACGAAGACTAACAAAGGCATGTGCTATTGCGAGGCAGTTGGATGTGTCACATTCGCGGATATAAATAAGAATACCAAATCTGATGAAATGAAATGTTAAAAATAATATCAAAAAATGTATTCTTTACAATACAAAATAAGAAAATAACAAAATTGTTTTTTTTACATGAAAAAATGAAATACTTTCTAGACCAACCCTTGCGTAGTAAGAAGTTCGTGTGTCCATACGAAATGGATATGTTTAAAGGAACATTAAATAATACGAAAAAGCACTCCTAAAATACTGAATTGTACACCAAAATAATACAGTCCCAACCCAAACCTAACCTTTGCTGTGCGTTTAGCTATATTTTGGTGTACATTTCAGTATTTTTGATGTGCATTGAATTATTTTCCATACGGAATCCCGGAGCAATCATATAGCCAACAGAAGCCACGTGTTAACTAGATCTCTCTGTAATCTGTCAAGGGAGACATAAGGATGTTGAGGATCAGGATCAGCATCAAGGTTGCATCTGGAGCGTATGATCTGCCTCCACTTGTGCATCTGTCACGGCAGAGTAGAATTTCGCGGACGAAGAGTCCTTTAGAGTGTTAACCAGATTCAGTACCTTATGTGACTTTATTAAATTTCAAACCTACTACGGATTTAATATTAAAGTTTGAATTTATCTATAGTTCGTCGTCTGTGGTTCATCAACAAAGTCAACAGCTCAGTGAATGTTGAAGACACAGATAATTATTTCCGGCTGAATATTTAGTCAATTGTGATGCCAAACTGGCTAAATATTTTTGCTTTGGGATCCTCAACTGGAACGAACAACAAGGAAGAGAAGAATTTGACCTTCAACTTCACTTTTTTTCGGTTGTAGCGGCTGGCGGCGTTGGTGTAACCATGGCGCCGTATTAACGAGTGCTAACGCCGTGGCATCAGTTGTACTTCATTCGTTATAATTTTAGTGGTGAATGGCTTATTATAAAATTAAAAAAAAACAATATCTATGGTTTATATAACTTTTTATTTTACTGCGTCATATAAGACATGAGGTTCTCCGTATTCACTATATATCACAGCGCGCTTTGCATATAAGATGAAGCTTTAACTCTTTAAAGTATATGGGTATCCAAATTTATATTGGACTTGGCTTTAGCGGGTAATTTACTTATCATTTATTGGTACAAATATCCATCGTCATTGAATTTTTTAGGCTTTATTTGTTTTTCCATGAGTCTTTCTATTCTTTTTGAAATTTAGAATGTTCAGCGATTTTTTCGTTTATAGCTTCATATGATTGAATACTGTAGATACTATACGAATACTTTAATAGTAATATCTAATCATATTCTATTTTTCCACACAGGTTGGACAACGGTCGTCGAAATACAGCCAGTGTCTCGCTTCTTCTCATTACACATCAACACACCATCGTTCCTTGAAATAGCAGCACGAAACGAAGAAACAAAAGAAATTTTCCGACTCAAGTACCATTCAAGAAGAGGCAATGTTCAATGGAGCGAAAATAACAACTACTGGAAGCGCGATGACAGTTTTTCCCAGGCCCTCCAATTTTTGACATCTGAAGACATGTTTGACAGAAGTGACATTGACATTTACGGTCTAGAAGGTCGTCTTGTCATTGCTGGGGCGGTTGTTGAATGGAAACAGACGAGCACTGAAGTCTTTGTTACCGTGGCCTCACCGCCTTTGTATCCTGTCCGGATTTTGGTAAGTAAATAAAAAAAACTAAAAATCTTATAAGGTAAACAAGTTTATTGACACGATGCTTACAGTTTAAATTTATAAGAATACACGTAAAAATTACAAGTATTTAGTATTAATCGTTTTAAAGTCATGTATTCTGTTAGCTAATAATGATGTGAGAGTTATTTAAATTAATGATGTGAGAGTGGTTTGAATTGCGAATTTCTGGTATACCACACCAGTATATCGTCCTTCATTGACCTCACAATCCCAAAACCTATCTCCATGCTCCAAACTCATTCTTTCAGACTTCACGCACTAATTAGAGTTAGTCTCTTTGACAGGACCAAAAATAGAATATTCAACTTGTGCCTTTTCATTTCACAGGCCGCACCCAAAAGCCACACGCTATTCGGAACAGAATTTCAATTCAACTTCAATGCCTCAATTCCATTCCGGACATCGGGAACTGCGGAAGCCGATTCTGACAGTCACAGGTACTTATTTATAGATTGTATTGAAAAAGCCAAAAATAGGTTTTAGGTTGTTTAGGTTATAGTATCGATGTAGACATATACTAACCCTATAATATTGGAATTTGGCTGACCCTGTAAATATTTGGAAGATTAAAAGTGATCTAGTATATCAAGAAGTCTCCCCGAAATTCTTTCGTCCAAAGACAAACGCGTTTACGACCATTAACCCTTGCGCGGTAGTCAGAGGTTCAGGTGTCCATCTCCGCAATTGCGAAGGTAGTAATCCTACCTCCACCTTGAACCCACGTGTTGACTAGTTAGTTACTTAATGTGACAGGTGGTAAGCCATGTGGCCATTTACAAGCACTAACTAACCTTTTCGGGGAACAGGTAGGTTTCCTCACGCTGTTTTCCCTCGACGCATTTCGTAAATGTAATTTTTATTACGGAAATGTACATAAAAATTCAATAAACTTTATTTCCATTCACGCTCAAGCGGGATTTGAACCCTGTACCCATTGATACAGAGTCAAGCCCCAAACAACTGAGCTATGTCGAATTATCGTCAATAATTCGTATCGATAATAAAATAGCAGTTGTTTAAATTTCATTCAAGTCCCCTAATACTCTCTAAAGTGCCTCGTAAAACTAATACCTAAAGTTTGTGAGCCCATCACCATTAACAAACAATATCTATCCTGAAACACACGCCATAGTTTTCCACGATTTTAAGGGTTAACACACGCTTTTATTGATCCAATGAAAAGCTTTTTGCCGACAAAAAACAAAAATCATTTTCAACAGTTCCGAAATATTCGAAATTCCGACATCATAGGACGTCGATGCAAAAGTGCTGTAGGCTAGTAATAAATATAACATACATACATATACATTCACGTCATTTAATACCTTTCGGGGTTTATAGAAATTTGGAGACATGAAATCATATCATTGGTCACTTATTAGCATGAATATTGGGGTTTTGATGGCATATATAACATTGGTGACAAGTTGTTATCCCATCGCCTAATAGATTCCATTTACCCTTAGTCCCTCAGTCGTCTCTTACGACATGCCGGGAAGACAACAGCTAGTTATCATTCTATTTACTAACATGGGTTTCCGTATCTTAATGCTTTCCAGTCTGTTCGTTGATTGTATACGCTATATATACTTATTTATCTAGTTATAATAAGTATATATTTCTTAAAAATACGTTGACTAAAACCCTTACAAAAGAAGTCTTAAATGTATTTAGCAAGGGTCTAGTTCAATTGCTGTAATAGTGTCTCAAATATTATTATTATTAATTCGTGTGTATTCATAATCAATTCTTTATTTTTCCAGCTGGAGACTAGAATACGGCCCGTGTTCAGCCGAGTGCGGTGGTGGAGTGAGGGTCGTACGTCAGAGATGTCCAAAGGGACAACGTTGCAAACCGCCGACTTATGAGCCTTGTAATCTGCACAGGTAACGATCAACGTTTGTTGAATTCTGGTACAAGGTTGTTTATTGTTGAGTTGGAACTTGGATATAATGACACGTTGTTTTGTATTTTATGTAGTAATCAGCTATTGATAAATACTTCTGAAATAATAATGTATAAACATAAATTCGCAAGTTTGCTTATTATACAATCTGTATATAAATAAGCATATTAACTGTAATCCTTACGAGGTAGTCAGAGGTAAAGTAAGCTACATCAGTCTTTATAATATACGTACACCTACATAGACTTTTTTTATTTAATTATTTGAAAAATATATATTTTATTTTTATTTTATCGTGTTACGTTTATCTACATATGTATAACGTACACGAGTACTTTAATTACCAACCCATCGCACATCCAGATGCAAAATCACGTACGAGTGGCGACAGGAGATTGGGAGCAATGCAGCCAGACTTGTGGCGACCAGGGCGTGCAGGAAAGGCAACTATTCTGCATTCCACAGGGGCAGAGGTAAGTGGAAGCGTTTAGAGTAATATAATACATATTCAGAGTGTGTGTAAGTGGGTAAAAGGAACTTATAACTGACGAGAAAGAGAGTTCGACATTTTATTTAAATCAAAAACTATTTTATGAGGTTTTTTTTTGCATCTTACTAAAAAATCTTGGGCAATATTGACACATCTTGAACCAATATTTGACAATATTATCTCGTCCCGTGCTAGTGTGAAACGTAAAAAGAATGTCAACTAGCTGCTGTTCTTGCCGGCATGTGTAAGACTTGGGGTAAATGGAATCTATAAAGGGATAGGCTAGCATGGTATCATTAAAATTTCATATGACATCACAACCCCAATATTCTTGCTAAAACGGGACCTAGGAGATATGATATTTCTTTATTATATGTCCTAAACTATGTGTTGTATAACCGCCGTGGATGTATTAAGCAATATATGGATGTCTAAGAAGCGAGACGAGAGATAATCTTGCCTTTTCACGTCATGTTTTATCACTGCTGTTCAAATTTCGTACATGACATCACATTCTTAATAATTAATATTAAATAATAAGCCTTAAATAATTAATTTTATTACCAGAACATTATAAATAATAACATTTTGCATCTTTCAGTACATCGTTGCGAGAAGAACTAATAAGGTACAGCGTCTCACCAGGCTACTGTCAAAACGAAGAGCAGCCTTCGAGACAGCAGCCTTGCAACCGGATACCCTGCCCTGCGTATTGGGAAGAGCTACCGTGGACTCAGGTATTAAATATTACTATAATGTACTAAAGATATATGATGAAAAAACTTATGTTACACCATTAAAGTATCATATAGTCAATAATTCAAATGTTTCGGTACTGTAAATGACGTGAACTTTACTTGGTAAGATGTTCGTAGATGCGAATGTTACTTAAACCCAGGGGTTTAAGTGACCCGACAAGTTTAATAATCGTGAAACGTATCGTATATAAATATGACATCACAGAATTTATTAGTTCTCGGTCGACCAACTAATGAAAATTAAGAACATTAGTTTAACTTAACGTAAATAACCGTAAAGTACCGTTTTAAGATCATAATTCGTAATTTGTTCCGAACCTCCCTAATCACTTTCGCATTACCCTTACACCTCTGCTACACAATCACGAATTAACATGAGTTATTTTGACTTTCAGTGCTCGACAACCTGCGGTCCAGGGATCCAATACAAACCATTGCGTTGTTCAGCGTCCGACCCAGCCCTCTGTGGTCCGAAACCGCAAACTCGGCGACAAAAATGTCGCACCCGACGCCGTTGTCCTCGCCGACATAAAGAGTTTCCTGATAATGATACTTTACATACATGTGAATGGCTGGCCCCGGAAATATTGAAAGAATATTGTCAAATTACGTTCTTTAGGAGGAAATGTAGTAAGACATGCCGTGAAGCAGATGTTTAGGAGTTTATAATACTATAAAGTGCCATAGACAAGTCAGCTTTATGAGAAAGTTATTTCACTAACAGATTACTTGTGCCAATTTCGGTATCAAATATAGGCTTGACATTATTATTCGTTAACTTCTAGTAAATGTGTGTTTTCTCAGTTGTCTAGAATATTATGTAATTTGGTTGATACTAAAATCTTGCCATGCTCTTGTATTATTACTTGAACTAAGCTTATTACAAATATGAAATTAAAAATTGACTAGAAATATTATGTCGCCAATTAACATTGAATAATGTATGAAAAGATTATATAATAGTTAAGAAAACTATGTGACATTATAATCTACTTAACTATCCCATGTACTGGTTAACACAAATCAAAATGTGTCACTCCTTTATCAATACTTCTAAAGTCAAGCATGATATCAACCAATAACTTATTGTAAACATTATGAACAAGTAAATTAAATAATCTTACTATGCATATTGTCAAATTAGTACGCTCTTATTAAGAATAACTAAAAGTTAAGATCTACCTAACATGCTTACAAAATGATAACTTTTATGAAAGTTATATCAATATAATAAAATATAAGAAACGTAGAACCAACAATTAATAAAAAAGGTTTAAAAAAAATCAGAATTGAATACCGCCTATAATTTCTATATGTTTAGTTTGTGAACTATATGTATGTGGTTATGAATAACTGAATACAGAATAATTTTATTGTAAGTTAATTTTATGATGCCATTTAGAAGTAATAATTTTAATGTAAGTAAACTAACACCTTACAATTTAAGAATAATAAATTTTGTAATTTCCAAGCGTTGTTTTATTTATTTATTTCCATTAGTTCGTTCAATATTTTTGCTATAGCTTTGACCGCTAAATTCAATAACTACTGTTTAAAAGCATGTTAAATGAATTATAATATCATTGCGTGCTTATTTTGGTCAATATTTGATCAAAAATATTACTAAAACCACCAGTTATCCCCATCATAACAGTATAACCCTTATATAGACAGGAAACTCCAAACCAATAAATCAGTTATTCATCTCTGCCGATAGATGGCATCTGAATATCGATGTTCAATACTTAGTCTTTACCACAGGAATAACAGTTTTCCCTAGGCCAAAATATACTGTACGCTGAAATCCAAGCTATGTAAACTCTTAACTTAATTAGGTGAGCGTGTCGTCATTGAGGCATAACGTTAAGCCTCTGTGACGTAATTAGTTTTGGAAACTGCTCACGCTGAAATTGCTTGCAGCAGATTAAAAGGGAGTCAAACCTGCTTTCGGGCAGATACTTTTTCGATAACTTTATGAATGAAATACACATGACAGTTTTGATATGATATACGAGTACATACAAGTTTGAACGACATATTTAAAGGCTTATGATATAATATTCGATCAGTCCGCAGCATTATTTGGCTTGTTCATGGAGTCAAAGATTTAGCAAGAAGTAATTTATATTTTGTGTAAGTACCAGACCAAAAAGGCAATAACGTGAGCCGTTTAATAAGGAAAAGAGAGGTTCCAATTTTGCCTAGGTTTTCGAGGAAAGTGCATATATTAAAAACCTCATGAAATACTTTTTGACTAGATTATCTTCTTAAAGTGAAAAACTGTCTTACTATTACTTTAGCTATACCTAGACGCAAACTATGTACATACAATATTATTATTCAACTAAATAAACATACAAAATAGCAATACCATGAGTCAAAGTCCTATCGTGAATAGTTTTGGAACTGTAGTCACGTTTTAGTATGATTGCTTCCACGTTTATCAAACGTTCACGCATAGTGCATTTCGAATTTCGAACCTGTGTTTTAGTCCTTTGTCGATAGACATCAAAGAGCTTGTTGGTTAAGGGCGACACCTGTTGTTTTGATTTAACAACAAGTATAAAAATAAAACATACTATAATGCTATTGTTTACATACATATATTTACGTATTACAATGTATTTCGGATTGATGAAACCTTAGAGAGAATACATCTCTTCGGTAACTCTTAAGCATACATACCTTAGCGTTGCTTGGGACAATTTAGTTTCCTATCTTTAGTAGCGTATTACCAGATCTTGGAACATAAAGTAAGGGATAGCTTGATCTACGAGATCTTTGAGATTCAGCCCTTTATATTCTGTGCACTTGTCTTAAATTTATCACATACAGTCTACAACTATGTATCGAAATAAAAGAAACACAAATTAGCTTGATTTCTGATATATTGAATAATACAACTATAACACGTAACAATAATACAAATAACAATAAATATGTCATACTTCACTAAAACATTTATTAAAATATCTTTGTACAATAACAACAACATTCCAGGCCTTCCATATACTAAAGATTCTCTGACAGGGTGACATATAAAATAATAAATAATAAGAGAGCATATTTAATTCCCAGCCCATTGGCTTCCTATTTTCTAAGACGTCAATTTAACTCTAGTTTTTTGTGTATCCAACAAGGAATGAGAGTTCAGTTTCGAATCTTACAAAGTAACATTTCGCTTATTGTTTCTTTTTGATAAATAAGAAATCTTAAGTTTCAAATAGCATTAAATAGGTTACTTAATATTTCAACCCAGTTCTTACAAATATTTGGCATTGATTATAAGAGATTCAATAGTTTCATATGCAATACTAAGGTTCATCTTTGCGATTTTTTCAGGTATATAAACGTGAACAAACATCTTATTTGCCAGCGTGTAAACTTCGCTCAAATATTCAATAAAATCTGTCATTATTGTCGTCTTTTTCAACTTTAGCGCAATTATATGTTTTAAAATTTTAACAAATGACTCATCCATACATATACATTCACATCCTTTAATCCTTTTTGGAGTGGCCATAACCATGTAAATATAATATCCTCTCCGCCTATATATCCAAAGACTTAAAAGAACTTTAGAGATTCCAATACGTACATACATACTATATATTCGCGTTCTTTAATCCTTTTCAAGTAGGACCTATCAATATAATATCTCCTGAGTCTACATTATATTCTAACCCCAAAAGAACGTTAGAGATCCAAATACGTAATATAGTTGGCAGTGATAGCCGCACATCCAGCCAACATGGCCGCGACAGCTGCCACCGCCGCTGTGGTTCCCGTGACCTTCACTGCAAATCCCATGATGACTGACACTAAGAGTTGGGCCACGAACACGCAGCTACTGACCACGGCTACGTCAGTTCCGATACCTCGCTCTGTGTCGCAACCTGCACCGGTATTGTCCCACTGGAATGTGAATAATATATATTGGTAAAGGATATTCTTATTTGGTTTTTAGTTAACATAAGGTATGCTTTACGACTTTTATACACTGCCTTTTTATTTTATTGTGGCGGGTTTGTTAGAAGCTTGAGTGTCTATCTCCGAAATTTCGAAGGCATGTTAGGTATGGGTTATTCGAAGCCTGCGTTTCACGTAGATAGAGAGCACCAAATTTGATGGGTAGTGAACCGTATCGCCGTAAATAGGCACTGGGTTTTACCTATTCCGGGAGGCAGGTTCCCTCAGGATGTTTTCCCTCACCATTAGTGGTTAGTGGTTTTTACTTACTAGCTGCTGAAGTAATCTACTTGTAAGTAAGTACCAATACTTACCAATACTTTAAAATGAGTCGTTGTCTCTCAGGCTTTAAATCACGAATATATTTAAAAAATTTATATTCAATGCTTCGGAAATAAAACGAACGTGAGCGCGTATTTAAACTTATTCAAGAGTTTAAAATTTCCTTTGTGCCTACGAGAGAATAACTAGGTAAGGTAACGACGAATACTGTTCATTTCTGATCATACTCTTAAGTGCCTGAAACTGGGCGTCGTGCGTTGTAGAAGCTCTACAATCTACAAAACCCTATTGTATAACAAATATAATATCATCTTTCACCCACCATTCCCGTAGCATGATAATGAGCTACCAGCAAGTAGGGCATTGTGAACAGAGTAGAGTACATCACTCCAGCTGTCCAGCTGAACAAGATTACAGCTGCTTTGGCCCTCACTACGAAGAGGAGTAACATTCCACAGCTGTACGTGCATAGGCCTCCGACATACACGCGCTTGGCTCTGGAAAAGCGTATAAAAGACATTAAAACGTACACTGTAAATGTACACAGCAGAGTACGGGATATTTGTCAGGATCATTCCAGGTGGTGATCGATAGTCTCTGCCTATCCTCTTAGGGATGGAGTCGTATGAATATAATATTTAAATGGGGAAGGGTACGTATACATTTACGTCTTTAAATCCATTTCGCGGTGGACAATACCTCAAAAATACATTAATATCTCCTTGGTCACTTTTTAGCATAAATATTTGGGTTCTGATGACATAAAGAATATTAGTGACAGGTTGTTAGCCCATCGGCCAGTAGAAATCTATTGACACCTAGTTATTTAGTCGCTAGGATATTATATTACGATAGGCCGGAGAGAATGGCAGAATTCTTGGTTAAGAGGTTTGTGTTTTCATGAGCTAAGTTAAAATCATGAAAAGTCAGTACCCAGTGTGCCAAATTAGTGTTCCGGGATTGAATCCTTTAATTTCATGTTTTATTTTATTTTTATAAAAATACTATTCAAATTTGATATTAGTTTGTAATGTTGTATTTTATAGCGCTTTTGGTATAAAATAAATAGTATTTTATACCAAAAGCGCTATCGTGAAAAAATGTGGGTTACACCACTATTGCGCTGATAGTCTCAATTTAGCCTTTAGACTCACGTGATTGCGTACAGTATTGATTTGTAAAGCCGAAGCCCTCTAAGCGAGACAGGGAAGTGTTTTCAAAGTCAAGGGCTGAGCCTCATTGCTGATCTTGTTATCGCGCAAGCACCGCGGAACCAATCTTTCAATGGCACACCTATTTGTATGTGTTTGGTGTGTTTATTACAGGGATAATCTCTTAATGTATATAACTATGCAGACGAAGGACAAAGTTGTTAAAAGAAATATCTGATACTACATAAGTATGGTGACATTCTAGTAAAAATTGGGAACTGTATTACGTTAGTGAATGCTCGATAGGGTATAATCGTCATCAAATGTATGAATATGAATATTATACTATCAAAGTATTCTGAAAACTGTATCAAGGTATCAAATAATTGAAAGGAAATCTAGTTAAGAAATTTGATTATCTCAAATTTGACATTTTACGTGCAACAGTCATCAGCTTTAACTAGTAACGCCGCTCTTATATCACGTTAGGTACTAAATAGTAGTCTTATATACCCTTAAGTTTATGTGTACGTATGAGAAGATGTAGTAGTGTCAATGAAGCGAAAGTGACCTGTTAGGATCGGGACCATCCATGATCCATGATCCATGATCTCTGCCTACCCCTCTTCAGGCGTGATGTGTATGTATGTATGTATATACTCTTCTTATCTCCTCCCATACTTACCCATGCTTCTTAATGAGCTTCTCAATGATGAGTGAGTAACAAGCGCAAGAGAGGGAATACATGGCCATTCCCCAGCATCCAAATCTCACGCCTGCCTCGTACTGCGTTCTGCTCTCTGTTCCTACTGGAGCCTGTAATAATATAATAATAATAATAATACTGTAGGACGTTATTACACCAATTGAACAAGCCCCTTGGTAAGTACATTTAAGACTTGTGTTAAGGGTACTAGTCAACGTATATTTAAGAAATGTATATTTATTATATATAGATAAATACATATATAGCATATATCGCTGCTTTAAAACTAAACTGAAGAAACTCGAAAAACATTTTATCTCAAAAAGATTAAATAATAAGTACATAAAACATATTAAGTTAATAAAAAGAAAAAAAATGTATTTATATTTAATCATTTTTTTAAATTATATGCAATTTAATGTCAAAAATATATCAACTATATTATAAAACAACGTTTTTTGCAAAGTAGTGTTTTTTGAGTTTCTTCAGTTTAGTTTTAAAGCAGCGATATAATCAACGACCAGACTGGAAAGCAGAAGAAAAGCGTAGTTCTTAACTCTGCCTCCACCGGGAATCGAACCCGGGACCTCACGATTAGCGTTCAGGCGTCTAACCGATCGCGCCGCGGAGGTCGTCAATATATATGTATGTAATATGTTTAAAAAACAAGATATAGATAGTAAGGAGGTAAATAGCTACCTTTCTGGTTGGTAACACATAGAGGTATCTATGTATTTTTGTTTCTTTATGCGTCATACTCTCGCTCTAAGGATTAAGGTTCTTTTGTACATGCATCTTTGAGTCAATCAGCAGGTTAAATATCACGTAAATTTATTTAAGTGTAAAGTGTAAGTTTTAAAATTCAAAATATTGTAAACATTACAATGACGAATCGAAGTAACTCAGGGTATCGTTCGAATAATTTGGTCCATAGCTACACACCAAATTGCATATCACTTTTATATAACAAACATTAACTCACCGCAGGATTTCCCCCAAAGACCGCTTCTCCGACGAAATCGGTGAAGTATAAAGAATAGCACACGTGGGCCATCCAACAGAATAAGTTGGTCAAACACACGATCCTTAGAGACTTTGGCATCACTACGATGGATTTGAGGTAGTGCTGGAGTGACAAATGAGCTTCCGATGGCTTGTCTATAGATTGATTCAAACCAGTCTGGAATGGAAATAAATACGTATGAAGTAATTTCCAATGGTGTCAAAAGGAATAATAAATTATGTATTTATTATTCCTTTTACGTACGTAACCAGCTATGCTTCAAAGGGTAACCGTAACCAGCTGTGCTTCATAGAGTATGAAAAATCTCTATGGAATGTGCCCTTTACTATTGACAGCAGATATTCCACCTAACTTTAAGAGAATAGCAATTTTAGGTATGCTTCGGACAGTATTCGAAATAGTGTATGAATGTCAATGAAACGAAAGTGGTTCGTCAGGATCGACAAAGATGGGGATCGGAGAACTTTACCTACTATTCGAATAACTTTCTTTACATCATACATAAATAAGTATATTTTTATTACGAATAAAAATACCTGAGATTCCGAAACAGATCCATACGTAGAATTATCCTTCTTCAAAGTCCCTCTCTCTGGGTGTTCCTCTTCATCAACTGAGTTTTCCTGAGCCCTTTCCATTTCGGCTTGTTTCTTAAAGAAATCTTGTTCCTGTAGGTCGCCTAAAGGAATTTCCTTGAAACTAGTTATTGTTGCCGCGACGCAGGTTATGAATATGAAGGTAATGATGAAGAAAACAGCTCGCACGTGACCACCGAAGAATTCTCCTGAAACAGATAATTATGCTTTAGGTTTATTGGTTCTAGCAAAATTTGATTGTTTTTGTAATTGTGTTAAAAATACGATGGGCTTGTAATCTGTTACTGATGCTTCATTTGAAAATCCTATTGTAACCCATTCTATCGAAAGATCAAAAACACAATGTCTCTGACCAGATGTACCTGTCTACACCCAAAAAAGGAACTTGAATTATTTGTGTTTTGAAATAAAACTTAAAAATTATTTTTAAGTATAGAAAACAGTTTACCTGCACAAAGAAAAGAAATTTAAAATAGGTATGTATGTGTGTTATAAAATCTTTAAAAAATACCCAAAATAACAGTATTGACACATTTTCAAAAAGGTTACGAAATATCAAGACGTAACAAATAAACAAAGATATGTTTTTCTTATTATGGCTTATCATATTTTGAAGTCAAGGGATATCCTCTACAAGGACCTTATCAAATTTCTTAATCGAACCGGAAATCTCCACTCTCAATTCAATGATAAAGAAAATCCATAAAATCCGTGACGAAAATAGCCCGTTGACTTCTCAATCAATCATTGAGTTTTTTGTATAACAATGTCCTTTGACTTATCGTCAAACCACTTCAAAATGTCAGTGTACGTGAATTTAAATTAGGTTGTCACCAAGAGATTTTGAATATCAAATCAAGCATTTCAGATTTGACTTACGAGTACGACCGAGATTGATGATCCAATATTTTTTGACTCGAAATGTTAGTTGCCTTAATATAAAGTGTCTAATAAAATAAAAATACCATCAATTGCAACCATCATCTTCTGGGGAATAGTCAGAGGATTAGAATTCAATGCAAAATAAGTGTGACATGACCACATAAACTTAATGTTTTGAATGATAGTAATATGACCGTAAAAATAAATTATAAAGAAAATAACTCGCGAAAATCTAATAAAAAGTCCGGTGAGATTAAATCCGGAACGCTTGCTATCAAACGTCCTCTATTAAACTCTTATATTAGGTACATAAGCTAATGATATTATTATCATAACATTGTTTATCTATATCTTATTGACTTACCCAATCTGGTCTCCTCCCAATTAATTCCGCCTAAACTGTACCCCATAAACCCTCCTAATCCAGCCATTATTGTGAATGTGCTCAGGCCTTTTGCATGGTCCTCTGTAACACAAATTAAAATATATGATTTGAGTCAATGTTTAGAGTAATTATGGTCAAGTAAATATTTCAGTTAATAATCAGCAATGACTCAATGAGATGCTTGCTAGTTATTTCAGGGTATACCGGCGCTAACTTGCCTTTTAAGAGCAACAAACTGATTTTCGCGAAATGCATTGGTTCATAAAATAAATACTACCGACATTTTTTTCCAAAAAATAGCTTAACATTTATTCGGAACTAGTAAAAACATAAATAAGCATGGAGCTATAATATAGTATTCGAGAAAATATTTCTTCTTCTTTATCGACGACATTAATTATATTGGTCGGTCCAACAAAGACACAGCGCCTTACAACCCAAACACTCAAAGTATTCTGGCAAAAAATACTTTTCTTATTCATAAACATAATATTCTACTAATAATTCCACATACCAGGCACAGTGACATCCAACAAATAGGCTCTGGCAGGACTTTGGCAGGCATCAGCATCAAAATCCAAAAACACAGTCCCGATAATCGTGAACAAAACTCCCCAAGGATGCGAGTTGCTTCCAGAAGTTTCTAGAATAGAACTGCGTGGACCTAAAGGCGTGTACACACTGGTGGTATTCCCTCTACCCTCGTCTCCTAAGATATAGCCGATAGTTTCGCCATTGGGCACTAGGATGAGACCTGAGAAGAAGATGTAGGATGGGTCAGAGTAAAATAATTGTTAAATTGAGCATAAGGCAATAAGGTGTCCTGATGACCGGTAGGTAGATTTTTTTACAATAGTACAATCTTTGATTTGTTTAAATCAATTGATATGTAATATGTTAATTGTATTTTTGATTTAAGTGGATTACCCTTATTTAACTTAAATAAACAGTGTAACAGAGAAAACAATAATATATAAGTTTTTATTTCAACCAAAAGTGAGAGTAAGAATCTGAATTTAGGACCTACTTTTTAAATGTTAGCCAATTTAAATGATTCTTACAACATTTGGTAAAGAATTTGTCAAACTTATAGTAACTGTTAGCATTAGTATCTACAGCATTGGCATGGCATTAACGTTAAATACAAACCTAATAAAACTCCAAGCGACAGCAAGACTATAAAAGGTCTCCGTCGACCATACTTCGAATGACACCTGTCACTCAAAGATCCCAAAAATGGCGTCATGAAGAATCCTATGAACGGAGATAGGGCCCACACTAACGTCATTTGCTGGTGTGGTACACCAATTTGTAAGAGTGTTGGTGATACGAAAGCTGTTTCTCCGGCGTAAGAAAATTCTATGCCCATCACTGCAGCCGATATCCTCATTAGCTCGATGCGGCTTTTTCTCCTGTGTAAAAATACAATAAGGTTATTAGTACACAAATAGCCAGTTTCTTTACAAAGGAGTAAAAATTACGGATGTCTGGTTGTCTCGATCCTGAAAAACTATGAGTAATTTCGTTTCATTGGCATAAATACACCTCGAGAAATACACTTATAGATAATTCTACCATAACATTTTCAGTCAGTATATCTGATTATTATGAGTTTTATTACCCATAGAATGTATTGGTAAAAAAACAGGACAGAATGTTACGGTAAGAATTTCTTGATATGATTTGGTGAATATTATCGAATGTAACTAAGGCTTCCGTAGGTGACTTTTTTATTGTACTTTTCAGAGTATATTCTGTTCGTCATGTCGAAAAGGCAATAAGATACTTGTTAACCTGTTAACTAAGAATAAATTACTAGATAACAGTTAACAAAAAAAATTCAGGTTCTATTTTTTGGCTCATGGACATGACATGACGCTTCAAGTTCATATATTTACACACAACAGTATACGTGTTGAATATTTCTGCCACTGTCTCTGACTAGGCTGAATTCGTGTTTAAAAAACAAATCCCGCGTCAATCAAATGTTGTAGACTTTGCTTAACAGAATTTGGGTAAATATTGTTTAAACATTATGCTAATCTCATTATAAATATTTTTATAGCGTGAACAAATAGACACGCGACTCAGATATGGCTGTATCTCAAATTTGTGTATCGGATGTAAATGTTTGTTTGTAAATGCCTTTATTTGTGTGCCTGTGTTTAAAAAGTGGCTTTTTGTGTCATGGAAAATTGAAAGATATACTCGTAAATTAAAGCAATCATCATAGTGTTAAGCTCAAGTAACAAAATAATTCGTTTTAGACAAATTATGAATGTTTTCTTATCTTAAGAACAGACCAGGATAAAAATATAAGTAAAGAGTTTAGTCTATAAGGAAGGCTAATATTCTAAGATATTTCGTATAAATGTATCTTAAAATGGAGTAAATTATTTTATATGAAATAATACATTTAATATTCAAAATCCAAATAATACAGGCACTTCTTCCACGATAGAAATTTCATTTAGATAGCTCAATCGAAGGTTAAACGTTCAGCTTACACGGAAGTCTTACAATCGTATTGATAGACTCTGACCCGGGGCTTCAGCACATTTGACAGACACGATCACTTACTCACTTTATTTCCAAACCTAATGGTCGAATTTTAACTTGAAATAATTAACAAGAAAGAAATTTTCTGTAATAGTAGTATATTGTTTTAATTATCCATATAAAGAGCTAAGGTATAACTTAGGTATAAAGAAATCTAATGCAAATTCATTGTAAGGATCCGAATACAAAGGTGTAGAAAAACATCATGAGGTAATAGTTAGATCGTAAATGGCGACGTGGCTTACCAACAGTAACATTGTGTACTACTGGTTAACACGTGGGTTGGAGGTCGCCGTAGAAATACTACAATTGTGGACATGGACTCCCGAACCTTTGACTACCCTACAAGGTTTAATAATCGTGAAAACGTTTGCTTGTGTGTATTTGTTTTAATAAAGAAACCTCACAGATTTGTGAATGATATGAGATGAAATTGGATGTATTCAGATTGATTCGAAATTGGTTCCACTCTTAACCTACACGTGCAAATATACAAACAGTATTTTCCTTCAATCAGAAAACCACCACAGTTAGATATGTTATATTTAAAATATTCCACATTAAGTGAAATAGCATTTTGATGCCGCTGTAATGTTACGTTTTTCTTTATCAATAATTCTTTCACAACATTACCTTTTTACATTTGTACCATATAATTACATTACTTCAACATGCAGTATATAAAATCTCTGATATGATTCAAATCGTTTCGTAAGTTTAAATCTTGAAACTAATTATGTCTCCTAACAGATTTGAATCGTGACGCCTCAGCTCTCATTACCTTTTGATATAATCATTCACTTACCTAAAGAGGTCGCTGTATTCACTATCTCGCCACATTTTCTCCGGGGCATCTTCAGAACTTGGTATACCGAAAAAAGTTTCCTTCACAACTTCCTTAAAAGTCCCTGGATGTTCTTCTTTCCATACCGACCAACGTTCTTTATATTTGTCACGAACTGCGTGCATACGTCCCGTCAAACCCACGTATTCATTTAACTTATCCGTCATCTTAAAGTATTATGATTTCCTAATAAATTATTATCCAAAAGTTTATTTTATCACCTAATTTACTCGCTTATTACAGTGAACCAAATTTCTGAAACTATTATGCAAAGGAACCATATTAAATATTCAGCGCTACGAATCAACTGGTAGGTTCCTCGTAGTATACACCGCGGCCAAGACGCTACGAATGGCGAATGGAAAATGGAACGGTCCACCCCAAGCATCAAGGGGATTACGCTTATTGCGTCCCACGGCCCGACACTCATTCGCGAAGTCGAAGCCTTTTCGTAGTCGTTAGATTTAATGAATTGCCCATTCAATGATTGGGTTTTAATTAGTCCTTTGAGACCAAGATATCATTAGTAAGACATCATATTCCTGATTACCACTTTGGGTGTGTAATATGGGATTAAATGGTCATATCACGTAATTTGATGTGACGATAGTTGTACTTTAAGTCATGTTAGATGCTTTACCACCTGAATGGATTACCTGTCGTAAATATTTACGTCACCCTCTAAGTCTTTTCAAACATATTCCTTTCACTCCACAGTTATGAACAAATAAAATAGCATATATTTTAATCGATTAGAGTAAGTGTCTTTTGATTTAATTAACTCTATTTTAAAACTCCTGCAGTCTGAGAATAAGTGTGAGGACCTGACTGATTCCTTGTTCCAATACTCGCTGTGTAAACACCGATTCACTGTTGATCTTTATATTGGTTACGCCTTATTTACTGGGCGAGCAGCTTACAGTATTCGACGATTGCTGACACCGCTTCATGTTATTGCTTTTCGTTCAAAATTTGTTTTCGTTTACATGATTGCTCGGGAACGTTGTTAAAAGCTTTTTTATTATATATAACTTTTAGAGATAGGAGTAATTGAATCTTTTAAGCGGTGGGTTAGAAACCTGTGACAAAGGTTACTAATGATATCAGAACATAATTGTTTATACTAATAAGTAAACTAGGAGATATAATCGTGTCTCAAAGGTTCTTCCCATAGCGAAAGGGATGAAAGGACGTAAAAGTATAATTAACATTCAGAGATACGTCATTAATGTAAAATTATTGTACATATAGGTATAATTAGACTAATGCTTAACAAAGACGTCAATTTATCTAAGAACTCTGGTCAAGATGATAATAATTATGCAAGAAAGAACAGAACTTTGTCAAATAATAGAGTACATAGATAAGAAATAATCTTATAACAAGTAACGTAGCTTAGCCCTTTTTTAACTACAAAAAAGTACAGAAATTATGGGATGCCGATGGATTGCTTATCCTAAAAAAAATAATATAAACTCTTTTTGCAGATTCAAACTCTAGTCTCCTTTTTAGATATCCCGAATGAAGTTTAAAATATATAAATAACCATTCCATTCTAGCCACAAAATACCATGGGAATTTAATATTAACCATGGTAGATTATAATCAAATGCCAAGGTAATACAGCAATGTCTCACATTGTGAGTATTGTCAATATTTTCGAGTACATATCACTAAAATTACACAAATTATGGACCAATTACACGCTCTGCTTCGTTCGTTGAAATCGAATTATAATGTCAATTAAACATTCATTGTGTATGAACCTAACAGGCACATGGAAAATTGCAATGTGGCTAAAAGACTCTTAACTCACTCTACATTGACTATAACTCTTAACTGTTTTAATTTAGAATGAAGTATAATAATAAATAAATTATAGAGAAGAATAATTTATGTGTGAAATTAATTTGGTGTCATTATTGAACGTAAACAAACAAACAAAGTTAACATTGTTCATTTCAACATCAAAAAGTTCGTTAACTAATTCATTAGATTGTTACATACGTATACATCACGCCCGTTTCCCTATAGAGGGGTAACAAAGATCATGGATCCCCGACTGTCCCGATTGTGACAAATCATTTTCACTTAATTGACAATCATACACCTCCCTATACACACTTGTCGGTTATAGCTACTTCTAACGTTATCCTTATTAAATATGCATATTCTAAAATTGTTACATCTTAAATTAACTCTTCTATAAGATTATTAGTAAGATTATAAAACCAAATACATAACAACATATGTGTGCCAAGATGTTATTAATCAATTAATGAGCAGAAATATTCTGAATATAAATACGATTCATAATAACATACTGTTTCCTACTTAATTTTCTAAAGAAGAACATACTAAATATTTATATTGAGTATTACATAAAATCAAGTTGATGACCTAGTCTGGTTACGAAAAACCAGATGCGTTCAATGTCGATGTTTTTGGAAGTGATCATCGGAAGCGAATTCGCTTTATGAGATTTCTAACCTTACATAATCAGAATAGAATTAAAACTCAATAGTGGGATTTATTACGACTTGTGAATCTGCAAAAGAAGTATACAAAATCTCTATTACGCAAATATGGTACTCACACATATATATATATACGTCCTCTAATCACTGTCGGGGTATTCAGAACCTAGGAGACGATAATATTTACGAGGTCACTTTTTAGCGTGAATAATTGGGGTTGTGATGTTATATAGAACATTGGTGACAGGTTGCTAGCCCATCACCCAACAGTTTCCATTAACCCCTAGTCATTTAGTCACTACCTATCTCGACACATACATGAGACACTGTTAGTTATGTTTCTTGTTTGTTCTTTTAGTTAAATGTAACATCATACAACATAAAATTACTCTCTAATATGGATCCTTCATAGAATGCTTATTAGATTTTATTCTTCCTGGCATGATATGTGAGGCGTTTAAGAGAGTTCAAACTATTGGGCGATGGACCTAACATAGTGTCACCAATATTTTCCATTATTGTTATATGTACATACATTTATTCTGGTCTTTTAATTTAGTCCGCGGTTTGCAGGTAAATTATCAAGTGTATTAATATATCATAATTAGTATTTTACTCATAATTATTCCTTAAGGCATCCGTATAAGCAATGTTCTCGAACAATGAACGCTGACGCATTAGCACTTTAGAAAGCCTTTGGTTTCCAAACTTGCGTTTGTGGAGAATAAACAAACGAGTAGAACAAGTTTGCAACTTTTACTGTTACTTAACCATTAAGCCTTTAAACACCAACATATTAATATTCAATAACCAGTCACAGGTATTATTTATTCTGATGAAATATGGTAATAACTGTCTACTGTTAGGTTGAGTGCTTAAATTACCTAGATTTTAGTTGCTTTATCAGGTAAAGTTTATAATAACTATCAAGTAAACGAATAATTGAATTAATGTGTATTAAGTTATTTTAATTATTATATTTTGTTTTATTGTTGTGTAGGACGCCTCCCTGCCAGGTGGACCGATGACCTCAAGAAGGTTGCTGGTAGTGGCTGGATGAAGGCCACGAAGGATCGTCTTTTGTGGCGTACCCTTGGGGAGGCCTACGTCCAGCAGTGGACTAGTACAGGCTGATTGATTGAAGTTATTTTAAGAAAAATTATATACTATGACGTGAATGTATATGATTACGGTCCTTTAATGCCATTTAGGGTGGACAGAATCTCGGAGACATAATATCTCCTAGGTAATTTTTTAAAATCTTTGAAAATTGGTGATATGTTGCTAGCCTATCACCCAATAGATTATATTTACCCGTTGTTTCTTAGCATTCTTTCTACGTCTTACACTAGCAGAGGATCCAATAAAATATGTATAATATTTGATATTCTATTTTTTCACGTCTCTATTCTAATATTTTTTATCTAACAACATATTAAACTATTTGAATCGTTCATAATCTATTGTAATAATTCCTATTAGAATTTTACTTTAATATCAAAAAGAATGAAAGAAATACGTTTCAAAGATTTTTGTCAAAACGCGTAACTGGCAGTGGAAACACCAAATTTTATCTTAAAAGTCAACAATAAAGTCCACAAAAATCTTGAAAACATTTTGATCTATTTTGTTTTTTATTTTAATAAGTTTGTTTGTTTTTTATATTCGAGTACATACAGATAGGCAATTATACCTATATCAAACAAATATTAAATATTAAGTAACCTGGAAGTTAACAGAGTAACTATTGGCTATCATTAAATGAATATTATTTGCGATGAAATTTACTTGGCGTGACCTACAATTTAGTCTAATCTAAATAGTCTTGTCTAAATTTTCAAAATTAATATTCAATTAGTTACATTTCGTACCAACATACATTCTTAAACTATTATTGTTAGTTCATTAGTAACATTATAAAGATTAAATGTTCATAGAGAGGCTCAGAATATCGAGATCTCAGAATCGAGAAATTGATATATTTCAATAACACAACTGGTTTAGCTAGAACCACATCAATGAATACTCTCTCCTTATAAAGTATCCAAAATTCGAAGATCCATCACCTGAAAATCCACGCATAGGTTGTCCAAATGACCTTGTGATTGTTTGACTGGGTTATTTCCAGAACGATTCTCTAGACCTTTTCTATCAATCACCTTCTGACAGTTAAGTGACACTATCATTGGTGACACAAGACGCTGAGAGATAGCGCAGTTGCCAGCGAGATCTTATCCTTGCATAAGAATATCTTCTGTAATCATTATATCTACGAACGTACGTAATTTGTTGTTTGAAAACATTGAACTAACTTGTAGTATATACTTTGGTACGTACTTTTATCCCAAAGTGTACTTGACCTAAGAGTTGCTTATAACCATAGAATTCCCTTTCCCTAACCCTGGATATTCACTTAAGAATTGGATATAACTTCAACCTAATATGATCTCTATGTCCTACTCCAGCTAATGGGGTTGTAATGACACTAATAGTCGTATTAGTAATAATCCTAGCTTACTGTACAATACCTTAAGCTCCTTGATCTTGAATAATAACTAATAAAATATTAATCTTCTCGGATTGTCGCGTAAGTAATAGAAACATAGAACCAATTTTCATGTATCTAATATATACTTAGCCTCTAAGGATGTGTAACACCTCACTTAAGATGATTAAAGTATTTTTAGGGCTTAAAGTGGCGAGATAATATGTTTACCTTATCCTCTTTTGCTTACATTACAACGTTCTATTTACTCTAATTAACTCTATACAGTGAAAAGACATTTCACAGTCCTGTCTACGATAACAGAAGCCTAGTTCATTATCATAATATGATCTACATATCTGAACCGCTCATTGGTGCCAAGTTTAGCATCAAGGCAAACCCATTACATTGTTACGTATCACGTATTTTCATAAAGCAGTAGAACTATTGTTGTTCTAATAACAGAGAGCAATATGAACGTACTTATAATAAGCAAGGTAGTCACGATACTGAATCTTGCTGGCTTATTCAAAGAAAGTTAGTATTGATACCCTTCCTCTTATTGTATAATAGTGTTCATTTACAGAATTACAACGAGTATATCATATCAGGGCCGTATACATATATATCGACACCTAATGCCATTTAGCAAACCTTACAGCAGAGAAGTATCAAGTTGAAAAAAGTTGTGAAAAGCAATAATATCCAATATTTTTTACCGCTTAGACGCCAAAAAAATCGTAACTTCGCCATGAAACCAATTGAATCGAACTGTATATTTAACCGTTAACGCCTAGTGCGCCTTTAGGTGTCGATAGCTATAGTAACATAAGCAGAGATCACAGAGCCTATTTTTTTCCAACCCATAACCACTTTTAATGAACTTCATATGTTTTCACAAACAAACTCGGTTGTTTAAAAAATTTTTGTACATATTTTTTTACTACATCGCCTATTTCGCATAAATTCATATGTCGCATTGCGAACCTAATCAATAAACAACTGCTATCGTAACAATACAGCCCAACACAGGAAATAAGCCTAAATATGACATTTGGTTTTGCCAATGGCTACATGCAAATAAAGTTTTGATACCAAACAATAATATGCATATTCATTTACGATGTCCCATGTTATTGTTATCGAAATATTTTAATGCAGTTGTTGCGAGTTACATAGTATAACAGTTTAGTTCCACGCTAGTCTGGGACGAAAAGAGACAGTTAACTAGCTGCTCTTCTTCCCAGATTTACAAAGAAGCAGGTCGGTATCATGTATGAAAGAGGTCAGTATCAACCTGTAACAATCCTCTATAATAATGCCAACACAACCCTGAGAGTAATGCAATGGTTACCGAGAAGTTGGGTTTCCGAAATTCGGTCCACTCCGAAAGGAAATGGGAAGCGTGAGTGTAGGTATGTATTTAAATGAAAGAATTTTGGAATAAAGAAATGTCGAAAGGAGATTGCCTCAATGAGACATAAAGGCTTCCTCTTTTCGAGTCATTGACTTCGCAAAATGCACAATGAAGACCATATTGAAAAATATATGGCGACGATTATTTTTAGTTTCTTTAGCAGGCAATGTTCAAACAATGCTTTCAATAACAAGACAATTAGTTACTGTTAGCGTATTCTTACCTATTCAATTGTTTCATTTATCAGTGAAAACGTAACGGTGATAAATTATCTCTAAATATAACGCTAAGGCTTTCAGAATGCATTCAATTTGTACTTTGAAACCAATTTAATATGAGTTGAATGTAGTATGTTTCAGTACTTTTTATGATTGAATTGAACTGGCTTGATACTGATATTATAAACTGAAATGGGAATGTCATACTACTCATAACTGTATGTATGTTAAGCCCTTGCAAAATGATTGATTTTGAGTATGTTTATTACATTGAGTGCGTTTTAGCACAAACGCAGTTCAATATCTTTTTACGTTAAATACAAGTTATTGAGAGAAACATGTCTATTTTACAGTATTTTGATAGGTAGTTTTCAGCATTTTGAAGCGGCTTATCACATATTATCATGTTAGGTGCTAACTCTCTTGTTCGACAAACGAAATTGAACTCGCCATAGAATTACTAACTCTACAGTTTCGAAGATGTACAGCTGAACTAATATCCGAATACTATGTAGTAAAAAAACCGTAATCTTACGTCCCGTGCTAGTCTGAGACGTAAAAAGCATATTAACTATCAGCCTTTCTTCTTGGCAGGTTATAGGAGGCGACTAAGGGACTGAGGTTACATAGAATCTATTAGACAATGTGTTAGAAACCTGGCACCAATGTTACATCATGACATCGCAACCCCAATATTCATGCTAAAAAGTCCACACGAAAAGGATTTAAGGACGTGAATGTATATGTATGTAATCTTACATAATCTAATGGATTTTTATGGGAAGTTCCATGTTAGCAGGGATCTTTGACATATCATTTCAGTTGCACAATCATAATCTACGTTCAGTCTACAGACAAGAGATATCTAATCTCCGAAACTGCAGTCTCTCCAAAATGAACTTGTTATACTGTACCAGTATTATCTTCAAAGAAAGCGAACGATGCAATATTTTGAGTAGTAAATTCTTTAAGTACTGGAAATACTTGCACTCGTATATCCGACATTTTAAGTACTTCTAATACTCGTATTTGACAATATTTTAACTGAATGTAATCTTTTGGTAAGTCTTTACTAAGAGCACTTCAAAGATACGTTTGTTTATTTACGAAATACAGTGAGCTGAAATTTTTAATGAAACAAGTGTGGGATCAGGAACTCAACATAATTTAACTAGCTACATTAAATCATATCATACGCAATAGAAATATAACTTAGAAAAACTTGAAACAAAATTGAAAGAACTTGAATATAAAAACTTTATATTATTAAGAGAGGGTAAACGATTATATGTATATGAATATCGGAGTTACAATTACATTAATATGAAATATATCTCAATTATGCGCTAGTCTGAGACACAAAAATAATGTGAAAAGCTGCCGTTTTTCCCGGTATGACGTATGAGGTAACTCCCCTAAGGTAAATGGTATCTTTTATGAAACCTATTATGAATGTTCAATATGACATCACAACCCTAATATTTGTCATGAAAAGTAACCTAAGAAATAGTCTCTTCAAGGTTATTTCCATCCTGAAATGGGTTAAAAGACGTGAAAGTATATGTATGCATTACTTACATACAAGCCAATCGCCTTGTAAAATTATCAAATTCCCTTTTCTTCTAATATCTTAGTACTTACACAATGAGAAGAAAAAAAACTACCTTTCAAAACATACATACACATCACACCTTTTCCTTTTAGGTTCCATATATCTTTATATCTACATCTAAACCTAGCCTAATATGTAAGGGAAGTTTGAACATATTAATCGAAGTTCAAATATGAAATTTCACCCCGATATTCCCGGCAGGGTGTGATGAATAGTGTAATTGGATCTCCTAGCATTTGTACGGTGTCGCGATGATGTCGTTTCATTTTGCTCAAATCGATAAGATGGTACGCGTATATACTTATATGACGTACATATATGTATGAGTGTAGATTGAGTGAACAATTTGCTTTTATTAGACTAACTAAATAGTACGTGGTTTGAAATTCTCAATTTATATTTGCACGTACGTTCATTATTGTCGAAAAGATTGGCAAATTAAATTCTTGGAAATCGTTTATGAAGATCAAAGATGAAAGATTTTTTTTAATAATTATGTATCACCATATAAACATATCAGAGGGTATCCCTAATCAAATGGAAATATTAGAGTACATTTATGATTCTGTCCACCCGAAAAGATATAAAAAGATATAGTTTTGTATTATATAACCACACTAAACAGTTTACCTTGATAAATTATCTAGTTATAAATTCACACTATAAACTTAGATTGGTCGTTTATTTAAGTGTGGTTCTAATTTATGCAACCGTCACTTGTTTCTAGAAACGAATGGAATCGCTAGGCTGCCTACACCATGCAGGTTAATAATATAAAACCTGCTTTCGCTGACGGAACTTTTCCTTTCAAATTAGATTGGTGTTCCATGTCGCCGTATTTAGATGCTATGAGAATCCTATCCTCATTGTATCTCGAATGGAAGGTCCATTTTGCTATGGTATTTCCCGCACTGATATGATTTTCTGCAATAATATTGTTTGAAATACGCGTACATGTATGTAACTCAACTACATCAACAACTCATTATATAACTATATAGGCATCGAGCTCAAAATCTTAGGTATCGGGTCTACATTTCACATAATCGGAACCTATATTGACATTTGAGCTACAACCGGTACCAATATATACATACATACTCATCACGCCCGCCACGCTGTAGATGGCAGGTATCACGGATTATCATATGTCTCGATCCTTACAAACCATTTTCACTTCATTTTCACTCATACACCTCATCAGATTCACTCGAATATATGTATGTTAGGTGGAAAGTCGATGTAGGGGTCGGTTTAATAAGATATATGACAGATATTAGAAAAGGGCCACGCTAGAAGTACCTTTAACCATTACATAGTATAATATTATCTGCTATATTTGTAATAAAAACTTCTTATATAACATGTAGCTAATCTTGTATTCAATCCCAATTACTATACTCGTACCGCAAAGGGCATGCTATAATCTTATTATATTCACCAGATGTCTATCTCTGCAATTATAAAACCCATCCTGCAATAAAACGTGGCTTCCGTGTGCTAATTGTTGCCTCTCGCTCTTGATTTATCACTTCATTGACTGTGACAATAGGAAGCCTAGCACCGGAAGATAGTATGTGTCGGACTTATCTAGAAAATTACCCTTTCACGTCATTTCTTGCGTGATTTTCGCTGGCCGAGCCTTGGGAAGCCTTCCATATAAGAGACGAGGCATTTTCTCGCTGCTCACTAACGGCAAACAGGAAATATTAAGCGACACTTACAACAGGAAATGCACACTCTCATAAATACATAATTGGGCGCGGATACCTTGGCTGTACATTATTTTTTAAATAGTCTCTAGTTGGTCAGTTGCAAATTACCGTACTTTAAACGTCATCCTAGTTTCCCTGTAAAGGGCAGAGATGATAAATCCCCGTTGGGAATCTTTCTTTGGTTGGAATCCTTTATATATGTACTTTCTTTACCGAGGTTCGTGTCCCTCCGCATACACAGTCGGGAATTAATGCCACTTTTACTAATACTGTAAATCCTTAAACGTGTATTTGTAAAATATTCATTAGGGTTAATCACCCTAGCTGTGCTGTTTTTGAGCTTTTTCAATATATGTTGTAATTGTATATATTCGACAGAATCACATAATTACATAAATAACCAGAAAACTCTACATTTCGGAGGCATGAATACATACACTTTTATTTTTCACTCTAAGTTAAAATATTTGGTAACGGCTGCCTATTATCGAAAACAATAATGATTTATCTCTGTCATCTGTTCTAAGGTTATCCGAGTGATTGATTGAATAAATTTACAATCTGTAGTGTTGTGACACTGACAACAAATCCATTTTGATCTTTAATAATGCCGACTTTTCACATGGAACGTAACGTTTGCTTAGAAAAATGGTAAATTATATTAAAAAACATATTCCTATTCTATTCTTTCTTATAACTTAGTATATTTGTCCTTAATACTAGTTGCTATTCTAGATAAATGAAACAAACACCACTTGTATATCTCGTTTAACATTAACATACAAAAATGTAGTCTGTAAATTAATGTCGAATTATTGTTAATAATATTTGGCTATTCAGAGAGGGAATGCTGCCAGCATATGAGGCACTCTGCGCTCCAGTGACACCTAAAAATATTTAGATGTATTAAATTTATAATTAAATTATTTTAACTAGTTTTAAGTTTGTAAATATCATTTTAATTTCTTATTTGTTAAATAAATAAAACTTTTTTTTTCTTAATAATGTATGGCCTTTCTAGTGTTTATTGTGAAATGGTTTCTATAAATAACCTCAAAATATGCCCAAAATAATACTATAATACTTTATTGAGAAATTTGTCGTGTTGTTGAAAGTGTATATTTTTAAAATGACCTACTGAGACACAAATTAAATACATAATATCTCCCCTCGCTCTCATGCGTGCTCTTCTGTTCTTCACGCTACGTACACCCACCTTAGGAATGTCTCCAATTTTCTTCACAAGATTAAAATATATATCATTTAAATATATACATATACTCACACTTCTACGTCCCAACGAAGATAATGAATCGCCACCTGGAACGATCCTGACAAATCTCTCTTGCTTCACTCACACCCATTTTCTCATACAAACTCTTCTGTTCTTAACAAACACAAATTTCCTAAACAAATGATATTTGTCATTTGTGTACAAATCCTTGGTTACTTTATTACTCCTGTTCAATGACCAGACTTTATAGGCTATTAATAAACTCTATAATTGCATTCAAAACTAATTGCGCTCTGCAATTTAAATAATTATATCAATGGCCTAAACACAAAATTATGCCAAACGCTTCGATACATAAAAGCAGGTAACTAGTTTATTAGCATGCAAACATGGGTATTTCAGTTGCGAAATAAGTCCCCAGTATGTTCGAAATGAAGTAGAGGCTTAATCGCCTTAGCAACAAGATGGAATATTATGCAAGTTTACTCAGGTACTAAGCCGTACTTGAATATTTGGAATGAATATACATAGGTATAGTTTTACATAAATTAATACTAATATTTTATTTATTAGCGAAAAAGTGAATTTTTGTATACTCGAATTTTGTTTAACCCTATCAAATGTTTCAAGGAGAGACGGGTTGACCACCTTTCGCCTATCATTATCACTGTAGATGATCTACGTATTATTATTACAATTTCCTTGAAAACAAACATATTCGTTTGCAATGGGTTTATAGCAAGTTTCACACCGTGATATCCAGACACTATCCATAGTAACTTTGAAAACAACCATCACTGGATCCCTTTTTGATTTTTCCTTTATTCCTATATGCAACCTCTCTATGTTTTCATATTTATCTTTAAATATATTTTTTTTATTATCCTTAGCTGGTGTGCCACCAGGAATCGAACCCGGAACCCTACTGTGCGATCAGAGCGTCAACCTAACGCGTCACGGACATCGTTAAACAATTAAGCAAGCGAAACCTTGAATGATTAGAATATGCGAGCCAAATAAAGCTCTGAATCCTATTAATAAATATTCCATAAGCAAATCGGTTTTCGTCTTCTTAAGGCAAGTCATGTGTTTTTTAACATCAAGGAATAAATCGAGTTGTACACAATCAGAGACATGTGCAAAAACTAGTACATGCCTAAAACTGTACTTGGTACATGTAGGTGGTGCAATTTTAATGTGGCAATGTTTGTTTCAAAATTTAAGTCTAATATCAATTATTTTATTACGAAATGTTACATGGATACCGGTAATAATCTATTGCATCCATGGAATTATTAATTAGTAAGTCTTTCCCAATCACTGTTTTAGGAAAAGGTATGTTGTGATAATAAAGTGGCATGCAATGGACAAAGTAATACCTTTTATTTTAACTTTTTGCTTGAATTTCTCCGAGTATCCAGTATGAACATACATTGTACAATTAACAATTAGTTTGGACAATATCTAGATTAAAAATGGTTGGTTGATATTTAAGTGAAGTAGGTATATAATACTACAACTACATGCTAATGTTTACTGTTAGAACTTAGAATAACATTAGGTTTAACGAATAACTCGTCATATTACTTGCAACTAATTCATTACACGGTTGTATGAAATAACGTACACTTAAAATTCATTTTTGAACATCTTGGTAAATAAATATTCAAGTAATTATTTTTTATAAGCTAGTACTTAAACGAATATGAAAAATGTGGAATTACTCATCTTGTAGTGAATTATAACATCATAAGCCTAACCTAACCTTTGTTGAGTGTAAGTATTAAGTTTTGGTAACCAAATCATGTATTTATTTTGACATACATACACACCACGCCTGATTCCCTGTAGAGGGATAGGCAGAGATTACGGATCCCCATCTGTCCTGATATGTATAACAAACCATTTTCGATTCATTGACACTCATACACGTCCTTATACACATATATAAGATAGATATTAATATTATTTATTTTTCATTTCAGTTTTTTCTTAATCTTGTTTCTATTTATTTAATGTTGTTTTTATAATCTAGCATTCGAGTACACGTGGTGACCTGAAGCCTAGTGTTTACTTTTATTTAAATGGCTAGGTCAAGTGTATTGGCCATTGGCAAATTTTCCATTTGGTGAATCAGCAAATAATTCATAATATTGGCTTAGCTTAACCTTTTAAGGCTTTTGTTTAGACTTTACATTCCATATTAAAATGCATAACCTAATTGTTATTTTACTAAGCTGGATTTCATTATCATTTTTAATTGATTACGTTTTATTGCCGTAGGCTTTATCTCGATGCGATTTTACATTCATAAAATTTGTAGCCTAGCACATATAAGTAATATATAATAAACATCACACCTGATTCCTTGTAGAGGGGTAGGCAGATATCACGGATCACTATCTTTCCCGATCCTGAGAAACCACTTTCATTTCATTGACACTCATACACACTAGGTGGATATGTACTTCTATAGTCATCCTTTTCAATATTGCGTCTAAACTAGAAATAGACAAACAAATAAATCTCTTTATATTCAATAATGGAACTGTGAGGCATAACAGTGATGCATATACATTTACGTACTTTAACCCTTTTCGGGGTGGATAGAACCATGGAGACAAGATAAACATATAACAAGGGTTATTTTTAAATGAGATATTGACGGATCCATTATACACTGGTACCACAAATGCGATTATCTATCAAACATAGTTTTTTTGTTAAATAAAGTTCTACAAGAGTAACATACCTATAACTTACATTAATTTGTTGACAGATATTACAGTGGCAATGTTATTACAGAGTATTTCTATAAAATTTACTTATCTACAAATATTATATAATACTAATAAAATAATTAAAACATATTTAATTGGCGTAAATATTAAAATTATGAATGCATAAATATAAAACCATTATATTTTTATTCTATTTATCTCATATTTACTTTAAAAGCGATAACTTACTTTTTAAGATTTTGTGATAAAGTAAACCAATTAAGTATGAGAACAAGGTTTTAATTCGAGAAATAATTGAAGAACGATTGATATTAATATTTAAGGACTCGCTTAGATAAACGTTAAAAAATGTGCTACTTTTTTCACATATTACTAATTACATAATATTACAAATTCGAAGCACGCTCGTATTACCGCCATTTTTGGGTGAAAATAAGCATATTTCACACACACAAATTGCCAAGAAAACAACAATACAGAATGAAGAAATAACGCAACGAGAAAATAAAGATTTCACGCAAAAGTCACCATACATATAGGTCGGGGCCAAATCTGTTTTGCTTGTTTGTTTCCTTTAATGCGATTTTGTTATTCCGCTCGCGATCCCGAGGCGGTTACGCGCCCATTGTATTGATGGACGTTTATAGATATATGATTATAGTGACGAATAGCTATTGCGACATTAAATGGATGATATTATATGACTGACGAATATGTAGCGTTGATTATGCTTATTCAGGTCGTTAATGACAACGATGCTAGATCGTAAGGAACCTTAGCGTTTTGCAGGTTTTTTATGCACCTGTTGGTCTGGTTTTTTCTTAGGTATATGGGCGTGAGGATTTAGAGCTCATGCTAAAACTAGACTTGTGACACATGACGTAAAATACATCTTTATCAATATTACATCATTTTAAAGTTGTTGCAAAACAAAATGCTACATTTTAGTTTTGTTTACGTTAGAGCTATCAATCTGGGTTATAGACATGTAATGAATCATAAAATCTTGTCATTTTTCAAGTTAGGGTTATTTCCAGAATCAATAATCATAAAGTTTTGTAATAATATATCAGCTGATCTAATCTCGGATAGAAAAACCAACGATTTATGAAAACAGTAACAATGGAAAAACCTTTATTATATGCAAAAGGTTTTTATCCGAGTTATATGAAATATCAACTTAAATACATATGTTTCATTTTTAATACAGCTTCTCCATCGTCATTCAAAATCAACAGCATCTTTAGTCACACTTTAACTTAGTTGTAGTACATAGAAACATTCATATTCCTACATTATCTCTTCAAAACATAATATAGCATATTCAAAATATGCCAGGTCAATCTTACCATTACATAAAACGTTTTTTAGAAGCACTTTGGTGTTAGCATAAGTAACACTTCTAACTTTAATAGCATTCAGAGTATCCCGGGAAGTGTGAGAGATTCTGTCGGAAAAAGAGAGCAATTCATTAATCTCTTCTCTTTGAATAATGAAGCTGTATTCCACACAAAATGTAATCAAGAATTGGTCCTTTATCTTGAATATTTTCTAAGATTTATATTCTACAGTTTCGTCAGTTTTAGAGTGAAGAAACTAAGTATTTTGTTCATTTCAACTTATTTTTATGTGGTCTAAAAAATTAACACTCCTCTCTTTACGTATACAAAGTAGCTCAGATATTTTAAGTTCTCTAAGAAGTTCGAGTTTCGACAGTTACGAACAACATTAAGCTTAGTGTTTGACTTTACGACAAATGACGGGTAGCTTATTTGTCTAAAAGAAAACGTAACTCACCTACCAGGACTTGCTAGTAAGATATATACTAGGTTGAAAGTTATTTAATCCATACATATATTGTATTTGAGATGTTGCTCATAATGTGCCTTAGAACATTATACTTATCAATTATGTTTAGTCTTTTATATTTCAATTAAAAACTCGCACAGCCGCCGTTTCAAACATCGTGTTTCGCAGCCACTTCCTCAATACTTATTATTATCAAAATCTAGCTTTTGCTAAGGTCACGTCAAAGGAAAACACCTTTTTCTGCTATCAACAATTGACACTTTCGAGGCACACCAAACACAAATTAATTCCAAGGGCAAGGCCGTTTTATGTTTCGAATACATGCATACGAGTTGAATTCTGCCGATACTACGCAAGTTGCGTATTGGCTGACATTGGCGCCAATGAGGTCAGGTAATGAGTTTGCAAACGATTACCAAATTATAATATGGCATTTTACCAGATTTATAGGCTGTCAATGATATTCAAATAGATACTGATATAAATAAAAAGGCTATAAATACGATTCTAGCTATGTGCGAACCAGTGGTTGGCGGAACTACGCATTTTGAGTTTGACGGTCGCTAATTCAAGTTCAAATGATATGTGGTACGGGCCAATTACGTTATTTTGTACGTACAGGTTATTATTACACACGCTTACCTTAATCCCCGAAGTGCTACTCAGTAATATAACTGATTCATGTACCAAAATCCTCTTTAAGTAGCCGTTTTATTGAGAACATCAGATTAGCCCTAAATTTATTCAAAGTTCAAGTAGAGAAAGATTTCTCAGTGACATGTTTCACTTCTAAGGGTCCAAACTTATAATCGATAAAAAAAACTTTTAAATCCTTCCATCGCTTCCGGAGTGGAAATGAGAAAGTGCGTAATGCTTATACAAATCGCAGCTTACATGGTCTTGTATGTTGGTTGTTTGTGTTGTTTCTTTCTTTCATTCTTTGTCCAATGTCCAATGTTTTTTAACTTCTTTAACTTAGCTGTGTAAGCTGCTCCCGGTGTCTTTATTAAAATTTATTATCTTCAAAAAACTATGACACTTGTTTTCTATAACCTACATTTGGATCTAAAAATAAGCGGAGTACAATAAGAAGTTAGCGCTTACCAAAAAATCAGTATGCAATGGGGTATCTGTACTATAGTATTTTATTATCTGTGACCTACATACGTATATATCCCAAGATACCTATTATTCCTTCACGATGTGACATATTTCCAACATTTAAACCTTACTAACGGGCTCATGATGGCAAAAATGTTCAACTTAATATCTGCCCGTGGCAGACATTCAACTATTAAATAAAGTTTATTCTTCAGTTACTAGAGACATAAACTCTTATGTATAAAGAAAGTTAATCAATGAATTAACATTACTCTGCGGATTACGAAAACCGCATTATTCGTGGAATTGCAAAAGCAACGAACTCTCCGTAACCTGGTCAGGCAGTTGCACTTGACCGAATAAAAAGTACCTACTTCATCGTACTTGGTTCAGTTCAAAGCCACGCGAAACAATGTGCTAGAGGGACCTTACATCTCTATCTTTGACTACTAATTGAACAGAGATGTCAATATTCAAAGCCAGTGTACATAATGTTACACTGTACTTAATCCGGGCTTAAATTTAGAGGTAATCGGAAGTTGAAAATTGACTACAATTATTTTATATACGAACGTAAATATAACTGCGAGGTATCATCAGTGTGTCATCTATAACAAAAGTATTTTTTCCTGGTAACTTTGACACTTGTAATTAGGTACCTACCGTGTAATGGCACAACAGATTTCCATGAGATACTGAAATGGCCGAGGTTCTCATAATGAAACTGCATTTAACAAGTCATCTGTACTGCATTGTTGCGGATTTCTGAAGTTGTCACTTGGTACTTACATTTTAGTGTTGCTATTGAATTATTTTAAATTTTCATACCATATTTACATAATCTTTTATTTATTTTAAGTTATATCATACAGTTCAGACTAATTGATCCACAATATACTATCGAAATCGTCTTTTTGATATTTAAGATTGCATTATAAAGAAATGACCATTTGACTATCGATTTAAGTGTCGACGAAAATCAAGAACTACAATTTTTCATACAACATGCATAATTGAAAATGAGTATGCTAAAAGAGATTATAGGTTTTCACTTGTTTTTGATGACCTTGAAATCTATTTTTTTTATACAACAGAACATGTTACGGCAAAGAATCCTTCAAAACGTGTTGAAGGGAAAGTAAAAGTATCAATCTCTTGTGATTACTATAAAGTCACGTATTACACCAATAGACATAGTTTTGTACGCACAATTGTTTCGAATAAACCAAGTTCTAGGAATTGTAGGTAATGTTAGGAAACATGCTGACATATAAATTTGATTAACAGCCTATCAGTACTAAACATTTATTATTATTTCGCAAAGCGTTACTTAAGGTAAGTACAAACAACTAGTCGTACTAAAAATACAAACGCTTTACGACCGAACCCTTTTGGGGCAGCAATAGGCTTGAGTGACTATTTTGGTATGTATCAAGGTCTTGGTCACTCAAACACCACTATTCATAAGATAGTCAGATATTTAGTGATACGAATTGTATAGTGTCCTCTTCAGTAGACTCTAAAGATACCCAACTATAGGAAAATATTGTTTAATATACACTTCATAAGCAATTAATGGATGTGAGTGAAACAAGGGGATTTGTCTGAATTGTTCCAGGTGGCGACCGATAGTCTTTGCTTATATCCTTAGGTGCGTTTGAATATATGTCTGCATGTTAATAGGATACAAATATAATACCTTGTAATCCTAACAGTGAATAAAATAAATGATTTCAAATTCAAAAGCAATAAAGAACGTTTTATAAAAAATAAATAATGGATAAATAAACGAGCGGCCCGTAATGAAGGAGTCTCGGAGAAAACAAATAAGTCTCTAGGGACCATCTTCAGCAGAAGGCCTTATTAGAAGGATTTCGCTTAAAAACTCCCTTGGAAGCCAAATGAAACAATATTATGGAGCAAAAGCTTGGTCAGATTTACTACAATACATACATAAATATACGTTCACGTCCTTATAATCTATTTCGGAGTGGACAGACCCTAGAGAAATGGACTCTATCTGCATTCATTTTGGGAATATGATGACATTTATGTGAAAAATTGGCGATAGGTTGCTAGTTCATTAGATTTCATTAGCCCTTAGTCGCCTTCTATGACATGTTAGAAAGAATGGCAGCTAGTTAGAATTTAATTTACTACCCAGTTTTGAATGGACCAATAAATTTACCATATTATAATTTAAGTATTTGCTATTTATTAGAAAGGAAAGGTTTCCTTTTCTTTTTTCTCACACATCATAAATGATGTGTTTTATAATAACATCTTTTCAAACCGTATAAATATTTTCACGTTTGTAAATAATATTATTCACGTAAACAGAAAACCTACCCATACAATTTCAGTACGGGACATACGTAATGATATATCATTTTCCTCGTAAGTCACGTTTCGCTATCTTGGAAGAAAACATAAAAAGGTTCCTTTGTCTTCTGTCACTGCTTGGGAAACAATAGATACGTGAACATAGGGTGCATAATTGACAACTATGTTCTTTTGAAATGGTCGCGTTTAGATGATTTGCGGTTCGTTTACAAATTGAAATTGCAGTTTTATAAACTTAATGTATTAGCTTGGAGTAGGTATCCATCACGTTTTTACCTACCTCAATATGTGGACGGTTTCGTGCTATACTAGTACGAAAATAGCATATAGTAGGTGTTTTTCTTCTCCACATGTTCCGCCGATATATATATAAGAAGGATTTTAACCTTGATAGGTAAAGACAATAACAAAAGTATATTAAGGTTCCTAGATTCTATGTACACTAAATGGTACCATTTATTCTATTTTCCACATTCATTTCTCAATTCGTCCTTCAAACCTTAATCATCCTATTATCCCCTGAATCTATCGACAAAATACACATCCTCGTATGTATATTACATGTAATAGTGCGATTCGGGAACGTTTTAGTATGCAGTGACGATTATACAGAAAGATACGCTTAGGTGGTTTGGGAACATGCATGAAAGGAAGATAACGACGACCAAAAATTTTAAGAGCGATGGTGAATTAAACGGTTGGATGTGGAAGGCTAGAACATATACACATTCTTTGTAGCTGCCGTTATATCCTGCTAGTCGTAGAATGATACTAAGGGACTATGGATACCTGTCACCAATGTTCCAAATTGCATCACAACCCAAATATTTATGCTCAATGAGATATTATCACCAAGGTTCTCGAAAGGGATAGAAGGACGTGAAGGTAGAGATGGACGGGGTAAGCTGCGTAGAACTTATCCAGATCAAAATGGACATATTCCTCTTAAGGTTTGTAGCACAGATATAGAACAGAACAACATGTATAAGAAGTGTAATAGGTGGGAGTGAAGTTAGACTTGTCAGGACCGTGCACGTTACCTATTGATAGTCTCTACCCATTCCGTTAGAGAAGTAGAGGCATGAATATATGTATTACATGACAATAGAAGTATACATAGATTTCTTGAGCATCTTTTTCCTACTCACTTTCTTATTTTCCTGTAATCATTGTTAACATTGATTGCTCTCTAATTACATTGTCTAGGCGTTATTCGTACGATTTTCTTGGATTTTTCCTACAAAGCCGCCGCAACGTATACGTAGCTAGTGTTTGTTTATAATGATTAAAATGAGTGAATCACTTTGTTCATGATGTTTTATAAAATGTAGCAGACATCACGAGTACCCTAAAATTTTCAACTCATTGTATTTGGACCTACAAAATATTTAATTGTTAAAAAGTAATTCACATACGGTCGACATGTAATAGGCCTTGATTTAGAAATTCTTTTTTCATGGTATGTTTCTTAGAGAGCTAAAAACATATTCAGCTAAAAACTCCATTTCATAATTACAGCACACAATTACAAATATATTCTTTTGAACACTTGGTCAAGATGATCTTCTCTATATCCTACTGGCTTGAGACACCTAAATAGTCAATGTAAACAATCAACAGAATACGTTTATCTAGGCTATCTAACCTACATCATCATAACGAATTGACTACAATGTTTCTTATTATTCGAAAACCTAACCTTATATTACATACGTCACACCTGTCTCCCTGTAGAGGGGAAGGCACGGATCACGAATCACCATTTGTCCTGATTGACATTCATGCACACTAGGCTGTCTTAAGTACTTCTTATATTGTAACCGTATTTCTTCTCATTTATTATTTTTATTAATACCAAATTGAAGTGACACCTCGAACCCACGTGTTAACCAGATAGTCAGTACTCAATGTGACAGGTGGTCAGCCATGTCGCCATTTACAAGCACTAACTATTACCTGTTCGACGAACAGGTAGGTTTCCTCACGATGTTTTCCCTCACCGTATAATTCAACGCATTTCGTAAATGTTTTTTTATTACGAAAATGTACATAGAAATTCATTCAACTTCATTTCCATTGGTACATGCTCAAACGGGATTTGAACCCTGTACCCACTGATACAGAGCCAAGCTCCAAACAACTGAGCTACGTCGAATTAAAGAGGTGTCCATAGAATTACTACCTTCGCGATTGCGGAGATGGACACCTGAACCTCTGACTACCCCGCAAGGGTTAATGGTCGTGAATGCGTTTTTGTTTTGTTTTCAAATTGAAGTCTTGGGATTTAGGAGCAATATCCACAGTAACCTTAAGCCGTAAGCAAAAAAGACTGAATCGGAAACTCATAGATTACGTCCAGAATGTATATGAAGGACATAAGAGTAACGATAATTGTGCAATAGGAAAATGATCAGCTCCCCATACACGCGTAAATTTTATCAAGGCAAGATCATAAAATCAGTTTGTCCCAGATGATACGTCTCCATGACGTCAGCACTTTGTTTTCTTTGAGATAACTAAATTAATCTATCTAAAATATTGGCGAGAGCCGAAGATGTTTTGCTAAGAGAAATTTCAACACCATACTCAGAATTTATCTCAAATACAACTTATCTGACGTTCATATCAAACGTGAACGTTAAATACAACTCAAATTGATATCTAACTCCACAAGTTTGTGTACAGAAGCATTTTTGGGTATTACGCAAAAGTGCTGTTTAAATATGCCCAAGATTATAGAACATTAAAATACTTTCATATGTCTTCATAAGGATTGTCGGGTATCAGTCAAAATGATTTATGATGTTTTTAAAAATAATGCTTCTAAGTTTATTAAACTTCCCAGTTGAGAAGTTTAATTAATTTTACAGCAATGTTTATTCAGTACACAGCAACATTACCAGTACTACCTATAGACATTTAACATTTATTTAAAACGTATGTATAATACCTTTATATATTTGAATTCTCTACAATTTCTCTGGCTTAATGTTACCGTATAGCAATCTAAGCTCTTTTCCATTATAATATATCTTCTTCCGTTATAATCTAAAACCAATACAGTATTATTTATATAATTTACAAATATAGAACCTATTTTAAATTATGAATCCACATTGAATGACCTTGGGAACTTAAATCATATTTTTGTTAAGTATAAAGGATAGAAACTGCAACAGATTCACGGATGAATACTAAAAGAATAATATAATAAGTTTTTATATCCATTGATTTTGCTATGTTCTTTCTCATTAGAAATTTAGAATGAAAGTGAAAATCTCGTCACATGGTTATCTAGAGAATGATTACACCTTATCGCAAATCTCTGTTTGAACAACTTTACATAATGGTGAAAATGTCTAGGTCTCGGTTAGGGATGATGGATTACAATCAGCACTGATCATCCTTATTCACGAAAAAGTAATAACTCAATTGTAGCGACTATAGAGTCATTAATTGAAGTCGTTAGGCTAGCCTCAAATCACAAACAGAGCCGCGTATAAACATATTTTCATTAACAATCGATTGGTTATTTTAATGTACGTGCTACTCGGCCTGAGTCAACTTTGAATATC
>JAMBLF010000795.1:0-190990 GCA_030578115.1 Leucoptera coffeella
AATTTCAGACCGTGTGGAAGTTGCACAGAGGGTCAAGGAGGAGATTGTCCCGAGACCTGTATATCGGCAGATGGAAGAGAACGGGGCATACTTACAATAAATCGACAGTTACAGCCCCCGCCGTTCACGTGTGCCAGAATGACATTTTAGTAGTAGATGTGGTCCATAGAGCACCAGCACATGCCCTAGCAATCCACTGGAGAGGCCAACCTCAGAAGGAAACTCCTTTCATGGATGGAGTGCCAATGATAACTCAATGTCCCCAGCCTGCTTACACTACATTCCAGTACAAATTCGCGCTTCTGCGGCGGGAACTCACATGTACCATGCTCACTCAGCGGCAGACGCAGCCGATGGCTTGGCTGGGGCCTTTATTGTGCGACAGTCCAAAAGAACAGATGTAGTTCGTAATCTATACGACGTAGATAAGACTGAACATACGATATTTATTACCGAATGGGGCCACTCCATGGGCCCTTTGTCAGCCTCGACGAAAGTTCCCAACGCTGATTCATTATTGATCAACGGGAAAGGAAGAGTTTCCGATGCTCCAGGGACTCCTTTAGCCAAGTTCGTTGTTGAAACTGGCAAAAAGTTTAGATTTAGATTAGGGTACGGCGGCGGATTGAAAAGTTGTGCAGTGAATATTTCCATCGAAAGTCACAGTATGAGGCTGATAGCTTTGGATGGAAACGAAGTGGAGCATCAAGATGTGAGCTCTATTCAATTGAATAAAGGGGAACGCGTTGATTTCGTTTTGGACGCTGTGCAGCAATCTGGTGTTTACAAAATTAATGTTCAAGCTGATGAAGAATGCCAGAGAGGCTTAGAAGGAAAAGCTTTATTAGCGTATGAAAACAAAAAAGATATCAAGACGCTCGATAGAGTGTTTATTCCAGCACGTACAACATTTACAACAGTATTTAGTGCTAAATGTGAACAGACAGAAGTTCTTTGTGTGAGTGAAGTGAATGCAATCAATAAAATGCCATCAGACCTATCAAATGAAATTGACACCACCATTTACGTGCCATTTAACTATTCCACGAAACAAATTTCAGTTAAACGAGTGGGTAAGTCATTATATAACCTAGCACACTTACGGTACCTTAGAAATATGGCCAATATCTAAATAACATGGTTGCATTTTAATGCTAGTACCGCCTGCAATCATCTATTTTCACATTTCATTATTCTATTTGTTTTCCACTAAACAGGTTTAGCTACCCACGCAGTTCGGCTTTTGGTACTATAACTGGTTTGTTTGTACTTTATGTTATGATCGTATAAGAAGTAAAAGTATTCAAAAATTGTGTCAAGTTGTGACTATTGATAGGAACTAAACTCGAAATGACACTCATAAATTTATAAGAAGCTTTTAAGATGAAAATGTTTTCTTACTCTTAAAGTTTTATCAAAACATCTATGATACATCAAGCACTAAATCCCACGAAAGTATGAAATTTACATCTAAACTAACTTAAATAATATAAACGATCTTTAAGTCCAATGTTAAGTAAATCAGAGTTCTTGATAATACTTAAAAGAAACAATTTGTTATTGACGACGTACAGTATAGATGATAAAGACAATAATTATCCTTGCACATAGTTGGTTGTATTAAAAGAATGGATTCGAGTCGTCGCGTCATGGCCCAAGGTCATCTTGGTTCTCATTTCGTAAGCGACCGGTTTACTCTATTATTTTGCAAACGCAAGCCTGACATGCGATCCGATGACTTATGGTGTACGAGAAGCTTCAATAACTAGGTTAAATTACTTAAGTGTGCGGTTTATGTCTTATTGTGTGTTATTTAATGCTATGCAAACAATAGCTACCATACTCGTACAATACTAACTCTTAAATATAATAAATTGTATGCAGACCAAGCTTAATCACGTATCAAACATAATTTAATAATCATTCAAGACCTGAACTCCTGTATAATCAGAGCAGTCATAATACTATGACATAACTAAGTCTCGTTTTACTTAGTTTGATTTTAATGAAGATTAAGGAATAAGTAACAATTTCGTCAAACATACTTTATATCGCAAAATTGCATCCATTACTATGTAGATCCTAGAGATTTTCTGTCAAATATACCGAGACTAGTGTAGCTATATAAACGTAAGCCTTACAGGAATCAACTGAAGCAAATCCCGTCGCCCCGGGACGATTTTTCGATCAATTCGTGCGCCGGAAAATGAGTTTCCTAACAGCCTCGCCTGTGATCGGTTTCGAATTAATTTAATGTTATGTCTTTGAGGTTACGATGGAAAGCTGCATGTAATCAACTCTCGAGATAATCGTCGCAATAACTGAGTGCAGCCTATAATAAACCTCTATCGGCACTTGTTGCCTTATTATAATGCAACCGTCTTATGCACAAAGATTTATAGACGTTTCACTGTCACTTGTTTAATAAGCATTTCATGATTTTTTTAATTTTTAGTTGCAACACGCTATTATTCAATCTTATGAGATATTCTATTGCTGTATATATCTATGTATTTTATAGTATTTTCCAAATAATCGTAGAGTCAAATTAATAAATAGTTGTGCCAGATTGTAAATGTATCGACCAAAAGTGGTTAACAATGCTTTTTAAATTGTTATCCTCGTAATCAGCGCGTCTTTGAGACAGAATATCGATACTCAAAGTTGCCTTCTCCAAGGTAAGGCATGTCAAAATCAAAAAGGAATAGCTAAATTCCATAACACTGTTTGAAATTGTTCATCACATTGCATTCAGTAACACTGATGTGATTGTAGGGAAATTTAATATTGAAATAAGAAACGTAGAAAGTGATCAGAGCACGATAAATTGCAACGATACGGAGAAAACAGAAAAGTGTCTGATCATTGCTTGTTTCTAAATGTAATTTACACATTACGTAAAACTGAACTACGGGTTACAAAATCTTAACAAATAATGAGCACTGAAATGAACACAGCAACAAGGAATGCAGTCCTGTAGCATGTTTATCTATTAATATGATATAATAACAGATGTGATTGCTTCACACGAACCCATGAACATTTGAATAAAATATATGTATTGATTACTAAGCGATTATGAAAACACAAGGTTTCTCTGTGCATTTATTCCATTACGTCACAACCATAGTACAGATATTATCTGTACTGTGTTATAAATGAAACACACACGAATAATATAATTAGTTTTGTCTAGCGGCTGCTAATCATTTATCATTTTTCTGGTAATCATACAACATAATAATATCCTAGTTATAATTCAAGCAACATTACACTATCCCAGTGTAATGTTTAAAAGTATTATAATAATGAACGTGATTACTATGTAATTTTTGTAAAGGTATATTTTTATTCATACAAATTACATTACTGAAGTGACTTGATTGAAAATTTTGATAACATATTCATGAAATATTAATTTATATACTGTGATAAATGAAACGATAAAATAAAACTTTCGATTTTTGTAATTAGAATTTAACTTTCAATTGCTCTTATGGTAATGTTAACGTTATTTATGGTGGCCTTAAGTTATACATGTAGAAAGTTTAATGCGAATATGTACATATGAATAAATGCGAATTAGTGTTGACTGTTGATACATGCTATTTTATTCAGTTTGTATTAATTAACTTTATAAATACGTATTTCGAATATTCCAATATTATATTTACTTTTAGTATTATTACACCTATATTACGTTATATCACTTACTTAATAAAGAGAGTACTCACTATACTTACTCACTGTATTCAATAATGGGATTTCATACATAGGACAAGTGTCTGCTACAGAGTACGTAGGGGGATTATAAGTAAGGGTAAAGTTGCATATGGTCATATCGCACGTTGGCCATATGGCCATATGACATTTGGCACGTTGTGTTCCATGTAATACGTATTGTAATACGTATATACGTTTATTAGATGAACATACAAAGGGACTAGTTTAATTGATGTAATACTGTCCCAATGATTATTATTATTGCCAATAATGGAAAATAGGCTGAATAAAAGTTATTGCTCGCTAGACTAACTTCATTTTTCTTCCTCCAGAGAGTTGGGGCCAGACAGATGGTCATCGCTTCACATATCCAGCATCACCACTCCTCACGCAGCATGCTGACGTAGACCCTGAAACTCTATGCTCTGCAGCATCAGAAACTGGTGAAGAATGCGTCAATGTGAAGGCAGTGCCACTCGGATCCACTGTAGAACTCATCATCTTTGATCAAGGTAAAAAATTTTTTGACGCAATAACAAAAAGAACATATTTAAAGTGACAGAATGTTTAGTTTATTGTATGGATCGCAAGACTCCTAAATGCAAATAATTTGTATGTCTCGAGTTGAATTCCAACAATCTGCTGTTGATATCAAGGTAAAAGATTTCGTGTGCGGTACTCCCTTTTGGGGGAAGAATCTTGAGTAAAAACCAAAGTCAATGAAGGTATTTTAAACTCCTCTGTCAAACTCCAAGTTATATCAGATAACCAGTACCCAACGTCATGAAATAGAAGTTAATATGGACTTACAACTATGATACATGGTTCAGATGTTCAAGTTTGTACAAGACATAAAGTAGTACAAAATTAATCTGTTGTTAAGCAAAATATGGCAAAACTCCTAAGGCATCGTCGGTGATCCGAACAAAACGTTTCATTTTCTCTGAAGCTAAAAGGGCAATTATGCTAATTACACTTCAAATAAGCCTTGTTGGAGAAATGTTATCAAAATTGAATCAAGTTCATTGAGTGAACCCGAATCGTGTAATTATTACAGCCTACAGGTTTATAAGTTACAATAATAGATATCTACGAAGAGATCTTCAACAGTCTCAGTCAATCATAATGAATAAACGTAACGCTATATAAAAAAACCATAGACGCAATAAGTACTATGATTTAATTATTTTGTTTTCCCGTAGTTGTTAAATAATTTCGGATAAAGACCACTAGCCTAAAATATTTTTAAACAAGTTCTAGTGTTTGAAATTTCAAATAACTTACAACATTGTTAGCATAGCAGGAGCGTAAACATCCAAGTACATATCCTCCATTCAACGTGTTTATGAGACACAAAATGTAGAGATTTTAAATTATGCAACATTTTGAAGGATTTTGTGGTACAAACCGTAAAAAGTAAGGCTTGGTGTACATAGTACCTTATTTACTATTCCGTCATACGTAACAAAATACACTGTGTAACACAGAAAAGTAAAGAAAAGTGAGATTAGAATACGTTTAATAATACTAGTGTATCAAATATGTTAAAGGGGGTTTAGCGATAAAATAGTAGACATCATACTTCCTTAGTATTTCTGCAATTACACAACATCTGAACCTAGCAGATTATTGAGAGTAAAAGTAAATCAAGCATTTTGAATGAGCCCCTCAATAGGAAACCGAAGTTGCTCTTGCAAGAAACGCAATTACGTAACATTATTACGATACGGTAGACATTAGAGCGTAATTCGCTGCGGCCCACTTACAAGCGAAGGCTCGTGCAAAGAGCTCTATTGACATAATATAGTAAAAATAAAATATAACCGCGTACTACTTATTCGGTGACCAGTTACATCACTATCTATTAATACTTTTTGCAAAAAGAATTTGTTACAAGATCGCGCAGTCATACACCGAAAATAAAAACAATAGGTTTATTTTTCTATTGAAGAAGGCGTTAGACATTGATTATTGATAAAGCCTTTGAAAGGAAATTTAGATGTTATGTGTTATGCAACTATTTTTTTTACTCAAAATATTTTATTGAAGTGTATAGGATAAACATTGGAGTAGAAAATTCTTACACGTTTCTCTACATAGAAAAATATCTTCACACATAATAAATATATTGCGGTACACTTTAGTACACGGAAGCCTGTAGGCGGAATATCGGTTCGCAAAATAAACTGCTTTGCTGAACATATCCAATGATGTAACCGAACCTGCCGGGAAATAAAATGAATGGAGCGAATAAAAGCTCTTATATAACAACTAGGATAAGCGTTAGTTATTTGGAACGGGCCACAAACTATTTCCACAGATAAGCGAGCAGCCACAAACATTTTGCTAGTTAACGATGTATTGTGACGCACGCGGGCGAGTGGCCGCGGGGGTGCCAATTTATCTCGTGACAGATTTCTGACGAAGAATGATTGTTTCGGACATGTCAATAGTAATGATGGCAATTTGCCACCCTTATTAGACCAACATCTGCATAAATGAAGTTGAATATTATTTCTGATAAATGTATCTTTAATATTTTGGTTGTTATAATGTGTCGTGTAGATACTTATTATTTTTTAACAGAATACTAATCAATGAAACTGCTATCATTTACATATTTCTTATATATACATAAAAAATTAATCAATAATTTGTCAAATTTTATATATTTATTTACTTCAAATTAAGGTATTCTGTAGAGCCTTTGACTGTCAGAAATATCTAAGCCTTTTCCAAATACAACCTGAGAATCATGTTTTAAATGATGCGTTCCACGTACGCATCTATATACGTTCCCAGGTTTGAATTGCGTTGACTTTCCTGTTTATTCAAAAGCGTATGTGCAAAGCGCGAACACAAACTTTGTAAGCACTTTCGTGTGAATATGCCAAACATTACCTTTGTTCCAAGAGGAAGTGTTACATAAGGCGAGCTTGTAGAGGCGGCATTTTGTAAGGCCCTGCAATTGTGGCTTCTAAGACACAAACAACTTTGCAGCTTACATACTTTGTTTCGTTAATTGCACACATAAAAGCTTTACTCTTTCGCACTAGTTTTACTCTTTACTAGTTTGCATTTGGTTAAAAACTGAATCTCAATGTTCATGTAAAAAAGTGATTTACAATATGTTTTCGTGTCTCTGAGGTTCTGTCCACTTCGAAAGGGATTAAAAGACTATCCCATGACGAACTTAATACTTGTAAAATTACCTGATTCATAGATATTATACTGTATTTGGTATATTTATTTAATCATAAATATAACAAAACCAACATAGTAATTACTCCTCCTAATTTGGTTTCGTTTGTTGACAGGTGGTGAATCCGACCACATATTCCATCTCCATGGCAACAGTTTCTACGTGGTCGGCATCAGAGTATTCAATAGCAGCATTGACAAAGACACCGTTCAAAGCATGAATGAAGCTGGCTTTCTGTTTGAGAGTAAAAACTTAGACAAACCTGTATTAAAGGATACCGTAGTCATACCGAAATTCGGTGTGGTAGCACTACGGTTTAAGGCAGAGAATCCAGGTTATTGGATGATGAGGGATGAGAGGTCTTCCCATTGGACCAGAGGGTTAGACTTTGTCCTCAAAGTGGGTGATGAGACCGATTTTGTACAAGCTCCGACTGATTTTCCTAAGTGCGGATCCTACGTTGGTCCCGAATATTTTCTGATATAAATTGTAAATGTTTATTCTTTTAAGCGCCTGTGCTTTATGCTTAGTTTTATTTATTGAATATTGGATTTATGCTCAGTTTTGAGTAGTGATAGGTAAAAAGCTATGATTTTAAATGTACGAATTTATGTTAAGCATATCTAAAGAGTAGCATTGTTGCAAATAATTTTATATTCATTTTGTAGAAGTCTTATATTTTGTCAATAATTAGAACATTGAAACAGAATATAATTTATTTTATATCAATTTAACTAAGGATAAGTTTGGGTTCGTATTCGTTAGGCTCAAGTGTTTCCCTCCACACAATTTCACTTGCATCTGCTGTAAATAATTTTCTTTATGTTATCATAAATCATATTCAATTTAAACATTAAAATGCAACTGGTCTATTCAAACGATTGAGGTTGTTTTTAATTAATACATAAATTTCGAAAAGGTATTTTTTGCATCCTAAACTCAAACAGAAATTCAAGTTCCATTTGTTTTCGTTCCCGGAAATAAGAAAGATCGCTTTAAAAGCTACTTTTTCACATTCTAGAGGTGATTTATGCAAAGAATGGTTCCTGGGATTTGCTGCTGTTTCAAACTATTCTTGAAAAGCAGATGAATCAAACTTTAAATGTTCTCTTAGTTCGCCTTTCGTAATTGTGATTTTGTGAAAGTCTTTGATATTTTCACGCTTTTGTAAAGAAAGTTGTAAATAATAGTAAAATAAACATGTGAAGATTTTAATGTATTTTAATAGTTGCCTTTCTAATATGGTGTGTACATACATATAGCATAAGCGCTTAGCTTAAGAGGGTAAGGCAGACATTACAGTTCCTAAACTTTTAAACAAAAATACGAACATATAGTAAAATACAATCTACATCTTCAATAACTGTTATACAAAACACAATGAGAGCAAAGGTATTTCGAAATATGCTGGTTCCGTTACCAAAAAGATAAATGCGCTCTCCACATTGTACGCCAATCGAAAATGTTATCTAACCAGACACTCAATTGACAGGCTTCATCTCACCCCGTGTATTTTTATAGGAGATTAGCCATATCTTTTTTGTGAATTAAAATTGAAGGTTAGTTTGTTAGTTTTTCAGAAGAAGCTCTATTCATATCTAACCAAGACCTTTTTCACTTAAAGAGCCTAACAAAAAGAAGCATATGGCCATAAGAATTACTTTTTGACCAGGTAATTAGCACCCGTAACCCTCATGTTGTTGGGTTTAGGTCAAGTTAATGCAATATAGAAAAATAAATTTTACTCTACATTTACGCTTGCAGCTTTGTCTATAAGCAAGATATGGACCGAATGATTAAAATTGATTCATGGGTTTTTATAACGACAATGTTGTTATGGTTTTCCATTACATTTAATTTCAAGTTGAGTTACCTAGTAGTACTTTCACTTATTAGAGGAAGTAAATCAATCATAACGAAACGGTAAACACCGAAACACATAGATAACAATGATGGATGAATTGATTCACATACTCGTAAATAAAACGATCAACCAATACAATAGCCCGGTCTTCAAAGCTGTTTCAAATTGATTAAAAGAAAAGGACAAAGTATAGAAAGTGTTGTACATTGACTAAGGTAATTTGAAAAACTTATTAAGTAAACTAAGATTGAAAAGAAACACGTGGAGAACGTAACGTGTTTTGTAACACGTTGTTGACATTTCAACTGGGCGTGCGATGACGGTGAAAAAAGTATCGATTGTGGGTCTCATTAGTGATTTGAAAGGAAATAGAAAGTTTTTTTACAGTGGAATTTTACTCGATAAAAGTGGGACGGGCGATTGTGAAGCGACTGCTCTATGCCGGCATTGTTTGTGAACTCCGCCTTGCAGACACCAAAGGTTACAACTTGTAAGCTTGTGACCGATGAACATTCGTACGAGAGGAAGTTTGGCAATATAAAGTGAACGAGAAATACTTTTGTGTAGTCTGAAGCTGAAGCTGAAAACTAGGGTGTTTATAAACCAAGGATTGGGCTCCTACTAAGAGAGAAATTAAACACTAAGTTTATGGATTCAATAAAATGAGATAGCTTACAATAATTTTCTTTTTATCATAGTTGCCTTAATTGCACATAAATATAAAGTCTTATTTAACCCAGTTACATAACAGGTACATATACATAACACACTCCACTTAGGTGGTAAGTAGACACTACATACTTACTAACCACATTTTTCCTGTTCCTAGCACTTTTACTTAACTGTCATTCACACACCTTCACTTACACCTACAGTATAAGCCAGCATAAGTACTTTTTAGATTTTCCACCGCGATATCATAAAAAATGACGGCCTTATTCCGTGACTATACGAAGATAAGTCGATGCCTTTGTAGGGGCGATCAATCTCTGTGTGAGAGGTCAATTTGTAAGTACCTACCGCAAATTGAGGTTGCCCACCATTAATAAACGCCAACGTTAAAACCACTATTAGATTTGGGTTGGATTCTTGTTTATAAGTCAATCTCTGTTTACCTTGTAAATGGGAATTTATTACATCATTCCAAAGCAATAAATAATAAGTGGAGATTTTAATTGGTGATATCTCTTAATTACCTTAAGTATTTTATTAGGATACAAGTATTTCCTAGTAAAATATTGTTGATATCATGTAGTAAAATCTGTTACAGAATTTGTATCTATAATTGAGCTACACACAACGTATTGAATCCTAAACTCCATTCTTGTTTCTTGCATACAATTGTTCAACAAACGCTTTGTATAATAACTTGCATTGTCAGACAGAACAACACGGTTCATTGTTTCTTTTTTGTATATTTCTTACATAAGATAAAGCCATGGTATGTTATTATTGTCTGAGCAGTCCAAGTTACACTCGAAGCATAAGAACATCGCTTCACTGACATAATTTCCACTGAGAAACAAATCAGGAAACGTTCTCGTAGTTCCACACAATGGAGTCCCAGCGAATTATGAGGTGATAAACTTCACGAAATCGTTTCAACAGTAAAAGGGAAGACATACGCACGCCATTAAGGCACAGAAATCTTAATGGCATTGATCATTACAGAATATTGGCCCTCATATATCTGGTATACAATTCAAATCTTCTATATAACTAGACAGATTACTTCATTATATGAATCTTGAACCTTGAATGTAGACAAATAAGTTGAGGAGACGACGAATAACATGCAATAATATGCATTGAAGGGAAATATAGACTTTGTGTCGTACATATATGTACGAGTAGTTCTTAATCTCGAAGATGGGCACTCGAGCCTCTGACTACCCCACTACCCACAACTATATTAAAAAGGGACTATACACACAAAACGACAGGCGTATGTTTATTTATATAGTTCTTATATCTCAAAATTTTAGGTTTGTTGTTATTAGTATTGTAACCTGACTGTCACATACGCAGAACTAAACTAGCTTAATTACAGTATAATGAAATATCTAGGTCACTTCCGGGTGTACAGATCTATGAAATTAACAATCAATAGCAGACGCGATTGAATGACGTATAGATTTATCTAGATAGATTTCACTGTACGTTTATTATATACCTAATGAATACATTCATTAGTACATTATGTCCGATGAATAAGAGTTTTGCACGTCATGTGTGGTATTGAAGAGAAAGGTATGCAATTGTTACTTTTATTGAATCCATCATTGCTTTAGTGTCGATAAATTTTACAATAAAAGATTTATTGGTGTAAAAAACAACACTAGACACATACTCATTCGTATCTAAATATTTTTATTATTATAATCAAAACAACGAGTAAATACTTATATTAGTCTTTCCAATATAAAAGTGTTCGGACATCTTTGGAATTTTCAACTTATTAGTAAATAATAGTCAAAATTTGAAGTCCCATTTTGCAGGACTAGGTAGGTTGCGTTTTATAAGCACTGTATTTGAACAGCTCATTGTTTAGTTAAGTGCTTAGTGGCATACTCAAACTACCAACAGTTTAAGCTTGCATACTAATGAGGAAACCTAAAATTCAATTTACACGTTTATATCGTGGCAATAATTTCCGAGGGGGAAACTAAACTTTAGATCATTAAGTCTTCTTGTGAAAATTGAGTATTTTAGAAAATAGTACAGTGCTTCGAGACAATAACCATACTGCACTTTAAATTGCTCATTTTGTCGCTACGTTTGCAACGCGAAAGTTAAAAATTTTTGCTGTCCATTCATACAATGGAACTTTCGTATGTGAGGTACGAATTTAGGCGTCAGAGATTCTCTTCAGGCATAAGAATTTTTCCGCGATACCCTTACGCGGATAAGAAGAAGGGGAGCTTAAATTTATTGTTGATCATTATCATTTTTTGTAGAGACAAAAGCTCATGATAAGTTTTTATATAAAAGAGTGAGATTTTTGCTAACAAAACCTCATGTGTTTCTTAATCTTTTTGATATTGTAATCAGAAAACAAAATGGTTTTTAACTTACATGTAATTTAAGAATTACAGTACATATATTTATTGACACAATTCGATTTACTTTTGTATACATACGTTTATTTAATAGCACCAAGAATAACACGTACTTCAGGTGTTATTTATTTACAACTACACGTGTATTGTAAGAGCTACATACATATTCTACGCCATTTATGTACATAATTGCTGATAAATTAAGTCTTGCTTTGATCAATAAATAAACTTTTATGCATAAATTTCTACAGTTGGGACATATTAGTAGTGTTGCATAACCGTGAATGATAGTCTTTAATGTAATTTTGAAAATGTTTGTGCAAGTCTTTAGCACCAAACCTGCTTCGGCTCTCTTGAATATTCAAGTTGCAACTGTTCAGTATTTACCATGTACTTGTTTATGGTTTATCCAGTATTTTACTTTGTTAATATTATATACTGTAATTTAATTGTCTTTACCTTTTCTTAATAAATGTTTGTATACCCCTAATATTTAAGCTCTCGTGCTGAGCTTTATGTTTTATCTCTTGAGAGGTGAACAAAATATTAAATTCCTGATTATTGCCTTCTACGGGATTAGGATCGATTTTATACGATGCAAAATTATTGAATTTTACAACTGGTGTGTTTTCTACAAAAAGTATTCTGTTACTTATATTGATCTTTTCGACCACTTTACATTAAGAATCAAGAGTACGGTGTTCAATTCTCTATGTATGTATTGATAAAACATAACACGTTGACATGAAGCACTATGTTTATTATTTATTTATAAGATAATAGGCAAACATAATAAATAATTTGAATGTAACAAGCCTTTTAATTTGAATCACCTTTGACCTTTATATTAAATTGACTGTTTGTTGAGTATGTGAAGAAAATATTTTCAGGTCATGTATCACTTAAATGAAAACAAAGCCTTTAAAGAAAGTAAAACTCAACCAAAAATGATAGTAATTACCGTGCGTATACCTGTGCCAGAGACTTGTTTTAGCATCTTCCTCGTTCGATTGTTTCCGATGAGATATGTGCGACTTATTTCTAGGGTTGTGACTCAGAATTTAACAGAAAATAAATAAAAGAGTTTTTTATTGTTATCACAGTGCTCCCTCGTGTGCGTGTTTTATGGAATGAACATTTTAGTTTTGTCCAAAAATATACGACATTTTTCGTGTTGAAATTTTGTTTTTGTTTTTACGAGTAGATATTAAATTTACTGCAGCTACCAGTAGTTACATATACATCCACGGGTGATTGTGTGATGCTTGTTTACAAATTAAAAGTCTTTTCAGCGATTTCATTGCTGTCCCAAAGTAGATAAATTTATGAAATACACAGTCGGTTTAAGAAGAGCAAATAGTGTGAGTAAAATAAATAATTATATGGAATCTTTCAGTTAGGGTATTAAATAAGCGTTGTAGCTGGTACAAAGTAAAATATATTATATAAATATAATTAATTTTAAGTGCTTTTACATATTGCTAACCTTACTGGCAGGCACCGCAACTTACGCTTTCACTTAAAATAACGGAACAAGTTTTACAATGCGGATGGGTGATGTACGACCATTGCGTTTACCTTTTTTGGTGCCGAGGACGGTGTCAAAAAATAACCAGTTATCTGGCAAAAGTTTTGGCAAAAGGTCAAAGTTTCTATGCGCGAAATTTTTTATGCTATTGCAGTATTATTATACTTGTAGAATTAAGGTTTGACAATACTGTTGGGATAAACTAATTATCCCGCGGTAGTTCCGATGGACTAGCAACCTGTCACCAATGTTCCATTATGACAACGAAACCCCGTGGTTCTGTACACCTCGAAAGAGATGAAGGACGTGAATGTATATGTATGTATAAAATAACTATTAGCAATATAATTACAATGAAACTATACAGAACTGGTTCAATCTTGCTGCATTAGAAAACTTGAACATTACTAAGGTTGCGAAATTTTATGGCTAGTCAATGAATCAGTAGATTTTTTGCTGCCGTGAAACTTGTTGATGATAAAACAATATCTAGAAACTTCACAATTACTTTTCGCTTTTGATGAACCTACAGATAAACGATTTTTAGTTTCATTTGTTGTAGTAATACACATGAGAACATATTTTTAATAAATTTGGTTTAGCAGTACTTCATCGTTAAGCAGCCATTAATACATATAGTTGATTATTACAATTAAAACCCTGATGGCAATGTTACACGGTATGGTACGTATCTCATATCTTCTATAGAGATACTGTCCATCCCGAAAAGAAATACAAGTACGCTATGGTAGTAATACGACTCATTCCTAGTTAGGCAGTTATATTACATAAGTTTGTGTTGTTAACTCGTTAATAGTAAATAAAGAATACCTTCAGTAACATTTCGTATTTCGCTCGAAACTTGCTCCAACCATTGCAGTTGTCATATTTTATTTAAACGCAATCTCCAGACAGAACGCAGTGGGAACATAAAAATAAAATTCATATTTCCCTCCACAAGTCTAGGTCGTAAAATTCTCTTTGGAAAAATAGTAAATGATTTTGAAGGGAGCTTGCAAGTTCGCGTGGCTTATTGAATATAAATAAACATGTTTTTCCAGCTGTGAAATTGGAAATAACACTCTACATTCATGGACACAAATGCATTCATCCTTTTCCCTTTGGAAAATTATTCGTTTTTGTTTTTTGTACAAAAACATGATAAAATAATAGAATTTATATTGTATTTTTTATTACATACATACACATCACGCTTGATTCCATGTAGAGGGGTAGGCAGAGATCACGGATCCCCATTTGTCCCAATCCTGACAGACCACTTTCGCTTCATTGACACCACATTGACACTCATACATCTTCTCATACACACTCGGCGGTTATAGGCACTCCTAACGTCAAACTTTTTCAATATTGCGTCCATCTGACTGTTATAGGTCTTAATATTATTTTTATATTGAGCTTATGAAAAAAATATATACCAGGGTTATAAAAGTTTACATATGACCCCTTCTCCTACGCCATGCTATTAAGACACAAAGTCAACTTTTTGTTGAAGTCTCAGACTAGTACGAGACGTACCACATTAACAAAGTACATAAGAAAGATCTGAAATGTAAGGTTTGCTTTGTGATTATTGTAACCGTTATCGTATTATAATTAATCTCACACGCGATGTCAACATTATTATACTTCGTAATAGTTCATAAAAGACATTAGTAAAGTGTCGTGTGAATTATGACGTGAGCACTTTCTAAACGATCTTATGAGAACTGGAGACTGGTTTTGTACATTCCGGTCTTCATCCTAAATTAGCCCTTCTAATTTAGTTTTTAAGGGTTTTTATTGGTTTAACATACTGACATTTAACTCGATATGTAAATTAATAAAATAGACTGAGTAGGTTACGACTTTTGTTAGTTTTTTTATCTATAGACGTGCAACTAATAAACTTTTATAGTATCTAGTTGTTTCAATATACAGAATTAATTTGACTTCATTTGATTATTTAAATATTAGTTCAATAGTTTTTCTTTTTATTTATTGTATATTATTTACTGTATTTCAATAGTAAGCCTAGCGAACCTTTGTTACACTAATGCGCTATTGTGAAGTAGCTAAATTACTAAGTAAATTTAGTATGCGGCAACTACAGTTATTTTTTTATATTCTAACTTTAGTTTTAATGGCAAAGGTGACACTTTAATTATTGTACAAAGGTTACAAGAAACAACACTTTTGACATACGTTTATACCAACTACACTTTTGTATTACACTAGGGAATAATTCGACTACCATTTCTATAACTTTTATTAAACCGGTAACTAATGGTGGTAACTTACATGTCTTAGGGATCGTATTTACAAGAAATTTTTGACGATATTAAAAGGATAATGTAATTTTTACCTGATTAACCCCTACTAAACAATAAATGCGATAAAAAGATCATGAAACTTTTTCGATGTCATCAGAAATTAACGACACACACAATAAAATAATAAAGTACTTCCAAGATTTGGAAATATACTGTAACTGTATTATTTTTTTATATGACCTACAGATGAGTATGTGACAAGAATTTTACAGCATGTGTTAAATCACAAGTGCTGGTGTAATTTGTGACTCTTTGACCTGAGTCCTGACGTAACTGCAATTAAGTACTCAACTGCAACTGGGTTAGAGTTTAACGTTTTCAATTATACGTTGCGTGCTAAACACACTTCAAGAACAGATTTGTTGTGTTCGCATATTTACTACAAGTAAAATTGCAATAAAGAAAGCAGGGTAAAAATATGGCTATGACCATAGATAAGCCACGTCAGGAGAGCCCCTAAATCTACATTACATACTGTAATTGTAGTTATTTGTTGAATCAAAGTATAATCTTTTTTCGTATATATATTTTAAAATAGATATAAATAAAATATTCAAAATATAAGTCGTACTTAATTAATAAAGCAGAAGATGTTTAATTAAGTATTAATCTGCAGAACGGAAAGTAATACAGTGTAAAAACTAATTTAACATGAGCAGAATGTTGTTTTCTGAGTGTATCCTCATAGCAATTTTATTCAAAGCGTGTTGTTCTACTGAATATCTTTTTAGTCGATATTGGTTAGAAATAAGTTTAAACTGGCACAGCTCGGTGCCTGATTTGGTATTCATAGCAAAGCCTTACGTTCAGACGTAGTTGCTTGTTTAGATTGAAAGGAGCAACTAGACTTTTGTTAGTTTATCTCGAACATGTATTCCAAATTGAATTTACGTCGCTTTAGATGTTCTAGTACAATGTCTGCTTATTTGGTTAGACAGTTTATTTATAGAATCAAACAAGACATTTCTCCTTAGTAGTTTGATTAATTATGGTTATAATATAAGATTTGTCGTCGGAAACCAGACGTAATAATATTCATCGTAACTATTTCTTCAGAATTTTCCAGTACACTTCAAGGAAAATGCTAGAAACAGAAATTTATAGCAGTCACCATCCATCTTATAATATTAATAAGTCACCCTTAGGCGCCTCTTACGAGATGCCAGGACAATGGCCCGTAAAGAACCATGGCAGATTAAAACAGGGAAAATTCAGAATCCTTATCTTTTCTAGCATGACTGTTTCTATGAAGGTGAAGATGACGTCGCTATCTAGCTTCATCTGAACCATCTTGGGTGCTATCAATTTGAAATTAGGTTTAGCCTGGGACGGCTATTGCCTGATTCCGTATTCATAGCGAAGCCTTATGTCGGAATGTAATAAGATTGCAGTGACACAGGCGAGCTTATCAGCTAGTAAAGATCAAGATATAGAAAAACTATAAATTTTACGATCTTGGATTTATCTAGAACGGTGGATAGGTTCACAACCTATCACGTGGATTTCACTACTCCTTCTTTGGTGTGAACCTTTTTGGTTAAACAGAATTTACGACTTATGTGAGACGATGGGATGACGCTCTGCTGGTTTTGCAGTGATTCCGCTTTTGTGTTGCATTCCCGCATAGTTCGACTTCTAAAACATTTTCGTGGTCTTATTATGTTGGTCTCTTTTAATCACTCTGTATAAGTGGAAACAGGGTTCAAAGCTCGGAGCACGTACCAATGAAATTGAAAATTTATTAATTTCTATGTACATTTGTGCAATCAAAATACATTTGCGAAATGCCACGGTGCGGGAAAACATTGTGATTAAAAGTACTTGCTCCCCGAACAGGTAATAGTCAGTGTTTGTAAATGGTTAGAAGGCTTACTATCTGTTACATTGACTACTGACTATCTGGTCAACTCATGGGTTTGAGGTGGCTATATAATTGCAATCGCGGAGATTGACACTTGAACTTATGAGTACCCAATTAGTATGAGTACGCAACGGTTAATGGGCATGAACTCGTTTGTCTTTTCATCAATAATAGTTCATTAGCTAAACTAAATCCCGATCAAAATATATCAGTTCAACCCAAGTCTGTAAGAATTAGGTTTACGTGTTAAGTGTAGCCTAAAAGTAGTGTAGTGTAGTAACTACGTTATTTTACCAATTGGTAAAAGAGTCTCGTTTGTGTTGCTGCTATAAATTTTAATGAGCAAATTTACAATTGCATTGAATGCATTTGCTGTAACTCATATATAGACCAACCACTGAAAACTTGTCAGAATGTACTCACATCATGCATCATACTGTATATTCAAGTAAATTGAACGTAAATCAGGCTTCTGACGAAGTTTGATTTACATATGACAACATGCGAATGGTGTAAATCACATCGGTTAATGGAGTCACCCTATTTGCACGTCATGTATGAACATTATCAACATAATATATACATTCAGGAATGTACTCATGACATTTTTTAGTAATTGTTGCGAATACGGACTGAGAAAACTAAATTCTAGTGAAATGTTAGCTGCGAGATATAGCAGAATAAACATGAATTACGCTAAGCAAATATGCAGTGGTACAAGACCGTACTATCATACGTGAATTTAGGAAAAGAAATTACTTGTTACATAAACGTGAGATTAAGTAGGTATGTTTTATTTATTTCCATCAGGGAGAATGCTTGCTCCTAGTTCCCTTTTAATTATTCGTAACCCCAGTGTTACTTAATACCTGCGTAGCCGAAGTAAGAGCGAAGAAAAATCGGAGGAACCCAACTCCTTTCAATTTGCCTAATGATCTTACAGATCCTATTAATCAAAAGCTATTTAAATCGGTCGGGTTGAGTTAGATAAATTAAACATAGAATAACTTCGCTTCGATTTTCAAATCGTTTACTTTGCGTGAGTATTTTGACTAGGGTTGAAAGGTAAATTCAAACTACGAATATGTTATGAAGTCCTATCGAGTTTATATTATGTTGTATCCATAGTATAACTGATATCGTACCTATCTATTCAAAAATTAATTAGGTAGGCTAATGTATTAAAACATTTTGCCTAGAACAACATTAAACAAAAATAGATAACCTATCGCTTCACCTTGAATGCCTTAAGTAATTAACATTCAAGAGTGTGTATGAAGAGGTTTTTGGATGTCAAAGAAGCGAAAGTGGTTTACCAGGATCGAAAAAAATCGATATACCATATCTGCCTAGTCTGTCTGTAAGGACCTGCTGCGTATGTATATATCTACATTCATTGAAAACTATTTATCATACGTTAAATATACTTGTTTTTTTTAATAGCCTTTAATATTGTTGTATCTAGAACGTAAACACTAAACAATAATCTTAAATGTGTAGCAAGCGTGCTGCGAGACAGTTTCCATCTATAAACTTTGAACGAGCCATTTACACTTTAGTGTATACTCATTCATAACTGTTTAAAAAACCATAATGTGGCTCATTATGACTACGCCATCATTTGAAACATAAATGTGACACAACACGCGACACACGTAGGAGTGTGAAAGTTCCTAGCAACCTATCAATAATATAATATAAACACCCAAATTTATATTATACATATACTCACGTACTTCTAGTTATATTGGGGTTGTCAAAATATCTTCAGAAGATTTAAACACAAGTATTCGAGTACATTATAGAGGTATTCAGAAGAATTCTCAGTCATTACCGAGTTTAATTTGGAATATTGGTAACAGATTGCAAAATCATCGCTTCGTAAATTCTCTTGTTTTTCGGTTCTCTTAAGAGAACACAGGCTAAGTATTATTCATATAGGTAATATTATTAGGTATGAATGAATTATGCTGGTTTGTAAAGGTAGAGGTATAATGCAGTAGACATATCAGCTATACGATATATAAAAACATACATACACATCACGCCTGATTCCCTGTAGAGGCGTAAGCAGAGTTCACGAATCCCCATTCTTACCGATGCTGACAGACCACTTTCGCTTTATTGACTGTATCTTCTTACACCTTATTTCAATATATATGAATACAGTAGGTTCATTTTTCGTAGGTAAATCAATGATTAGATTCCATTTTCGTTTTTGCTATTTTTATGTGACATTATTGCCAATGCCTCTGTTATTATTCAGTTCTATGCAAAGTAGGACCCAATTGATTTAGAATTAGATTAAATCTCTAACGGAGTTACGTTGGATTTTGTATTCATGGCAGATTTGGTCGTCGTTTGTTTGGATTGAAGGGCCCAAAACGACTCCATTCCGTTGAAGTTTGAATGCAAATGGAATGTCAACAGCTACAGTATATTTCTATATTGTGACCCAAAGAGAGTATCTATATACTTTTAAATATTTCAAAAATAATAAGAAACTGACTATATTAAGAAGAACGAAAGTAATGAAACTGATTTAGCATGTCCTTATTTAACTCGATTATTGAAATATAGTGACGATAGTTAACGAATAGAGTATAAAGTTTGATTTATGATAGTTATTGTTTAACCTTTTGGTTTAGTTTTCTTTCGTGCTCTCAGAAGTTGTTAGAAATTACAGTAAGATTATCCTACAATTGAAACAAACAAGAATTTTATCGCGAGAGTTTACCTTTTTATGTGTCTTGAATACAAAATGAGTTAACTCCGTTACAAACTTTTGTCAATCAATGCCGCGTCTGGTATTTTCTGTGTTATTTTACTTATTGAAATTTTTTCATCCACGTTAACGTTAATTCGACGTAGCTCAGTTGTTTGGGGTTTGGCTTTGTACCAGTGGGTACAGGGTTCAAATCCCGTTTGAGCATGTACCAATGGAAATGAATTTTAATGAATTTCCATTGGTACATGCTCAAACGGGTTGGGTTCCTCCGATTTTTCTTCGCTCTTACTTCAGCTACGCAGGTATTAAGTAACACTGGGGTTACGAATAATTAAAAGGGAACTAGGAGCAAGCATTCTCCCTGATGGAAATAAATAAAACATACCTACCTAATCTCACGTTTATGTAACAAGTAATTTCTTTTCCTAAATTCACGTATGATAGTACGGTCTTGTACCACTGCATATTTGCTTAGCGTAATTCATGTTTATTCTGCTATATCTCGCAGCTAACATTTCACTAGAATTTAGTTTTCTCAGTCCGTATTCGCAACAATTACTAAAAAATGTCATGAGTACATTCCTGAATGTATATATTATGTTGATAATGTTCATACATGACGTGCAAATAGGGTGACTCCATTAACTCCGTTACAAACTTTTGTCAATCAATGCCGCGTCTGGTATTTTCTGTGTTATTTTACTTATTGAAATTTTTTCATCCACGTTAACGTTAATTCGACGTAGCTCAGTTGTTTGGGGTTTGGCTTTGTACCAGTGGGTACAGGGTTCAAATCCCGTTTGAGCATGTACCAATGGAAATGAATTTTAATGAATTTCTATGTACATTTTCGTAATAAAAACACATTTACGAAATGCATCGAATTATACGGTGAGGGAAAACATCGTGAGGAAACCTACCTGTTCGTCGAACAGGTAATAGTTAGTGCTTGTAAATGGCGACATGGCTGACCACCTGTCACATTGAGTACTGACTATCTGGTTAACACGTGGGTTCGAGGTGTCCATAGAATTACTACCTTCGCACTTGCGGAGATGGACACCTGAACCTCTGACTACCCCGCAAGGGTTAATGGTCGTGAATGCGTTTGTTTGTTTTTGTTTTTTTGAATTTTTTTCTTGCAAATTTATATCTTAAGAAATGACTTAGTATATTATAAGCTAACATTATTGTAAGATCTTAATATTTACACACTACCACCTTATTATTTTTCAATTATTTTCTGTATTAGCTCTACAAAGCGACATTTACTTAAAAATGGAACCAAAATGCAATTGTTGCAGACACTCCACTCTAAACATTACTAAACGGAACAGAACTCCGGAGTTTTATTAATAAAACATTAATTTATTTGCAGGAAATCTCAAAAGTGATAATATACAATAGCTTACACATTTAACGTAAACAAACAATGCCATGTACTACATTTGTTGTCAATTTTACAGACAGGGCAGTGTAGTAAATTTGAGACAATGTATAACAAAGTGCGCTTTGACCTGATTACTGATTTAGAAAGAAACCTCCCTGTTGCGTGTTGAAGCCACGACACACATCATATGACGTCACTACACGCACACTCCGTAAGGTTAATGTAGGTTTATCGTAAGCTGTTTATTTGACGTCCTATGGAAGCATGATTTACATTTTCTATAAAAAACGTACGTAAACGTACCGAGGTTATTTCTATTTTAAAATAGTAAGAGAGATATTACGATTTAACTAGGACGATCATAATTTTGAGTTTATATTAGTTATTTGAGTCAATATTTCCTGGCTACTTAATCAGCAATACATAGACTACTTTGACTACATTAAGATACTTGACTACAGAGTCAAATAATCCACTCAAGACATACTTTACTCAACGTGATGTTCAAAGTAACATGTAAACAGTTCTTGCGACATGTCATTTCTTCCCAGAGAAATAAATATTTGTTTATAGCTCTAAGAAATTGTATAGAAATATAAATATTGGTTTGTTCGTTATATCTTTTCCTAGGGGACCCGTTTGAAACTCTTGGTTTGTAAAGGAAAATCATTAAGCTCCTTCAAATCAATTTGGAGATAAAAGAGCTGTCTGTAGCACGAGGTGATTAAAAAATGTTTAAGGAGGCACTTCAGGAAAATCGGTTTAAAATTTTTGATACGATTTCAGATAAAAGGAAGGAAAATAACGATTGGGATTTTTACTAAAACCTTCCAGAGTAACTGTCATATTCATTTCCCTTTAAAGGGGTTGGAAGTAATCAATTATCGGAGTGTTTAATGCAGATGCTGAAATGTAGATAAAGTTTTATATTGAAATTTCATTATGATTAGTAACTAACGGGACTTATCACGTATTTTTTTTAATATAATAAAGTTAAGTTTTATATAAGTTAGTTAAGTTTAAGGTAACTTTACGCGATAAGTCCTGTTAGTTATTAATCATGAGTATAAATCGCGAATCTCTTGACATTTCATTAGTTCATAATTTTCTAAAATACATCAAATATAAAGTTTTTCCTTGTTAGGAAAGAAGTTAACATAAAAAATGTCAAGATTTATTACGCATAACTTTGACTCCGAACAAAACTTCAAGGACTGTCGCACGATTTCAAATTCAAATTAAGCTTATATTATCTCCAGAGAACTTTAATAAAAGATAAGTCTTTCTTTTGCTAGGTTCAGTATGCGTACAAGTAACAAAAAAGATTCTATTAAATGGACACAGTAAACCCAATAGTAGATCGTAAGGCTTAATTGAAATTTAGGGACCCAAATGGTTAGGTAAACAATTTATAAAAATCCAATATCGTTTTTGTTTGTGATTGCTTCATTCGAGATCCTTCTGAGAAGAAAGAACCCCTTGGGAAATATATTCGCCAACGAATCAAGTTAAAACTGATCAATTGCTTTGCGAAAACAAAGTTACTTTTTTGGGAAAGATATACCATTATAAACGTTAATATCTACCCTGATAGAAAACTATTATTCGAAGTATAGAATTAAGAAATACGATTTAAACTTCGTTGTTACATTTCGTCACACGATATAGTTTCTTTGAATCTCGTTTATAATGAACCTGCGTATTTCACAAATTAACACTGCAACAATGATACTAATTTTGAAATAAATCAGTGTTGTTAAAACATCTCAACTTATCTATTATTGAATTTTTTATATCTGATAATATCATCATGCATTTGTGAGAAATTAATAAACAAAAATTATCAAATATGTATTTCCAGAAATTATAATGTATTATAAATAAAGCGTTACCTACAACTTTGGATCAAAAACGTCTTATTAATTTATCTGTAAAAATTCGTTCACTGCTTATAAAAGCTTCCAAAATCTGCCATACTCAAACAAAAGGTGTGCAAACTTAAAGTCGCCGTGAGTAGCAGACTTTATCGCTCCCGAATCTCAGGAAGCTCGTATCAGTGTAATATGTCAAGTTTTCCACACTCAAGCGCTCTTTATCCCACGAGTTCATAAAGTTGGGGCTCTCCCTCGTGACCTTGCCCGTTACCTTCTTCCGTGAGTTTTATATACTTCGACGTGAACTTTCATTTTATAAATAACCCTCCTGTTGTATCCTTTTGGAGATTGCTCTTAATTTGGTTTGGTGACAACCTTCTCATTCGTGTGAGTTGTCCGTATATTTGTGTACTATTAAGTTTTTGACTGCATGTTTGATTATTCTTTAGATTAAGAGATATTAAAATATTTACTTGTTTTACGAGAATGAAATTTGTGAATTTGTAATTGTCTTGTAATGACTCTTTATTAACCCATAAAAAGTCATGACGCTAATTATTAAGTATTTAATATTGGGATACTAGGTACACACAATGTACACCTGAAAAATCGAAACACACATGTGAAAGGATACCCACTAGTATATATTTTGAGCTAGATAAATTCGGGATTCCTCGTAACGAACGTAAGCTCGGATTTAAAGTGTCTATCTGAAACCACAAGACGCTTTCCTAACGCAATTTACGTGGTACCCACTTGAATTCCACAAAATAGTGTGATGTTGGATTCAAGATGCCCAAAGTAAATACACAGATTCTAAATTGCATTTCAGTAACATTTATTTAACCAACAGTGATGGCTTAATATATAAATAAAAAGCATAATTCGTGAAGAATTCGTATGTACTTAACGTAAAATCCTACAGACTCTGAATTATTCGCAACACCAATTTTAACTCCGAATAAGACAAGAACATACAATCTCAATTTAAACAAAAAAGATCAGAATATTACCCTTCTTGAAACTTTCCTCTTGTTTCGCTTCCCTGGGGGCCTTTTATGATGTACCAGGAAAATTCCACTGCAACCAGATACACAAACACGATGCTAAACACTTGAGTAAATGCCCGTTTGTTCCTTATTCCTATTCGAGCGTTAAGCACCATTCCGGAAACATAAGTTTGTCTTAACAGCGCCATTAAACCTACTTTCCTGGATCCCTCATTAATCAGGCTAATCCTTATTAAGTTAAAGCTTCGGCTTGCAGAAACCATTTAAGTAATGAACTGGAAAAGAAAATGTTAGTGATTCTCACCTGGCTGTTTTCTTAGTTATACTGAGAACTCTTTCTTATTATCCAGAAGTATTTTCTTTGAAGAGTATAAGTATTAAAGATAGTACATCGCAATCGAACAGTCTCGGTTTGATTAAAACATTTAGTGTGTTAATTTATATATATTGACGTGTCGCTATCAGATATATTCTTAATTTATACGATTGCCTGCTATAATATCTGGAACAGAGATATAGCAATTACATGATTTACTTTAATTTAAATATTAGAGAGACATCAAGTTTCAGTCTTAAAATAATGTTTGTCTTGTTGTTTCAGTATTTAGAATGATTGCCGTAACGACTACAATGAACGAAGAATTCACCTTAATTCATTTCCCGAGTAGATTTATTTAATAGCACCAATTACTTATTCAATTCCAGCTGGATGTAGGAAAATCATTACGCTTCTTCGGACTGATCTCGAGTAACGAGGGGATACCTGATTAATAGGAAGGTCGTACGCTGAAATCGGACAGAATAGTCAAGGGGTTCATTCCATTTTAAGGCGTAGCGTTCTGATTTGTAAGGAAGGCAATCGTAGACCGGTAGTCAAAGGTTTTATGTTGGTAAAAAAGAATCTTTTACACTTAAGATTATTACTTTTCCGAATGATATTTAAGGATATTTCCTTGACCGGCTGATGTATCCTTTTTTAAATTACTTTGCGTGAATATAGGTCACTCAAAACACTGTTATTCACATTGATGCATTTTTGTGTTTTTGCTACGTTTCATTAAGACTTACGAATAAGTGATTAATTAAAATGAAATAAAGTAAAAAGAAACTGTATTTCATTGTCACAACCCAGTAATACAATTCCCGCGAATCACTCATATTATAAAGCTTATAAATTACGGTGAATTTCATGTAAAAGTTGGATGAGTTTTGTGCCTCGCTGTTCATATGTCATTATATTTGCTTGTAAAAGTTCAAGTGAATTGTCAAGCGCAGTCGTATTTATATTGTAGGGTTACAGAGCTTTTTAATAAACATCTTCCTGTACACTGCTTTCCGTGTATTGAATCGTTTTAAACAAAAATAACCAAGTTAACCTTCGTGATGTATGGCCTTTAACAGATATTTAAAATCATTAAAAGATATGATACCAAACGGCATAATAAGAATTAAATTTCACTTGCAACTACAAGCTATTACAATCTGTTCCTTTTACAGATTCATTCATTCAGAATATAGCGAACTAACGTCGCGTAATTCCTTCTGTGACCAAAAGATGGCGTTTCGATATCTCCCAAGCAGAAACAATTGGACAAGGTGAGATGTGAAACAGTGAGTAACAAAACTCATTCAACTTTTGCGCAACTTCAACCGAGTTTCAGGGCAATTCCACGGAGCACTGCGCTTCATGTACATGTAAAGGGAAGGTGGGAAACCACACTTATGGTTTAAGGTTTTAAGCCTTCATATATTATGCCATATTATAACAAACATTTCTATTACTGTAACAGTCAGTTGTTTTAGTTGATTTGTATTTATTTGTAAATATTTTGTCCGTGCTTGATTATAAATTCACGTAATGTTTATACAGACCAAAAAAATCTGTATTCTATCTATTAATACAAAGAAACATAACGACAAGAGCACGTATTTACACGTAGCATATATGTCCTTCTTAAACAAGTTTGGAATCACTACACCTAAGGGAGTCAAATATTTCATTGGTAAAAGGAAAATCTCGTGAAAACGCGTCACAAAGCTGTCCATTGTGTTTGTAATTGTTTTCATTCGAGAGATTTGGGAAGGTAACGGTCACAGGGGAAATTTATTTCGGAAACAATCCAGTCAGCTACTAATGTGTACTCAGTAAACGTTTTCTCGCTGATTTTGTTTTATAAAGTAATATACAATACACACACATATAAATCTATACTAATTATACATATGGTATTGTGATCAACATATATGTATAATGTAATGTTGGAGCTCCATGAATCTAAGTAATAATAGCATAAAAATCAATTTAATTCTGCTACTACTAAGACTTTTGTAACTAAATCAAGTTATATTTTCCTTCAAATTAGAGCCTTATTATCCTTTCAATTAAGATTAAAATGAATAATTCTAAGTGTAAGATAATATATAGTTAGAAGTTCTAAGAATAGCTACTTAGATCCTGTTCCAGCGTCAAATTATTGCAAAAAGCGCTTTAATTAATAGTCACCGAAGCTCCACTATATTCTCGTTTATGACGCAAAAGGTTCTTGGAAATTCTAATCAGTTAAAACAACTTGCAGAACTGTGAAGTTTTCTCCAGAACAGATTAAACAGGGTATTATGGGTTTCATTAACCTGCCACTGCCGAGATTAAATGAGCTTAGATAGCCCTAAAAGCAATGTGGAAAATATCTGAGCCTCGTTTCGGTGTTACGTATGTTTAAAATATTAGATTTCAAGTTACTGGTACTAGACTTTATTACTCTTAGTAATAAAATATGTATATAATGTTTAATATAATTTACGTAATGTTTGATAATTAACATAATAACAAATATGATACATAAATATAAGAAGTTGAACTATGTAATGATATTAGATTTACTTGTAAGTAACTTGACCCGAATATATATGTTAAATTAATAAATAAAACACCTGTTGGTAAATAAAACCCTACAAAAATAATACAAATATTTACAAAAACTACGAATTTTTTTACTACGCATTGGTTGGTAAGTAAAGTGTACAACGAATTTTTTTTTTTTTTTTTTATGAAAGATTCGTATCCATGCTTGTTTTTAATTTTACTAAGAACCACACGTATTCGTAGAATTTAAGCGTGCCTTATCCAATTATTTCCGCTTTGTTTACTCCTTCTAATTGATCTAATGTTATTATTGAAAGTAAATAATTATTAAACAAAAAAAATACGGTATACGTGATACCTGACTTTGATAAAATAATTTCAAGGTGAAGTTTGTAACGCAGACAATCACGGTTGAGTGGCGATGGCTTTGTTGTGAGAATGGTGCAATTCAATTCGTCTGCGAACGTCTATGTCAGGCGCGGCTGCGGGCGCGAATACTAAACAGGAGAAAGCTCAGGGGTGTGAGGCTTTAAGCCGGAGGGGAAGCGTTTCAGAGTCGATCGTGAAAGCGGCGCGGACTAACGCCCCTGTTGAATCCACGTGTATCTTTGTCCAACCGACCCACAGTAACGCAAGTGAATAAAAAAAACTACAGGTAATTCATTAAATCAGTGACAGTGATTTTTTTCCCGCTAATTGTTGATTTTCTGTGCGCTTCCGTTGTTTGAGTTTCGTTTCGCGCGTTTTCGCACGGTGTTGCAAGGTGCCTGTTGGGGACTCTGTCAATAAATTTCGGGTGAGTGCCAAACATAGCGTAACTTACCTCCCTAGTTCAATTAATTCCGTGTCTGATTGCCCTATAAAAATTCATGGAAATTATTAAGGAAATGCTTTACTTTATTTGCTTAGAACCAAACGCTAATGGACTCAACTAGTTAAATTGTGTACCAGGGAAAATAAGTCTCATGCCTTTTTATTTTAATATATTAATATTTTACCAAAAAATTTTTTAAACTTTTAAATTTGGGCTTTAATAAGATAAATTTGGTGTAAGGAAATACAATTAAGTAATGAGGAAAATTTGGCACTAGTCTCATCGACGGATAGTCCTGTATACGGTTAGAGCGAGCGGTTTATGTGTCAATTTTCCTATAAAAGCTTGAGTGCCTGCCACTAGATCTCGTCAACTACGTGACAGATTTACAAATTCTAAGTGACCATCCGACATAGCGCTTCCCAGCTCGTTAAAACTTTGGGATGGAGACGAAATCAAATTCATATCCAGACAAAGAAATGGCGATGTTGACGGATAAACTTTGCCTAATATTGGACGGGTTTCAAATTATAATGAATGGTCTGGTCTGCAAAGCTCCCCTTGCTGATTGTTAATTGGCTGATTTATTGGGTTCGCCCAAGCTTTCGAAGCGCCGCCGTCTTTCTGTAACCGTTGTTTATTATATAACTTGATCAATAATAGATAAAGTTCCTGTTTGCTAGTTAAGAAGCAATTAAATACCAAAACACCTTAATTAAGGGTCCAAGATATGATCTTTTAATCAATATATTTGTAGATACGATACCAATACAGTTGTTGAAGAAATTTTGTCAAAGTTCAAATTTGTTCAAAGGTAGATATGAGCTATTTATATTATAATTGCGACTTTTGTATATATATTTTCGTGGTAGGTATACTGTAATTAGCGATACATGGCTTGGAGACAAAGTTTAGTTACTCAATAATTACTCTCTCGCAACTCTTACAATACTCATAATTAGTACCTCGAAAAACCTTTGTCAGATTCTCGGTAACATGTTACATGTAACAAATAGAATATATTTTGCGGGTATATGTATTCTACACAGACTGCAGGTACAAAGTTTGGATAGCGAAGCTTAGTCTTTGTGCTCTGTATTCGCATAGCGTGCTCAGTGGACCGGCTTGTAACAAATATCGTCAGTCAGCCGACACCCTGCCCGGTAACATCGTTAGATAGGAGGGTCCACCTGCCGGCCAGTGATAGAACCAAATCTAGGTACAGTCAACAAGAGAGAACAGTTGGTGATAAAAGTCATAGAATTTTTATTCATACAATATTCTCTTGATATTCAATGTTTTTTGAGAACTTTCTGGGGGCCTTTTGGTTTTAGATATAAAATAAGTTTATGTGTTAAACATTAAACGTTATTTAATAATAAAAAAAACTCAATACCTTCTAGGAGGGATTTGATTTTACATGTAAATTTAGGTGTTTAATGTCATTTCATAAAATTAGGAAGGATAAAATAAAGGAAAAGGAACAACAAAGGAAAAGAAGCATCAGAACGATAAAACTAAATTTCTTCAACAATCCAATGATTTATTAACATACATAATATGCCCCCACTGATTGGGTCAAACATCGATCGAATAATTTATAACAGAGACGACAAGCCTGAAAAAGGTTTCGTAAACACGTACGCGTGTACCTCTACTGTTGTTTCTGTTTTGCTAGAGTAACTGGCACGCGCTTGTTACGAAAGGTCCCGTTAATTGCCTTATTCAATTATTTTGATACGTTTAATTGCACAGACGTTGCAACGATATGTCATTGCCTTTATTACTGACTTTCGTCGGTGTTCCCTGTAAATATTCACAAAAAACAAACGCGTTCACGACCATTAACCCTTGTGAGGTAGTCAGAGGTTCAGGTGTCTATCTCCGCAATTGCGAAGGTAGTAATTCTTTGGCCACCTCGAACCCACGCGTTTACCAGATAATCAGTTCTCAATGTGACAGGTGGTAAGCCATGTCGCCATTTACAAGCACTAACTATTACCTGTTCGGGGAACAAGTAGGTTTCCTCATTTTTTTCACAAAATGGGGGCTTAATTAAATGAACTCTTTCTTTTCACTGGGTAGAGTGAAGACTATCTATAAATAAATGCGGAATCCTTCTAGTCTCTTAGGAGATTTCCTGCAGTTGATTAAAATCTAGCACTCAAGGAGCATTAATTAAAAAGAGCTCTTACACAGTTATTAATAATCATTATTATGCTTTTATATTGTGTACAACATTTATTAATGGTATATTAAATTTGCAGTATGATTTATACATAATTTATTTTTAACCAAAACAAATTGTCATGCGTTAATTATATCCTGATATATTTTTACTAGTAAGTACGTATTCTGTTTCTTTGTCATTGTGACGAAAATAAATTGAATTTATGTACATTAAACAGAACCCTCTGTAACTCTAGTGATAGGTACACAAGTACGGGACCTAAGAAAACGATTGTTCGGCAAAGCCTATTAAGGCGAAGTACAGCCTCAGACAATAAAAGAGGATCGTCCTAGGAAATTACAAATGTCAACACACAAAAGGTAATTGCTTGGGAGCAGGTACAGAGTCTTTGTAAACACGAATCAAGTACTTGGAGTCTCTTGCAAAGGACTCTGAAGGATTCACGCTTCCCAAGGCATTGTGTAAATAACTACATTAATAAGATCCAAATGCTAAAGGACATACTTGAATCACCAAAATAAACCAGTATTTTCAGGTCCAGAATTGACTATAAATTGATATGGACCTACAATTTATTGTCCCTATCTCTACATACAATGACTACCTAATTAATATATAGGACACAACGATGATGCAGTTTTAAATATGTCACGTAAAATTTATAGGTCAATATTTGGTTAATCACCCAAGTGTGAGTTTAACCATATTAATTGGTGTTTGAGAGTTCGTGGTTCAAATTTCTACAATATGCTCTGTCTAAATGATTCAATAAAATACAAAAATAATATTTTTTGTATCTAGCAAAATGTTAAATCCTTTATAAGTTAATTACTCAATGAAACTAATTCAAAGGATTAAAGGAAAGTCTGTGTACTTTGTAACTAACGATCTTAGTCACATCAAATATTTATAAACAAAAGCGTATGTTTATAATATTGTTTGTTTATTAGATAAAGGACAGAATATGGCACGAATCTTTGTTCCCTGCATATTTTATGGAGTAACATTTTACTATAGTGTTTTCAATCCATCAAAAAAGATACGCAAAGTGAGCCAAATAAAATATTCATTTGTAGGAACATTTGACTTGCCTGTGTTATTTTCCATGGTAAGTAACATATTTGAAGACAGAAGGCGTTCGTTTAACAAATACATATGGTATACACACAAAACTTTGATTATGGGTCACAACTTCTCAAGTTCTATTTTTGTACCTAGATAGGGGTAATAACGTATACAGTAGTAATGTGTATAATATAAACCGCATAAACATTGTCACATAAATATTTAGCTGCTAGCAAATATTAAGTAACTAATTTCAGATCAAGTAAGCAATTTAATACTTCTGTAAGAACTGAACAATCCATGAAACTTGTCAGTCAGCCAACAAGTTGCTCCGTTTATTTTTTATTTCGAGACCACCTCCCTTTATTCGAAATGAAAATAGTCTTTGCAAATAGAGAAATGAGAATGAATAAAAAACCTCTGCGGCTCGACTTTAAACTAAACGTCAATTCATTCAAATGAAATGTTATTTTTGAATTTGATTGGTGACCGAATCGATTCTTTTACTTTACACAATGTATTTTTAACGGCAACTGCTTTCAGTAATACACTTTTTGATCGGAGTATACACTACACCATTACCAACCTAATTTTACGTTTGTAATGTAGTTATAAATTTCATTTTTATAAAATTACAGGCAATAGTGACTGTTTTATAAAGAAACAAATTAATTAATGTGAACAAGAAGTATATAAAAATAGGATAAGAGATATAAAAACACCCTAGGGACTTCGATGTAATAATTTGTACCAAAAGGTTACAGCAGAGCCATTTTCAGGAAAAGGCTCAACTTAATACTTAATGGAAAGGTGTTGTATATAATACACACAGTTCGCAGTACTGCAGCACCCGTTAATTGAACAAACTCCCAATCTGGTTGAAAATTCCTGGAATGTTGATAGCTCCACAGTGCTACGAGTGTGTTAAAGAGATTAATGTAAATTAATGAAACTCCACTGTTGCCGAGCTGTATCGAAATGTGTAGTTCCAACAATTAAAACAACAACTGCTTAATAGGTGAGGTATTTTAGTAGTTCTATTAAAGCTGTTACGAAGTAATTATTTGTCGTACTATTTATTCTTACATACATGTAATAAATTACGAACTTATGTAATAAAAAACTAGTAGCAAGTAGCTAGATATGATTGTATTTTTTTTTACATAAAATTATCTCGTGTATTGTAAATGTCAAATTTTATACAATTAGGGTTAAAATTTACAATCTTTTATTACATTTGATTTATAAAATATGAAATATTTGCATAACTTTTCTAATAGACTAGACAGTGACTATTTATAATTGGACTATGTAGCTTCTAAATTTAGCCGGATGGGCAGCGGCTGTCGTGCGTGTGGCGTGCCCAGTGGACCGGCCGCTGGCAAATGTCACCATTGAGCCGACACCCTCAGGTAACGTCATTAGGGAGGAGGGTCACCGCCTCCCATCTGAAACAAACGACGTTTACTCCAATTACTAGGAAAGAATAAATGGAAAAGAATTCCCTCAACGCTCGGATTTCAACGAAAAGGAAGATAAACTGATTTGGAGCCATTTGCCTAGGGATCAAAGGGTTAAATGTGTAGTCGTGCAACTTTCGTTAGAGCTTATTTGATTCCGTAAAATTCCTTTATTACTCTGTTTGGTTTTTGTGACCTTTGACTTTTACGTAGAAGTCGGTAGAAGTTCAGTAACGCTTGTGACGTACTATCCAGCATAGTATTAGAGAATGGTGATGTTAGCACTAGAATCGTAACAATAGTAGTGATAAAACAGCTTTCTAGTTAATCTTTTACTATAAGATAATTGACATGATACTCAGTTGAGAATAATATCTGTCTTTATTTCTATTTATTCGGGCTATTCCTTACATAACAACGCATATTTTTATTTAAAAATGTAACTAAGAGTTATCATTAATAAATACCAGATAAAGCAGCAAAGAGAGGGAGAATATAATACAAAAATATGTTTATCCAACCACATACTGAATAAATAATCTTCGCGGCTTAGGATAATTATTGACACATGATGCAATTGACAAATTAATCTCGTAATTGTTGTACGCTTGCAAATGAGATTACTTAGCGCTTAATTGAGTTGTGGAAACAGAGATGTGCGCTCAAAGATGGGGTGTACATATATGTACAGCATTTACAATATTTTATGATTCAGTGTTATTAAATAAACCTTTTTACGAATTAAAATTTTTTAAGTAATGTTGAAGAAGAGTGGCATTAAAGGTACAACAACCAAGTATTAATTTAACGGTAGAGCAATTTCTAGCCAATACATTCATATAAATTACATTTTAAAGTACAACTTTTCCAATCCACTAACACGTTGACATCAGACAAAATTGTAAGATTAATTTTCCAACTTACAACTTAAATGAACGTACAGTGTAGACAGAACACAATATCTCCTAAGTCACTTTTTAGCATGACAATTGGGTCGTGATGTCGTACGAGACATAAGTAACAGATTACTAACACATGACACCCTTAGGTGCTTCCTACGACATGCTGGGAAAATCGAGTGTAAGTTATCATTTTTTTACGTTACCGAATGGAAAAAACATGTCTATTTCAGATTGAAAGTAATTAATGGGAAAAGTGTAACTACGCTTTTAACGTCCACCTCATAAAAGCCAAGCTATTCTCACCACAAAAGCACATCCCATCCGGTTCAGTTTACAAATCCTGGAACACTAACACTTTAATCGTTCGTGGAAGCCTCCCATTAGCCGCTTAAGCCTCACAACGTTGTGCTACGACAGTTTATTACTACGAACTTGAAACCAGACACGGTGCGAATTGGCAGTCGTAGCACCTACATTCGTAGCAAATGATTGAGATAAACCTAAACGGGGTGTTAATGTGCTTTGGTTTGAATAAAACTTTGCCTTTTAAAGTCCTTTTCATTACGGTAACGTTCCAGTGCTACGTAAAAAATAGGTTCTCTACTTAAAATGTTTCTTTCTTTCTACCTTTTATTTGTAGTACAAAAATGTTCTTAAGTTATACTGAAGCTTATGTTATGTTGTTTATTAACATTTTAGTTAACGTTAATAAAAGACGTAAAAGTCAAAAGTTTTCATTCTTTCCATTGGAAAAGGAAATGTGGTTCCACCCTGTCTATTAACGAGTCTAGTTTAATCATGTCACCATGAGATAACAGTTTCTCATACAAAAACACATTGCATACATTGAGATATATTGAGACGATGGTGACTGATATAATGTATGTTTGCATCTCAGGTGGGTTTCACGACTGCTCAGTTTGCAAAGCGATTGAAATTTCCATCTTCGGTGCGAAATGTCAAAACCAATTTAAACGTGGAATTTCAAACTTGACTATTGAATTGTGTTGACAGAAAATATTTTCATATACGCGTTATAGCGTGTTTATACAGAGACTATTTTTAGAAAAAAAATGTACCCTTCAAATGTGTGCATTTATACGTAATTCAATTATGTGCAGTTTTATTCATGATGGGGCTACCGATAATAGTTTCAAAACGTGCTCTCAAGGTTCAACGAAGGATATGTGAATATCTGTGTGTGTGATTTTGTTTATGCTGCTCAAAATCTATTCATTCACTCAGTCTTTCTATCATTGTCAAATCAAACCTAACATGCGAGAAGTAGTACCTTCTATCAGTTACTCAGTCTAGTAGTTTAATAATATTATATTTTTAAATCAAATGCTTCATTAACACCAGCACAATTTAGCAGAGATTTTACGAGTACACAAGTAATTAAGCTACAAAAACACTAAACGGATTTCGCAGTGCTTAAAGCTACCACTTTGCATCTGGAGAATAATTACTGGAGTTTGTCGCTGAACCCACTAAAATAGTTTGCAGGCGCTTCAATGTCCCATAATGGAGGGTGCGCAATAAATTTGCGTGCAAATGTTTGCTGTTTATTTTCTGTGTCGAAGAACACTGAATGGATGACAAGTTTATGTACCGTAGCATGTTTATAATTCTTATGACTTATAGAATATGAACCATACTATGTTTATAACTTTTATGATTTACTAAAGCTAGTATTTTGCTCGACAGCTTGTAATAACAAAGGGTTTCTTTTGACTTTAAGACTGAATTTAAGATTAGGATTGTCACAAAAAATAGTGCTGTATGCTTACAGTTATTACTTATGTCCTTCAAAACACTACAAGGTAATTTTAAGCTCCATTCGACAATATTTGCTATTACGGTCTGTGATTAAATCGCTATACTCACAACACAAATGCATAACCAAACGGGAATATTTAGCACAATGTATCATTGTTTGCGCAGTTGTTGTTAGCACTACCAGAAAGCGGGGAATAAATGAACAATGGACTAATTCAGCTGGAATTTCAATTTCACGAACCAAGCCTGTAGATTAAAACTCGCATTAGTGAATGCCCCAGAGAATTTGAATACGAAACTTGCAACAATAGATATCAATGCCTCGCTCCTCCGATGACCCATGTGCTCTTAGGATGCTTTCAATAACTTATGCACTTTACATGTTTATGAAAATTTCAATAGAATCCTTTATTCTGTCTAATAGATTAACGTATAGTTAAGGTAAAATAGTCATGTTGAATAAATGTAAAAAAAACTTGCAAAATTTAACGATCGGGTATAAAAATCCTATTAGTTTCATTGGTTATGTATCGTAAAAAATCTCTGTATAATATGTATACCTGTATACCTCGAAAAGCAAGTAAATGAATACACATGAAACTCCAACTACAATTTCGCAGTACTCCTTTGTCATTTACACACAATACAGTACATTAAGCGTAGAGCGGTGGCATACTGAATTGACTTGAAGCTTTTAATAACATGAATAAGGAATATGCCTTCTGAGTAGTGGAGTGTATTTGTCTATTTGTGTTTGTTATTTGGGCACATGGAGGGAGGTTACGAAAGAAATATATTTAGGTTCGATGGATGGTAGGGTTGAACAAGAAAGGCCATGAAAGTGTAGCATTCTTATATCCGTAGACATGTAGAAATTCTGTAGATAAAAAAAAAATTTTAAAGCCTGTGGAAATTTGCTGTAAAGTATAGTCGATGTGATAGGGAAGATGCCAAGAAGAAGGTGGCGATTGGTAGTCTCTGCCTTTCCCTTAATGAAACAAGGAGCGTGAACACAAGCGTATGTGAACAAAGACTAAGCAGTTGTAACTGGCGGCATTTTGTAATTCAACAAGTTCGGAAACTTCCTATTCTCGGAAATCTTGTTTGGTAACTTGTTGTTCGCTTGACACTAACACTGTTTAACAACTGAGACACTAAAGTTGGTGACGAGTTCCTATATGGAAAAACTTTAGATGTACATAACTATTTAATGAGCAGTATTGTGGGTTGAACGTGAACAGTAATACTTCAAGGTCCCTTTGGGAAGACTTTCAAAGATTCACATATATGGGAAATATATAATAGACTACAGCACACATATGTGTAGGAGGCATATGGATATCAAAACTAAATCATATAAATTGGATCAGAAGTTTAAATGTTATAGTACGTTTTTATGTTTATTGAAGTAATCGATGAATCGAATGTTTAATGTAATGTAATTATTACACCTTTTATTTAATTAGTAACTGTCTGTTAAATAAATTATTTTGAGTTAAAATTACATAAATAAATTAATTGAAATACAATAATTTTGAATTAAAAATATGTTGTAAAAATATTACAAACTAGGCAAATTCCAAACTTCCCTATCACCATTCATATCTATTAAGCTTCACGGTGAACGTCGGCTCAGCACAGAAAGTTTCACAGTTCGAAATAGATAAGTCAACGTTTCACTTCATAATAACGGATATAGACGCCAACAAAGATGGAAGCCTAGATTAGAAGGCTCGTTAGAGTTCACTCAGAGAATGGATCGAAAATGGAACACTTCGCGTTCAATTTATGCTTTACTTGAACCGAAGGTTGTAAGTTAATGTGCATTTTGCAAATACCAACGTTACCTCGAACGAATTTTGATTAAAAACTGCAACATAAATGTTGTTAGTTTTGTTGTTGTTACTGGTTGAGTTATGTAAGCAAAGGTAGAATGTAGAGTATATTTTTTAAATGTGCCTGCACAGGTTTTAATTCGCTTTAATTTATGCTATGTATGCGCTTAAGACTTGTAAATGACACGCACTTACTAAATTAAATCAGTCATGCAATGTGACTCGAAAATATTTTATTCTATTTTAATGTTTTATAGAATAACACGGGTTTTCTTATGATTTCCTCATTCCTCTCGAAGTTATTGCTTATCATCTAAACAAAAAGAAATATGATCATTATGAGCAATACGATTATTTACTTTCGTGATTTGGTTTTATGCAAATCGTTTTTTAGGGCAAGACCCAATTCGAAATAATTTTAGCGTTAATATATTTAAGAATTTCATTGTGTATTCGTGAACAATTAATTGGGACGAGTTTAGAACTCACTTTTAGAGGATCTACTAAAGTAACGCAAAATTGTTTAAGAGAAAAAATTTCAAACACAACCAAAAACTAAGATGTCTAAGAAAAATATTTGTTTTATAATTGCAACGTATAATAAATTAAAAGGCTCGAGGTCTTAGAATAAAAACCACAAACTACGTTCACAAATGAATAAAAACAAGTTGACCAGTCCGACAAGCGAGTAAACAAGTTGACCCAAAATGCGATAAGAATTGAACATGTACATACGTTATCCTAATTTATACATCAAACAACCCTTTGAGTGAAGGGTTCTGGAACGTGAGATGTTAAATGTACGTGGGCTCTCGTAAGATTGCCAAGTTACTCTTGAACATTCCTTTTTCACATAAAGTAAGGTACTTTGTCCCATGCTGCTTTGGGATTTGAACACGACATAACCGGCCTTTCTTAAAGCACTCCTAAACTGCCTCATTATGGTTGGCGGAATAGCCTGATGTATGTTATTTCCGTGTCTATTAAAATCATTGTTAACAAAAAATATAATCATCTCCACTCCTTTATAAATATAAAATTATATGGTGGATAATTCAATGTTGCCATGGCTGTATTGGAAATTGGACAACAAATATGTACTTTAAACCAGTCGGTAAAACATTACCTGATAGTTGGTTTGACGTTTTCAGAGCAAAGAGCAGGCATTTGATTTTTATAAAGACATTTTTTGCCCTAAAAAATTGCATCAAAGCATGGTGTAAAAAAAAACCTCAAAAGTAAAAAAGGTTCAATTACGTAGTCCCATTTCGAAAAAAACACTTTTTTTTCATTACAACAAAAATACGAGAGACTTGAAGCCTTAACTAGAAAAATTCTCTTGTTTCTTGAATAATAAATTTCTAGATCAAACAACCCTTCTGGCAAATAGGTTGCAAGATTTTTTGTATTTCTCTCACGTACATTTTTGGTGTGAACGGTGGTATGCTTATAGGGGAATTGAAAGTAGACTTGTTGCTTCTACACGAGCTGGTTCACTTTTGTACCAGTGAGGTGTCTTCTTGCTATGAGCTTAATCTTCCAAATCAAATCTATTGAGTAACGGTTAGATTTTTGAACCTACAATCCTAAGACCTGAGTACTTACTGAAATTATAACTGAGAGGTTCAACTCTCTAGAATATTTATTTTTAATAAGTTGTTTTGTTACTAAACCTATAATACATTTGTTTCAAAGTTTGTTACAAGTTATAAAATTCGAGCTTGCAAAAATCCTAAAATAATTCAATGATATTAAAAAACAAATAAAGCCGTAAAACATAAATGTCACGCGCTATCCAAGTAATCAAATAAACATGCCAAGAGATTTAGTGGCTGAACACAAACAAAGAAAATAAAGAAAAATGGCGTCTAGACGAACGTGATATCTTTTAAGCTTTATCTCCATAATTAAAGGCAAGGTTTGACCTGAAAGTCCGAGCCACGGCTGCAAAGGCAAAGGCTGCGACCAAACAGACAAAGTTGAGTGAACCAAGCGTAAAAGAATAGTAAACTTTGTAGTTAAGTTCACGTTTGCACAAACTATCCGCTCATATAACACGTAGTTTACGATATATAATATACTATATTACGTAGTTTGTGAGCAGTGAATTTCTGAGTTTATACCAGCACAACAGCCGCTGTACTAAATCACTACTATGTATATGGTTATAAAATTGCAAACGAACTATAATAAAAGAAAGTTTAGCAAACATATATTCTTTATTCAATCGACTACTTTTCCCAACAACTCTTTGAAATAAATAATTTAAAAACCGAAATATATATTTTTTACTTTAAGGTCAAGATAGGACAAGATAAAGTTATTCTGCGCACGGCTTTTTACGTATTACATTTAAAAAAGGAAAGAAACAAAGGCTTGGCCAGTGAGACCAATTCCTTTCATGTTGCTTAATCAGGTGGTGCGACGTGACTGGACGAGTCTTTTGTGGGGAACGCCGAGGGTAATTGTGGGTGTAAAGGATGAAAATGTTTGTTTTACATCTTATTTTGAATACTATAATAATATTGCATGTTTTACTACGATACTAACTAAAAATGAAAAGTTTATTTTAAGTTACAAATTTTATCTAATGTTTAAATTGAATATTATGCTTTTGCATTGCTTTCGTTTGTTGTAAATTGGAGAAAATTACAAGTTGTTCGTCTCTATTGAAGCCTTAAAACAATTAAACATTTACTAAAATTGAAGAAAACTTAAATGTATATTAAATACGGTGGTAGTCCTATCACAAAAAAACCTTGTGTTGTTACATAACTTTGCATGCAAAATGAGCACCTGTCTTTTTCCTGGCGTCTCATAAGATGTTTAGACATTTAATAAAAACGCATTAGTATAATTTACGGATATACTGAGAATTATGTACGGCAAATGTCAACACTCGCTTCAGAATAAACATGATTCATGGATGGCGCATGCTTTCATATTTCATGACGCAAGATTAATAATTCAACGGCCCCTGTACAAGAGCTGAGTTACAATATGATAAAGAGTTGATTTATTTGGCTTAAGCGTGTTGCCTAAAAAAGCATTAGGCTTTAACGGTAAAATATGGTCTTGTACCTGATAGATGAACAGTTTGACTATCATATTAATATATTATTGCGAGAACTTATTGATTTGTTAGTACGCATACTAATAAAGTACTTGTCTTGATTAATATGTCAAATAAAATAACATGTTCATAAACATTGAGCCTTATTCTGTATTGTGTATTCAATGTACTCACACACCTATTTTTACTCATCCTCATGAGGATAATATATTATTATCATGCCCTTTTCACAATGCTAACTTTATTATTAAAAAATAATTCTATACATATTCTCTACAGGGAATCAGTTTTGATGTGTATGTAGCTATGTATTTTTAAGGTTACCTTATTCGGTTCTTCGTGAATCTATAGATTGAAATTTTACACGTAACAAGCACAGACACTATGAGTTCTATTGCACTAATCCATTATCACATTTCGCGAAGAGCCTTCATCGATCATTTTCCAACGCTGTTTGTTTTTCTTCCTTTGCTATTAAAACAGCCGGCGTAAATTATGGAGGGGCAAATTAGTAAGGCAATCTGTTATTTTGTGATCCACGTGCTACCATTATTTCTATGAAGATATCATATCTCGTGTAAAACGAAGCTTACACGCGTTAGTTTAGATATTATATTTCACATTTAGGCTATACGAGTAATTGTTTTTATATGTTTATTACACTGTTCATTCATTCTTATCGACACGCGAACATATCTATTAATAAACACGATAATAAGTATATTATAAACTGTTTAATAATGACTTAAGTGGAAGTTTCTTGTTGGTTCTCTCTGGGGTTGGCCTTCTAAACCAAAACAATGGCATTTTAGGTACATACTTGTACAAGGGACAACGTACTCGTATATCAGATAAAATCTATCGATTTTTATTGAGTGTATTTTTGTGCTGCCAGTGTATCGAAATTTTTAACCTCATGGGATTCAGTTACTTACTTCATATTAGTATTTTATATATTAAGAAATTAGCTTTCACAGGAGTAATGTAAGAACTTTTCTGAAATACTTCATCACAAATCCAGCTCACTTAATAGACTCTATTTCTTCGTTTTCTGTGTAAATAAACCGTGTTCAGAGGCAGGTAAAGCTCTGCACTCAACTTTTATGTAGGTATTTACTGACATAAGTTTTCCAACGAGCTAATTTCAATTAGGGCAGGGTACTTGCGGAAAACTTTTCCTCCTGAGCTCGAAACGGTAAGCATAAATGCGTTTTAATGTAAGAACTTTAAACGAAATTAAAACGCTAATGTAATTTGGAAGTTACGAACTGGGTACGCACTAATATGGCACTAAGTTGCGTGGAACAGTTTATTATATCATTAAAGGCGAGAAACTTTTGCCTCGTTCACCCTAAGGATGATAGTTTATGATCGTTAAACTTTGATATAAGTAAGATGTGAAATATTAAAATAGTAGTTTTCAACCTTGCAAGGATTATCTCACTCACTTTAAAACCCTAAAAACCCCGGAACGTTTAACGGTCAAGGATATTGCCAACCTTACAGTCCCTGAGTTACATTTGAAGGCAGCTAGTTAGTTTTCTATTAATGATTTTAATTTAATCATTTCCTTCTTATCAGATTGTACATAGTTCCACAGTACGATTTCAACAATCAATTTAATGAAGCCTTATCTTCCAAAGCCATTAGCTAAGTAGATTTTTATCTCGATTCAGCGAAATTAGTATTATGAATGAAATTAACACCTCGGAACAAGCTCTGGTAGATTGTTTCAGCGTTTCTGATTACATTTGAGGGTTTTAATCTATGTTTTGTTTTCAAATGTGATGTATTTAATGATATTATATTAAAGCTGTAAAAAATTCTTAAGAAAAAACTTCTTTTAAGAATTTATGACTCATGTATTTGTTTTTTCCTAATGTGCTTTCACCGAATAGGGATTTAAGCACATACATTTTCGCTGTCATATGATTAGATTGAAGATGTAGGTCTCGACAATTTCTCTCAATATAATCAACACAGTCTAAATGTGGGAAAGGGAAATATTCTTGTCCACGGACATGATATATAGGAGAGTATTAGCGCTGCCTTATCATCTACAGCCTTACATACTTATTTTTGACGAGTTGGCAACATGCTCACCTTCATCTTAGCGAACTAATTGAAAGTTAGCTGCTCAACTTTGTAAAATTTAATCACATGCAGCCGCCTTTAACGGCCTGAGTTTGCGGAGGTTCTAATTTCAACTCGTTGCCTTAAACTTTAAATTAGTGAACGGAATTTGACAGCATCAATTCAAGTGCATTAGAATGTATTGTATGCGTTGATATAAATGTGAACGTATTTTTGAATATTAATCGTCTAATATAAAGATGAATACTCTGTGTCTTATGGCCGGAAAATTAATGTGTGTATGTATATGTCGCAAAATGATTTGATATTGCGGATTTTTGCAAAAACCTGTAATAGTTCAAAAGCGATTCACTTATGGCACTTCGCGGGCGATGTTCATCAAATACTAACGTAACCTACTTAGATTACTGTTGATAGGTAACATAAGGATAAAGTATGATCGCCATTGTCTAATTATGCGTTTTTTCGCAAAATGCGTCTTTTGCAAAAACCCGAAATATCAAATTATCCTACGACATATACGATAAACGAGTTTTGAATAAAGCGATATCAATAAGTTTGTTTAAAAATAGAAAGGCATAAAGTAGGATCGGAAATCAAATGTAGAATTTTTCTCGCAGCTGCTATCAAAGCAAATATTATTGCAAAAGTTTCCAAAGTTCAACTTTTCCTGCAAACTGAATCATCCATTTATATTGGACTAGAATAAAAAGTTTTGCCAATACCGTTTTAGCAACCAAATTATTATAGTGATTTCAGCAATTGAATAATTGAAATTCGTAGTATCATGTCAAACATAACATTGGCCTTCCTATGAATGTTTGTTTGTTAAATATTTGTGCGTGCTCAGCGAAGATCAATAGTTTTGCACTGAACGATAATACTTATTTTTGAAAACTGGATTCTCAAGGATAATTTTTTCCAAATATTTCATAAAGTATGTAGATAAGGACATAATATTGTATTGCTATCTCGTGGTTTTAAATTAAATTAAACTAAGGAATTTCACCAGTTTTTCTGCTCTGGTTGGAAATCTAACGCTATATATGCAAAGACCTGCCTTTACCTACGAAAAAAACTTTAAATAATTTAATATAAAATGTATAATCTCAAAAGTAAATTTTGATTGCCATAAATCCAGTAAATAGTATTTCATTTTCTTTACTGCGATAATCTTACTTTACTGACTGATTGATGTGATGGAACGTTTTTTTTCTAACCCAAACTCACAGTTATATATCATAGTTATATCTTTAAAAGTATCAGTTTGCTCATAACAGGAATAAACGTGAGAAGCAGGAAAGTGCATTTCGCTGGAGCACAATAGCACTGTTTCCTGCACGGGAAATAAATTACCGGAGTTTGTCACTAACAGGCATTTGTGCAGGTATAAGCTATATTAGACGATTTAATAAAGAAAAATGTAGCCTGGCTTTATAAGTTTAAAATACGTGGCACGTATAAAGAATATGTAGTATATAAGACGTAATCCGTAGGAAATCTTTAAATAAATGTATCTACAAAAGAGGATTACACACACGCCTTTATAAAAATGAGCTTTTTTGCCTTTACTATTATGCCGGAAAGAAAGGCAACTAGTTAGCATTCTTTTAAAGTGCTGTAGTTTTATGTTCGGAACCTGAAAGAAGCCTTCGAAAAAGGTGATACCGTTAAACGTTTCACGTGTTACACGTACAGCCTATAAGCTTATTACGAACAAATATCTACGGACGCATAATCGTAAATTTGTACCAAAGGGTAGGGGTCATACTTTTACGAGGTCGTATCGAGACCCCTAAAACGTAAAGGCCCGTTGTATCTACCTGGAATCCCCTTTAGTCGTTAAAACTAAAATTTAATCACAAATTGTACACATTATAGCTTAAAAATTAGTCATAAGGGTGATTTTAGCAGAAAGGTAATTGCTGAGTATTAGTTGAAAGAAGACATAGATTGGCTAAATACCTACACTATGCATTTATGATATTCGTAACTCAACAAATGAATAAGATATTTACACTTCTCGAGTTATTGTCTGTTGTGTATGTTATTGTATTGTTTGTCGAAATAGTTTTTTGTACGCCTTGTAAACTCATACATTTAATCTGTGGGAACGTAACAAAAGAAAAAAACACAATGTCGTGTGACAAGCGCAGAGATTTGAATTTCATGCATATTCAAAAGCTCCTGCGAAAACGTTAAGGAAAACAGTGCAGTGGTTTAATATAAAATTGGATTAAGACGTAAAATGTCTTTTTAATTTTCAAATTTACTGTCGCAAACAATTTTTAGATTTGTTTATATTTTAATTAGATTACATACAATATAAACTTTCCAGGAATACAGAATTTAGGAGATACCAAATTAAAATAATATTTCTTTTGTATACTTGCGTAATAAGTGAAGAATTCGCTTATATATAAAATGTAACGGGGGGCTATCAATCCTACCTATCCTTTATTATAATACTTAAGACACTTTTAGAAAATAAATATTACGATGAGTTAATTCTGTTTTATATAGACACCCTATTATTCAAATTTCGAACTTAAATATGTAATAACCTTATAACTAAGACCTCCCCTTCTTCGTTAGACAAGGTCGTCACGCGACCTAAACAATATTCTCAGTAATTTTCTTAATATTGTGAAAGGTTAACTGGAACGCTTACAACATTGACATTTAATAAACTTACAACTAAATCAAGAAAATTAATATCAATAGCAGGTATACCTTTGGGGCTTTATTGTGACAAGACAAAATAATGACCTAATGATTATTGTGATATAGAGATCGGACTTATAGTAATTGTGTTTTTACTTTAAGTGCTAGATAAATAAAGTTACTTTATGTACCCCTTATGTACATATAAGCAGTTCATAAATATAATAATTTACGTTTACTGACTTTGATAAAATAATAGTTTAGTAGCATCAAATATATAGTTATGGTATGGTTATCGGATTTTTGTATCAGTATTGTGTCATTTTAAATCAATATTAATTGTGGTTTCACGAAAGAACATATTACACATTTATCGGGAACAAGTCTCAACTAGGACACCTTTTCGGGTGTATTCCCTAGTTGACCCTGAATATATCTTAATGTTTTTGGGCCGCGTTTATGAGTGATCGTAAAGGTTTTGTTCCCAGGACATGAGTTTGTTCGCTCTTACTTTTACAGCACATACATTGCTATCCTATTCATACTCGTACTTGTAACCATATAGTACTTGCGTATCGGTATTGACTGTTCTATTTGAAATTATGTCTTGTCGGATGAGCTTTGACATAGCTTATTATAGCGTCGATATGGAGAACATGTTCACAGGATAACAATGAATCTTGAGGATGCACATAAATAACGTGATTAAATTTTACGAAGGAGTTCCTGTTTTTAAGGATAAATTAAAACAAGCCTCAGGTGTTTTCTTCATTAATCCGATAAAACATTGAGTGCGAGCCCATAAATTTGGAATGAGGAGAAAATTAGGTGGGTCCAGCCCCATGGTGCGAATGAGGAAAAACCTGGAAGCTGCAACTTTTTTCACCCTTGACCCACATTAGTCTATGTTAGGAAGTTTATGTTCAGTTACACTAGCATTAAATTCCCCGTAGAAAAATAAATTGGAAGAATTTTATGTGTAACTTTACTGCCAATAAATATTTGGAAACGTACCGGTGGATAATAACATGAAGTTTATTTGTTTGGCTTAGCAACCAAGCTGTGCATTATGTAGGAAGTTCTGTTTACGATTATTTTCATTATGTCTATTTATTTACTAGTACTTTACCAACATCAGGAAGCATGTAGAGCGAGGAACTTCTACAATTGTAAACTAAATACCTTCGTTTCACGAATTACGAAAGAATTTTTTGACTTATACATAATTATAATTCTGTTTGAGATGCTAAAATCACCAGTTACTCTTTTTTACCTACATCAGCTTATGAAAATATATTAAGGATGCTTATAATAATAATACAGTTTGCCTCTTGACTTATATATTTTAAAATAAGACATATATTTATTCTAGAATATCCGTGAACCGGAGGTAAATCCCAACTGAAGTTGAGGACGCTTGAAAAGAAGAAAATTCGTAATTGATAGGAGGACTGACGACTCAATATTCACATCGCAGTGATAAGTTCATTGTTAATTATAGTTAAAAAAATAAATTGAATCGATCAGAAACAAATATAGACTTTCTTTCCAGCAGATATTGACAGTCAACAATTGCCATATATTATATACATAGTTAAGTATTTAAATGAAAATGAAAATCACCTTAGAATACAATGTATTTTTTAGATATAAATAAACATTCTCTCCGAATAGAATTTGCAATGTAATCATAACTTTTCGCAGAAAAATCCTAAAATATTTTCTCACTCCAAAAATGTCTAAAAGTGAAAATTCAATTTGCGCTTCACACTGAATGCAAACGAGCCGCTCAGAATTGTTTTCATCTAGATTTTGCAATCTACTAGAAAATTTCTCATGTCGATGTCTGAACCTCGAAGTAAAATTATAGTAGAAAACCCCGATTTCAATACAATTTTAAAATAATAAGGTCTGTTTTGGAAGAGGATTATGCACAGGACCAGTATATAAAAAGAAGTATACATTTAATTTATACTTATAAAATAACTTACCAGTATAAAGTATCTATGTAGCTAGCTAAAACTAAGAGCATTTATTTATTCTACCTAAAACTTGTATAAACTAAAAGACGTGTACCGAACGGGGTAAAATCTGCATTTAAATATTTGCCATAAAGTAAATTAATTGGTCACAGTTGGGAACAAACGCCAAATCCACATAATCCAATTTATTTTGCCAAGCACCAGGCCATACTCATTGTCATTTTATATTAGCTCGTTATTTCCCAAATATAACAAAGAGGTTTTAATAAAAAAGTATATTTCTAATCCTTTCGTATTACGTTCATCAGATTTTGCATTTACGAATACCTACTGACATTTCATCCGTATAAACCAGTGGGTTATGATGTAACGAGATCATCTCATTTAGTGTACCTTTTTGTTTACATCGCAGCGTTGGCTTATTTGCCTTGTTTCTGCTAAAACGCGAAATGGCTAACGACCTCACTTCACTTAGTCTGATTAGCACATGCTCCTTTTTACTTCAAACAGGGTATTCTGTTACATAACAAGAGTGTGCTGCTAATGATATTTGTTTTGTTTCAGTAAAAATGTAAACCTTCTACATGTAGTAAATTTTGTATTCGCTAAAAGTATGTATACCTACATAATTTTAATGTGCGCATATTTAATATGTAGAATAGGAATTTACAAAACTAAAGGCTCACGAAATCTATTAGTTATAGATTAGAGGTAGTGAAATAAAACAGATGAATATTATAAATAATTTTTAATATCACAATTCGGAGACCAAAGATTAGTTATATTTCAAAGGGTCTGTCCAACCCTAATGTTTAATAGGCGACAAACAGCACTAAAATGACTGTCACAGTGACACGGACTTTTTGTTGGACAGGGTGACGACTCTGTTAATAAAAAATGTCACTATATTATTGATAATTCTATACGCAAAATATAAATACAATTGCATTTACGATTTACAAAAACAGTGTAATTCTTTTTTTCCGCTACTACAGCTTTCATAAACCTTCCTTTTGTTATATCTAAAACAAATAATATTCCATCCCAAGCCCTGTCAAAAGTCAAGAGCTCAAGAAAGGAAACAGATAAGAAAGATAATGACGACTCATGTTTCTTTCTCCTAAACGTCTGCGGAGGCTAACAAAGGTTTTCCTACTTGTAAATTGTATCCGAAGTGACCCATATTCGCACTATAATGGGCCAACTGTTGCCGCGCCTTCCTTACTCATCTTTCATTGCGGGTTAAAATGACAAATGGTTTTGCACTGGCTACGGAAACTTCTTGGGATCAAGTTTCTATTTTTTCTAATGTAACGCTGTTGGAATATCAACTAGAAGGAAGCAAGGTAGCAAATCAAAGGTTAGTAGGCAATATATGCCTTGAATGAATCCAAAACAAACTGATGGTATTTTAAATCATCTTTGCTTTGGATAAAGAGATATTCTGACAAACATAATTTAATGACCACATGTAAATACATAAAGCACTAAAATATATTTATATTCTTTACAAAATACTGAACCATCCTTAACCTTTGGTTCAGTAGCAATAACTAGGTCATGCCACTTTTCCATTAAAGTATGATTTGATGTCACAATGAAGTTTGCCTTCAATTAAAACGTAAATTCAATGATGATAATAGCTCGACTCAATTAATCAATCCATTTCAGATGGCATGACACGTTACGGTCACCTGTCTAATAGAATCAGTATGATTGAAGAGTCACACTTAGTTGATAATTTGAATTACCTAATAACAGATAATTCAATAGCTCAACCAATTTAGGTTGAATTGTTTTTATTACAATCTTACGTCTTTAAAGGACGTATAGAACTAAAAATTCTCAGTAAAGTACTACCACGCGCAGTAAAGTTTTTTTTTGGACAATTTGCCAGAGGTGATTCAAGATATATTTTGGGTTAAACATCTTTTCTTCAATTCTATCTTTGATTATAAACATACATATATTTTTGTATTATTGAAAAAGGCTGACGTTAGTAGAAACTTATAGTTTGGAACCCGATGAGTGTATATGAGGATCAATAAAGCAAAGATGGTTTCTCAAGATCGGGAAAGATTGGGATCTGTGATCTCTGCCTACCCCTCTTCAGGGAAATGGAGGTGATGTGTCTTGATTTTGAATGTTATCATTTATTGCATACATATAGGTTCATATGGGAAGTAAATGTATTCACTGTATTATAAATAACACGAAGCAACATTACGTTGTTCTGAAAGAGCACTTCATAGCTGTTTTCATATCTAGATAATTTACATTTATAGCGCTTAAGTGTAAGCTGCACTCGCGTAGCACTCAGGGTCTAATTTTGGATGCATTTAAAGGTATTCTAGAACAATCGATCAGAATGTGCTCGATATTTATGGTATAGAAAGGTTATGTAAAAAGAGTTATGAGTGATATTTTAACTATTGTGGTTTGTCATACCGATCTATAACATTCATTATTTCGTCAATAATTTTGTTGCTATGGTTATCAATCAATATTTGTAAAAAAATTAAGAGTATGTTGATTAAATGAAATTGACAGTTAAGTTAAGTAAATTAAGTTTATAATTAAGTTAAAAGATGAGTTGATATACCAAATTTTATGGATACGTTGATACGTTCGATGCGTTGAATATGTTTTATATTCATGATATTTTTCGCTGAAAACAATATTAATTCAAAACACATAATTGTTTATTAGTGAGAACCCTCTCACTTAGCAAAGTTCAAAGAAATCCTGTCCATACAAACTTAGGACTTTACTTTTATCAACAACTTGAAATACGATCCTCTCACAATACGTTCTCCTATTATAACAAAACCGTTTTAAAAGGAGAGAGCTCCGTTGAAAACAAAAGACGGTAACCTGAACCAATATTTATGTTAGTTGGAAATTGTAAAATTCATGAGCACGTTACATGGAAACATAAACCAATTCCAAGCCAAGTCAGTTGCGAATTAAAGGAAGTAGTTTTCCAGACGATAGCGCACGGAGAACCCTGTATAAATGCGGAGTGTAAAAGTATCTTTTATAAGCGCACCTCACACGTCTTTCTCAAAGCGTGCCGCAGCTTCAGATGAAAGGGGTAGTGGGACTCCTAAATTGATGGCTTCATTTCGGATAGCTCTAGTTTGTGTTTCTAACAAGACAAACATTGACGAGGTTTTAAATTGAAGTTAAAAAAATATGTCAATAAATATGTTTCAGGTCATTTGAAAAAAGGAGAAAGTTACTTGGTGAGTCGAGCATAGTTTTTTTTATCTTTGTTTAGAAATTCTTTTATGGCTTTAAAGATACAATATAAACATATTCGTATCCATTACCGGGAAGACTAATAAGGAAGAGGTATAAGACGTATAGGGAAGCGATAGTTCTAAACAACGTTAATTATTAACAGAATGTAATATTTTTTCGGATTTTTGTAAAGCTAAAACAACAAAAGAAAATCGGTAGACCCTTAGCTGTTATGTCAGACATGTTAAGGCAGCTGGTAACACTGGATTAAGATCCCAGATTTGTACGCACGTCATGTTTCATGTAGCAAAAAACAGCCATGTCTCGAGGAAATTGTGAGAGCGCTTTTCTTCTGTTTCCTAGAAGGTACGTGGTGAAATTGACGAAATATAGAGATGTTTTTTCAACACGAGAAGGTTGAAAGTCGGCTTTTTCCATTTTGCTTGGAAAAACACACGTCGTGAAGTGCTTATAGGGAATGTGAAAGCTACCTAACATTGAGCAATATATTACTTGAAAGAGGAAGAAAAAATATTCATATATTTTTTTAGTACCCTGCCTTTTTTTTTGTATACAATATAAATAAAATAAATTAATTAAAATAGCACACTATCTACCTGCATTTTCGTATAAAATATTAAATACCGACCATTTCCGCAGTAATTACAAATTATGTCTTTATGTTATACTGATAATAATGTTTACATTAACTTACATTATCCTTCTACTTTTAAAACATTTACTCTCCAAACATAATTCTCTATTAAATCAAGCATCTCTCATAATAGACCCTTAGCGTAGTATTTACGAGGTCGTAATTCCAGTAGTTCTACACAATCAGAGCTCCACCAAACACAAGATCCAATTAGACAGATGCTCAGTTAGCTAGAAGGAGCGTCTGTAAAGGAGAACTCATTGGGGCGAACTCATCTCCTTTGTAAGTATTTAGTAAGGTATATGTCTCATTAACTTTTCAGTTGGTTGGAACATAACTAGTAACCAAGTCTTATAAATAAGTTGACGTCCAATGACGTTGGGATTTCTGTGTATAAACGGTATAAGTAAAATATATGTTGGATTATTTTTGTATGATGCTTATTAAAATCCCTAATCACTCAGGTAAATAGGACAGAAACTGTTTAATTTTTATATCATAAATATGTATAAATGCAAAATTGCATGAATACTCAAAGCCAAGCTTTGATAATCATATGATATTAATATCGTCTCCAAGATTGTGTCAACCCTATATTGTAATTAGGGGACGTAAATGTATTTAATATATGTAATGACAATAAAGTAAATGTATGTATGTAATAACAGCTAATAACGTCATATGTTGCCTTTTGAGCAACACCTATTTAGCAAAGAAATGTAAAAACTTAAGCGTTATAAAAAGCTACATTCATACACTTACTTATTCAAGCCTGTTCATCCCCAAGTGGATAAGCTGACACTGTCGATTGCCACCTTGAACGATCCTTATAAATCTCGCTTGCTTCATTCACACCCATTAACCTTCTCATACATGTTTTTCTGTTCTTCACGCTACGTGCACTCGAGAGAAAACAGTTGATCATTCATTTATCCAATAAGGAACACTGATTGGACCCTCTTTCTCGAAAAGGAAATCCTAGTAGAGCGCTCTTTTGATTGCAAATTATCATCCCACAGGAAACTTAGGCAATTTCTTGCTAGAAAAGAAAATGTTATTCAGCTTGCGTTTATTGAATACGAAGATATTGCAACAGACAATCATGTAATAAGATTAATGTTACGTTGATGCCTTTTATTACTTTTTCAAAAGCTATATAACATTTTATCAACGCTTGACAATAACTCAGAACGATATTTATGTACTTTTTAGCCCAAGATATTCCTTTAATTTTGATATTATATTATGCCTGTTACAACATAAATATTAGAAAGACGTCTTCGTAATTATATTGTATTTTTTACGACGATTTTTCACTAGGATTGAGTTTGATTTTCCGTTCGCTTTTCGTTCGCCAGTAAACTTGTCAACATTCAGATTCCTCCAATTTAGTCCACTCATAAATATGTATATTTACATACCTGTTTCTCCTTAGAAGAGTAGGATATCACGTATTTGGTGAAATTCCACTACGTCAATTCTATGTACAAGTTATATTCAAGGTAACGTATATGAGTACATGTTTTAAACTTATGTTCAAGATAGGTTCCAAAAGCATTATGTTATAACTCTTAGGTTAGTAGGTCAAATTGGCACAACACCGCGGTAAGTGTTTCAGTTAATTCTAACTTTAGTGGCGGTAAAACGTGGTCTAATGGAGCAGTGCAGGATTCCAATTTTAGCTTAGAATGTGAAGCAAACGGGTTAAGATTTAGGTGGTTTGTGCTTCTATTGACTCCGTTCACATTTAAATAATGAAAGAAACAATCTATTATCAAATAATAATACTTATATGGAACCATTTTGTTGTGCTTGAAAATATAATCAGAAATTTACAGCAACATATTTTGTCTTGTGACAAGGTTGTGAAAAGGTTTTTTAAATCTCCTATTTATGAAAATGACGCGTTCAATTTTCAATTTTAATATCAACATTGGACATAATAGCTTGCACTCTCAGTAATTAACGGGTGATTCACTCTGCTATATCATATATTAACGTTAAATTCTAATATTAATTACTACCTCAATGACATGACAAGATCTTAGACAAGCTTAGTTAAACATGCAGAAATTAATTAGCATGATGCATTGAAGACAGCAGATAGATGCATGCTTCATAGCAGACTCATAAACACATTCAATATTAATAAGTGTTTGCGTGAACCTGTTTGCCCCTTGTTTAAATAATGAACGTTTAAACAGTTCAACAACACTTTAAAACAAAACATACCCGTACATGAATAAACAACCAAAAATTCACAGATGACAAAGTAATTGTATATTATTTGGTCCATTTCATATTATATTTATCTATGTATGTACAAAAAACCTTTTTTGTTATTCGAAATAAGTCTCGAAAAGGGAAAGCTTACAATGCCGCTCCCTAAAACGTCGATATGATGTGCAAATCCTTTTAGGGCATAAACAGAATAAAGTAGCATTACTTTCAGTAGACGCCACTCCGAGATTTCGCAAAGATAAGTCCAAGGACAATCCTTTGTATCCTGATATTCTTACATTATCCAAGTAACAAGGAACCTGTATATTGTATGTATAATGATGTATTCATAAAAATCGTATGACGTACATTTGCTTTAGCTGTCTTGATGTTATAATATGCTATCAACAATTTCATATCAGTATATTCAAAAGAACAACGCGAGATATTTATGTTTTCTAAACGGGCTGCTTAATATCACAGGTTTTATAACCGAACTGGAACATGAAGGAAAAAAGTAGTAATCGCAAGCCGTCGAACTGTTTTCCGCGTTTAGTTAAAACATTCAAAGTGCAAAGTGAGTGCTTCAAATTGTTTGCGGTACGAATGTCTTAAAACCCTGGTCTGAGCTAACTGAAAACTTAAACATCTCACAAAGTTTATTACGAGCCCTGTTCGTGTTGAACTGGAAATATTATCCCAGCAGATGAATTTATTTCTGCACCATTGTGTCCAAGTTTCAAAGCTGTTAAACAAGAATTTAAGACAACCCTTTCTTTTATGAGCGGAGATTAAGAAGGTTTCATTAAATAGTTTAGCCCGATATTAAGCACCGTTTCGATTAAGCACCTTCGCTCGAGTTAATGAAAGTATTACATAACATTGGAAGCTTGGTTCTTCTTATTTTTATATTGTTTTTAAAAATCTACTATCAAAAAAAAAATTAAATAGTTTATCATGGGAATGATTCATGTCGCTCTAAGATAAAGAAATACATGATTGTGGGTCCTATACTCGCAAAAGCAAGAAAATGAAACGAACAGAAATAAAAGTACTTCGTGACTCTTTCTCGGTAATAAATTATATCAAATTACATAATTTTAGATGAAAACAATCTCCATCTTTGTAACTAAGCCCAGAGAGGGCGGACATAAATCAAAGATAAGTAAATTTAATTTTACGGGCGGGGCGTTTAGTTTTGTTTGTTTCATTTACGATTCGCAGCAATAATTCAAATTTTGATACAAAGGTTGCTCAAAATGGCAATGTTGCCATGGCGCAAAATTATGTAAATGGGAAATGAAATAGGAAAAAGGTACAAAGAGAGAAAGCCGATTAAGTTAAATGGATACGTATGACTGTATCGCAAACCGAGATCATTATTTATGACTGCTACGTAAAAGATTCAAAGTAGCGATCCAAAATGTTATGAATCATTTCAGTTCCGTAGTTGTTGTAGTCACTCTCGATGTAATAGGTATTTGGGTGCATAAATTATAAAACACACACATATCCTTAAAAATATAATTGTTTCAGTACACGGATTTTCAAATCGATCCAACCCCAAAATAAATTAAGAAAATCTTAGTTCAATGTATATTATGTGCTATAACTCAATGATATGATTTACAAAATTCTTTATTTCATTCCTCAAGAATGTAAATGGCACTTAAGTTTTCAACCAGCTGAGATTGAATCTTTTGTCAGCCTTTGCGTTCCGGCATGTAAAGCGGCGATTGCGGGCATATTCACGTAACATTTTGTCACGTCCAAGGCTTTCTTTTGACATCAGGATATTGCTTAGAGCTTGCCATACTTCCGAAGCCTCTTTCAAACGGCGCCTCAATGAAGACTCAGTCTAGCCCGCACTATTCGTAGCTGCGGTTGACTTAGTTGGCTTCAAAAACTTAAACGAGAGCAAGAGAGGTTCTTTGAAAAGGCTGATTAAGGTAATTACACTGGCTTTATTGAAAAACGTCATGTTTACATAAACTTTTTCGTATTTAGCGGTTTCATTTTGTTTGATATTTGCATATTCATCGCGATTATTAATATCAAAATAATTCAAAATTAAAGTGCTTTTATAGCATTTGGAAATCCATCGTGAGCTTTGCATTTATAGCATTTGTAAATCGATTGTTTGCTCATGAGCGTTATCTTACAAGTCTTATACGCCTCTCACGTGCCTATAAGTACGAGAGCTATAACATTATATTAATGTCCGTACTGAATGTAGGTAACGAAAGAATAAGCGGCAAAGAACATGCCATAACTTTACCCTTTGTAACGTAACTGTCATGAATCAAACTAAACTACCATTCAAAGTACTACTTCCACTTGAAACAAGATGAAAACATTCACAGAGCCATCAGCGAGTGTAATCTTCTGTGAAATGCGAGACGAATGTTAAACTTCTTCGAGTAACACTTCAATCGCTCGTCGCTCTCGGATACTCTTTAATAGTCTCGCAGCCCTCCAGCAAGTGACTATGACACTTGTTCAACAAGTTGTTTACGAAGCCTTGCCTCTGGATAACAATCGTTCCTCGTCTATTCGTTTTGAAATCGTATCGCTGCATAGGAAATAAAATGAATGAAACAATGAAAGACTTTGGATGGAATATTTACTTGTTTTATTTAAAATAGCGATCATTTAAAACTAAGGATTGATAGTTCTTTATATTGTTTTATATCTCGTTAGTGTTAAATACATTAAGAATGTATTTAGTTGTCCTGTGTCGTGTTTTTCGTAGGAAAAAATTAAAGGGATGTATTCGGACATTGACTATAGATTCTTTTGTTAAGTCATTACTTTATCGTGTATTGAAATTACGGTATGAACCTATATACAGTTATAGGTTTTTCAACATAGTAAATTTTTTGTTTACCCGTATATCAAGTTTCCTCAATTCTGCATATACATTATAGTTCTATACTGTGCTGATACGTGGCTATATTGAGGAAAAGCGACGACCCCCGCGGTTTCGCCCCGGGGGACACAGATGTGTAGCAATGAATAAAATATACGATACCAGTTTCCTCTTGCCCATCATGCTGTTTATTTTGATGTAAAATTACTTTTTTTATAACATAAAAGCGCTGTATTGGAACTATTGCCTCTAAAGTAGTATTAAAACGTTCAGGGAAACAAAATAAAGTATCGACATATAATTTATAGATTTAGTAGTACTTTTATGGAATCTTTATTATTGTGTGCATCTTGGAATTATTATCAGCAGTAAGTTTACGCGTATTATCGCTTGAAGGGATGAAATAACCTTTTAGTTTCATATACTCGTATGTTTACGTTGCTACCGCTTGCTTTATCTTATTAACCGTAGAGAAAACAGTGCTTGCGTAAAATATCAAAGTAAACTACTATTCAAAGTGCATCTCTGACCTATATCGAGGGTAAGTTGCATCGCCGCAGTACAGGGGTTGTCCCCAAAGTGTCGTAGAAGTTCCAATCAGTTCTGCCTGACTACGGAATAGTTAAATGGTTTTAATCTAAGCTGCCTATCGTGCTAGGCTACTGTAGCCGGTTTATACCAGGTACTAGCAATATAATATGATTCTGTATACGTTACCTACTTATATATCACCACATAGTATAAAACAAAGTCGCTTTCTTTGTCCCTATGTCCCTTTGTATGCTTAAATCTTTGAAACTACGCAACGGATTTTAATGCGTTTTTTAATAGATAAGAGTGATTCAAAAGGAAGGTTTATATGTATAATAACATCCATAAATAGTGGAGTATGCTATATATTTTATACCCGTGCAAAGCCGGAGCGAGTCACTAGTTAGTCTATATTATAGACTATAGTAATATAATACATATAAATGTTAAAGAAATGACCTTAGAGACAGTAAACGCCACTTATATAGGCTCTTTTCTACTCACTCCTCCTGACTGCTCAAATATCAAACCTGCACCGTTAATACACTCAAATCAAATATATTCTGAACCATATCTTTTTATAGTACAATGTTATAGACTGATAATTAATAAATGAATTATTATTTTCTCGTTTGGAACACAATATCCTATTGTATCTATTGTCATAATATTTCAGTTTAGGTATACGAGTATAATAGTGATGTGCAACCATGCAATATGCACATTATTTGCCCATAGTCCCACAAACAAATAACAATATCATCTGCATGAAACGTGATTCAATCAAGCAACAGTTGCACAACGGTGCCAGCTAATATTTATCCAAGGAGCAACAATATTTGCATGAGGAATTGTGTTCGTCTGAAACGGTATTATGGATTGCTCAATTTGCGATTTGGTTTTGGACTTAGCTATACATATGCTTACCCTATTCAGAACATAATTAGATATAATATCAAATATATTTATTTATACACATAGTTCCATTAAATAACGACAAATACATATGCAAAGCTGCATAAGCTGCTATTAAAATTGTAACTATAAAATATTCAGTGAACAGCGTTACATAATTTATAATGATCAATTAATAAATCTTAAAAATAGTTATTAACAACATTTAATAGAAAACTTGTATGCAGATTAATAAACAAATCTTATAAACGAAAGTTAATAAGTAATCTTAAATTTCCATTCCTAGCATTGTTTACGTCCTTAGCAAATTAAATTCAAATAATACGAGTATATCAGAAAATTATATTCAAGGTACTGACTCCATTATCCCCTGACAACTCTCTCTCTTTTCATAACTACCAGTATAGTTGATAGTTGCCTTTTATTCGGGTCCCCCATTAGCTAATTTTGATGCTAGTATAATGGCCAATAATGTTGTGGAGTTAAGTGCTAAAATCTGTCTGTCATTTCCACAGTGGAACGTGAGGCGCAACACGTGACCTGTTGAGCCGGCTGAAATCCCGATACCCTTGTGCTGGTGCGAGCTTTGTGCCTTTGTTAGGTTTAACACTACAGTTGAACGCCCTTGTTTCATCATAGTGCATTATATATAAGAGGAATGTAGTATTACATAGTACATGTAGACACACACTCTCGTCCATTTGTGTCCACAAAAATGTTGTACATTACAACAAATTTCACTTAACAAAAACATTTGTTCATGTCATTGGAGACAAATATTAAGAAATATATGCTGTAATATACATATTTATTTTCGACCGTGTATAGACGCTACTACACTACTAGGCATACAAATATCTTTGAAAACTCTACTCCTTTTGCGGGGACCGAAACTGCTTACATTACATGCTCAAGTCCATTTACCACGACGTAAAACACACAACAGTCATATTTCATACATCATGCTTAACACTAACCTACCGTGTATATGCTGGGAGGCTAGCAAAAAGAGGGTGTCTGTTTCCTTATGATTTATTGCCCCGATGACTGACGCGTCCTTACGTGTCTGACACTATATTTATGCCTCTTTTTTAATGGTTCTAAATAAGGCCAGCTTACGTAAAATAGTGGAACAAATCTTACATATATAGTTTTTTTATAAAATATTGATTCATGTACGAAATAAATACATTGTTCGATATAAAAACGCAATTTTTAGACGATTCAACAGAAAAAGTACTAGAAAAAATGTGAAAATAAAACCCTACTTTTAGCAAAAGGAGGTCATAACTGCATTTGAATAGTGTCGGATATGCACTAAAGTCACTCAGTGTATAATTTATTTTGCTCTCAATTCTTTGTTGAGATCGGATAAGAAATTCTTATTGTTAGCAAACCGACAGAGTTGCAGTTTCAGAATTAAGTTTTCAGTAAACTCAGGAGCTGCCGTTATTGCTTGCTGTTCTGTAACATCTGGCTGTCGTAAAAGTAAATAGGTTTCTCTCAAAGCTACGTTAAAGTTCACTAGACACACTACATTTACCAATTTACTCGAAGGTGCGTTTCTTTGTACAAATGTTTTCTTGTATTGAGTTTATTTATATTTATTTAAGGCAATATATTTAATGTTGTTAATGACTACAAAACAAATCAGGAACTATTTAACAATACGACTAATGTGACTCTTTTTTTCATTTAATATCTCTTAAATATAACATTTATAGTGGTTCAAAAATATCTACACAGAACTAATTAGCATAAATAGAGATTATAGCATGTTTCTATTCTGTAGTGGTTAATTTATCATTCTGAAAAGGGATAATAGAATGGTATGTTTCCCTTTGTGGTAGAAAGGCTTAATTAGGAAATGGATTGTAACAACCATGAATTAATTAGTTCAGATAGATAGTGAATAAAATTCAAAAGGTTGTAAGGGTGACCAAGAAGACATTGTATTTCCTAGATACATACGGACATTCACTTCACGCCTGATTCCCTGTAGAGGGGTAGGCAGAGATCACGGTTCCCCATTTGTCCCGATCCTGATATCTATCTATCTGACTGTCATATGTCTTATTGGGCCGGCCTCTTCTTAACCTCTCTTCCAATTCACTCACATATACTCCTTTTGTCAAGCTACTACCATTCATCGGCATAACATGCCCAAACCAAACTTAAATACATTTCCTAGATGAGTATATGAATAACTTTCGTATACAGTTAACAGCATTTAGCGAATAATTTATTGAATGTAGAGACTCATTTTGTACATTCGGTACGCATGATACCTTGGATAAACCTTCACGATATTCGATGTAACTTAGTAAGTAATATTTGATCTCTTCAGATACGTTCATTTTAAATATCTATATTATGAAACGAGAAGTCTTGAACATTATTGGATACTTTGTAGTCCGCATTTCACCAATGCTGCACTGGCATTCCGTAATTTCCGGTGAGCTGAATCAAGCCAAGATTTCTCCGAACTTCCTTTTCTGATGATGTGTATCTTTGTGGAGGTTCGGTTCGTTTATTTGTACAGCTCTCTTGCAATAGTTTTGGTGCACTACTTTCTTTGTATAAGGGCTAATTTTGGATGACGTAATCAGCTTTGTGTATGTAAAGCAAAATGATGTTTTAGTAATTGATTACGACTGTTGAGTAGAAAGTAGGGTATCTGTAAATTAGCATTTACAAGAATGCACAAGATTAGTTGAATTTTACATGGTAAAAAACATTTATTAAATAGCTGAGGGGGAATATAGTTTTATAAGTTAATGAGAATTGTTTTTTGCTACCGGTTTTATGAATTAATGTTCATGTTTCATGGAAAAAAGTGTCTGCTTGTTACTAAGTTATAAACAAGAGAAGCTAAATATATATATACACATATATGTTGCTGAGTTATACAATAACAAGCTAAAAAATATACATTTTACCACATAATAAAAATACATTTCCATTATAATTCGATGTATACAACAAAAGACAATCGAATTCGGTGCAAAAAGGTTCCTTGGCCATGAATTTATTACTTCCTCTGTTTAGCTTCACTTTTTCAGGCCACTGTTTAGTTTTAGGTGTGGATTTCGGTTTTCATTCAAAACTTTTCAAATATGAACTTAGTAAACTTTTTTATTTATGTTAAAAATAAATAATGTATGATATACGTAGTCTATGTTCATCATTTTATGGTAGTAAACTTTTTACCTTGCAGTTGTTCTTAATTCATTCATTTTATTACGGAATACCGGTATTGTAAATGTATAAGTTTTGGACTGTATTGTTATTAAGAATATGTAATAATATGCCGTAGCATCGTAAACTAAAACTTTGAAAGAATATATTGTATATCAAGTAAGATCTTCGCTACAGAACGCATATCACATGAAGGGTTTGTCATATTTTAAGTTATCTACATTCTCGTTTTAAAGCATGTTACCAAAGCTTTGAGTTTCAAATACGGATATCTGTTGCAATACAAACAAAGACTTGCAGTATCTTCAGAGACTTGTTAAAGACAAAACCTTAAAGCGTTTCTCGTAGCAATAAGGTGCTACCGTTTGTTTCAATACACCTCTAATGGCCTCGTCTTTATAAGCAAACATAATACCATCTTTGTGTTGAGACTTTGTTTCGTAATCATTATATATAATATGTTATATTAAGCATGTTTTATAAAATGTATTAAAAATAATAATAATGTAATTTGACAAGATTTAATTCAGAAACTCTCTGTCTGTGTCATCAATGGCTTGAAAGAAAAGTATTATAACTATAATGACAATTGTTTCAATTGTTGCAGGATTCACACAATTTTGGGGCGTGACTTTGAAGATCGTTTAGCAGGGTAAGTATGTGATGATATTCAATGTACTATAATATTAAATATAAGCATACATATCAATCCTGGCTCTTTAAACAATACGATATGAAGCTAAAAGAATTCTTTTTCAAAATCTGCAGTTTAGCTCGAGCTACATAATATCCGGTGCTAGGTAAAACAAACATTTATTCCTTTCCGTGTTTTCAACGTAAGGAAGATTAAATTGCACCCACCGACACGTATCTGTTCTTGAGAGTATCGTTAAAGAAAATAAATTTCTCTGTACGGCTGTTACGAGAAAATGCATATCCTTCTTTATATCTTTGCTACTAATAAATGGCAATGGTTATTATTTTAATATCCGTGTTTTTTAATTTAATAGTCATTAAATATATATGTACGGTTATATAAATCATATTAAAAACAAGATTTACATCAATCGTAATACACTGATTAGAACAGCACATAAAAGTAGGCAATAAAACTTCTAAGAATGAAGTCCGCTTTCCAGGAAAGAGAAATATAATATTCAAGGCTGTGTGTATTCGTAGAAAGAGCTTTCTAACTAACTTAGGCGGACCCTTTTTAGAAGGGTATTTCGCAATATTGGCTAATACACCTACTTTCGTGCTCGCATTATATCGATTTTGTGTTAAAATTGCTACTTTGCATGTTGACTACGTTACTTCTCCTTTTATGGCATTATAAACATAAAACCTTTTTGTTAATTTGTCAATTCTCTTTCGTAACAATGAGAGCAGTAAATTATTTAACGACGAATACATTTCCGGTGTACTTTTTGATGTTAACAATAAAATACGAAGCCATTAATAAACAATTTTCGCTCATAAATACTAAACATTTTACAACTCTTATGTTTGTTTATTATAAGTTTGAAAATTTGTACGAGTAGAAGGATGGATACTTCTATTAACGCGCTACGAATAAGAAGTATAATTGAGATGATATTACAAGCACCCCACATTTATTTATCTCAAATGTCTGAAGATCAGGCTCTCTGGAGACCTTTTAATACATAAAAAGAAAGCGTGACAACCACTTATAAAATTTATATTTCTATTCACCACATAATCCAATATCAACATCGTTCCGAAAATACTACCTTCCAAACTGGGATAATTTGAACGTAAAGCTCAAATGGCCTGGCCAAGGTTCTATAATAGTCATCACGGACAGCGAGTAATGATACAGCGCGGTGTAATGGCTTTGAATTCATCCAGCCGTAGCCATTAGGGGTCGGCTCTTGAGCTGGGCAGTTTATTCTTACAGTAACTAAATTGCTTTAATCTGTATATTCAACCGCCACGTCCAGGGTTCATGACGAGGGATTCTACTGTTTAGGATTTAGTTAAACGAACTGAATTTAGTGGTATTATAAATATTTATTTTAATTGTTATATAAAAAAAGTTCATGTTTAAGGCATGGAGATCTATAGATCGAAAGCTGGGCTAAAAATAATTCAGTGCATACTGAAAAAATAATAAAAATTAGTAAACTAATCTTTTTGTTTAAGAGACTCGCGATTTCTATTAATTTTACAAGAGAACGAGACTTGTCGTGTATATTTTATAAACAAAGTATTACTTTCGCTATCCGACGTTTCGGCCATGTTGCAATCGCCGTGGTCACGGGTCAACTAGCTGAAACGTCGGGTAGCAAAGGTTATTCTTTATTTATAAAATAGAAAAAAAAACTTAAGAAACGCAACATGTGACTTCGAAAAGTCTTTTATTCTATCAACACAAATTGCTTATAATTAATATTAATGTATAAGTGCAGCTAATGTTGTTTTTTATCTTTGGTATTAAATTGGCTATAAAATGGTATTTCAAATCGTTCAGTGGGTGCCGTAAAAGCTGACTTAGGTAATAAATGGAGAAACGGGCAACGCCGTTCAGCTTTGAGATGAACCTAAGCTTTGGTGTTTTATTCTGAATCAAGCTGACCTGCTAAGGGGATTGTAGATAAATATCTTTGTGGACTCTGTGTTAAACACTAATATTCACTACCATGTACCTCTGCGGAGTTGTCAAATATTGATCATACAATCTACTGTACTAAATCGATTTTTTACTTACTAATTGGTATCAAATGTAACAAATGGAAAACGATGTCACCGTATATAGATACTAACTAAATATACGACCAATGTTATAGGCAGATAATAATGAGAAGAGTTCATTAGTAGAATTGAGTCGAGCCATGTTTGTAGTTGCCTGATTTGTTTTATTCTTTTTGCGGCCTTAATTACTGTAGCTCCGAATGATGTTTTCTCTGCGGTACTTGGTTACTTGTTCATAATGAAGAGGATAGCGTGAACATTCTCAATTAAAATATGTACATTGCAAAGTGTATTTAATAATGAGACTAATATATAATGGATAAATATATGTAGAACATTATTGTTCTAATAATAAATTGACAATTTAACCCACTCGTTCGTGCTTATATCACTATGTATCTCTTACGTTGTACATAAATCTAAAACTTAGTTATATAATATTCAGACTAGAATCAATAGAGTAAAAAATATATTCCTCCCATGAGAAGAAAAAATATACATATCAGAATTCTTAGAAGAGCTAAAATCGGAACAGCGGAGGCCTAACTTATAGCTCGAAATGGTCTGTAAAAGTTGTTTTTAAGAAGGTCTCCTAACTTGTCGGATATTGGATGATTAATTAAGCTTCTGAAACGATTACTGGAAAATATATTCGAGGATGCTATTCTTCAAACCGTTTAGGATCGCAAACACTGGGTATGACAGTTGCGCTGTGTCATTATAATGTCCTGCGTATAACAAGTTATATACTATATAACATACAAACATATAATCACCTCTTTATATGCCACTTAGGGCGAATTTAACCACGTAGATTGTTGAATTCTAATTACAATGGCCGTTTGTATTCTTAAATATCTTGAGTAAACTAAAATGTTAACAAAACCATTTAAGCACTGTATTCAAATTCTATTAAGTTTTCTTTTACGCTATTGACTTAAGTCTCTAACTAACCCATAATGAATAAAAATCAGTACACATTTGCTAAGATAGTACTGAAGTAGCGCATAAGGATCTCTGAAGTTCAAATATACCTTTATGATTTCAGTATTAACGAACATATACGTATTAAACAGCCCTTAAGGATACTTACTTAAACTTCAGCACTTAGGAATTTTCCAGACTCAACGTAGTACCTAAGTGTCAAACTTCTTCACTTAGGTTTAATGAAGTTGACATTACAATTATTTACCGGTTTAAGGATTAGGGTTTGCTGTAAATGAAACTGATTTTAACTGAATATTTTAAACGTGAGAACTTTAACTCATTTCATAATCATCATTTAATAAACATTGATTAAAATTAAGGAAAGAAATAATGATTAGTTTTCGCCTTTATGAAAATAAATATATTAAAAAGCAGAAAAAAATCAGGTGCATGGTGTTTTAGTACCATGCACGGCTTGGGTGTGAATGCTCATTAGTTGCCTTTAGGCATAACGGTATATATTAAGTGTTATTAATATCTATTTAACCATTGACAATAACCAAGCAAATGCTGTGATTCAAACTCTCTGACCCTTTTGAGATAGATTGAGGGCTGTGTGGATGTTTGATGGTGTACCTGTGTGCTTAATTACAGATGAGAAACGAACGAACGAACTTTGGTTTCCCTAAATATTGCTTCAACTGTAGCGCTGTATGACAAAAATTAATGTAAAACACGAACGGGAAAGATTTAAATAATGAACATTCACATTCATTTTCTGAAACACGTTGTTCGTGTTCACAAGATTCAGTTTACGGGATTCATCCCAGGGGACAAAGGCAGGGTTAGCTAGTAATTGTGTCAATTTTAACACCTGACTGGGCTTCAATCTAACAGCTGCGAGTCGTCTCCCACATCTGCTCTCGTTTTCAAGGGACAAATCAATATTGATCCCAAGCTGGTCTGAAATACAATAGTCTATCCTTTATGGAATTATAACCATATAAATAGCCAATCCATTTCGTAGCGAAACAATTTAATTCTTTGTTGATGGTTAATATTGATAACAAACTAGACTATTTTTAGGAGAAGGTAATAGTCAGAGTCTACATACAGCGTCATGGGCCACAAGTAACATTAGGGTTGTGTTCAGGAAAACAGGATTAAATTAAGACACATTATGACAAGATGCATTTTTGGTGATGGACACGTAAACCTCTGAATAGCCCGCAATAATGACCTTGAAATCAACCATGACCATAAGATGAACGTATGTATAGATGCAATAGATATCCATAAACTTATTGATACCTTTCAATTTCTCTTCCAATTTACGTATGCCGAAGCAGAATCTATGTCATTAAGGATTCTATTAGCGAACCAATCCATTACTAGTTGCTGTGTACGTTCGTTTGAAGACTACTATTAAAATTCAAAACTCGTAGTAAGCCAGCGCGAACTAGATTTATTAATTTTGGTGAAAGTCCTCTCTCCTATTCCATCTGGATAAATAAATAAATTCATTCCTGTTAGTTGCAATTCATATACTATTGAGAGACATGAACTTCTTCTGCCACGCAATGTATTGATGTGATGAAAAGTGGGTTACTATTATTTTATTATCATTTATTATTTGTGTATTGTAAAATAGATTAATGTACTTGTGAAGTGAACATGTATGTAAGATAATATGTTACTATTTTACGTAATTTAGACCCGTTAATGTAGCTTTCAATAACACTGAAAAATATATTATGTGTTCAATTTTAACGGATACAAAACTAGAACTGTGTGGGAAAGTGTATTAAGATTAAAGATGAAAATCAATTCAACTTTGGCGAGGCTTTCGAAAATCCACAAAACGAAACTCGGACTTTCAATCAAAGCCTGAGTTTGAGCCTCTGGAGAGTGCTAAGTGGGTTTTCTCTCGGTTCTCACTCCAAACACACCTTAATCCCGAAAGTGCATTTGTTTTAGCCTGGAATGAAAAGAAAAGATAAATAAGATTCTCACATTTAACATTCTTTTGATAAACAAATTCGAGTAATGACATTCCTGGTTGGTAATAGTGATAAAGACAGCTTATTAACTCATAACCTAACTAAGGCGTTAGTAAACTAACGTCAGTTATCTGGTTAAATATGAGCTTTGCGACGTAGGACCAAAGAAGACGTGTTGATACCTATAACCTATATAACTTAAATACCTTAATTTCATTTCAATGTATTGAAAATTGATAGTATAACACGTTACAATGAAACAACTCAATTTTAAATTCAACAGCAAAACCCAATTAACAGGAACAACTGAACCGTAGTACAACCAATCTCTCTATAATGTGGAACTTTCGTTCTGCAGCGACCACACATATTGTCGCTGTGCGATGTAATTACGTAGTTACCGCCGATCAATCAATACCAGCTTTAGTTGTCCAATTACAACTGTCACTCGCTGTTGTAGTACAAGGGATGGTGTCAATTTCATAAAATAACAAGCTTCACGATTGCAATTGTAATCGAATTTGACCAATAGTATTTTATATATTGTGAACGTCACGCACTATTCAATGCTCATGGTAAGTATACTAAATAGGTATTTGACATCTTATGAGATTGAAAGTACACTCATATTTTTAAAACAGTTCACATCATGAACAAAAGTATAATTTAACTTGCCCATTCCTAGTTTCATGTATAGGTATATTCGTTATAATCAAGAGCAATCATCTTAAATAATATATTATATCTCTTCATTAAAGCAATCGAAAAACTTCTATCAGAGCAGAGTACTAAGAACTAAATTTAAATTCAAATTCTCTATTAACCAAAGCCAAGGTAAAGTGGCTGGCCAATTTAATATCGAGCTAGCTCAGCATAAAGGGAAGTGAAAACGTGCAAATGGTGCAGCTGACTACTGTAAGCTTGCAAGCTCCCTAGAATATTTATCTAGATATGAATTTGAAGTAACAGAACTAATAAATACGTTTTAATAATGGTTATAATACTTTTGCTAAGAAAAAAGATGTTAATCCAATGTTTGAAAGATAATATTACTTATTTATTTCATGGTTACATAAAAAAAACGTTAGAACACAATTAGTAAAAGTTAGTTTTGGCCATCATTATTGAAAACATTGTTACCTTAAATATTCTCGTAACTGTATTAATAAGGTCGTAGTTTCCTGTCATGAAAAGATAACAAAACGAAAACCAATTTAGTTTTCGTACATATGATGATATAATGGGAAATTCAAAGTAATAATACCCCACGTGAAGTAATTTTAAATTAATCTCATAAACGAGCAATTATTATTTAATTGCCCACGCGGTTTCATTTACGCAATCGCAAAACTGTAATGATCCAATTTTCATCTGTGTTAATATGATAAATATTCAAACTAGTAGTTTGTTTCGCAGTAATGTATTGCTAATAATAACAATAGATTATTGTTTATCTGGATGTTCTATGACACTTACTTTACAGAAGTTCTTACAATGAATAGTTGCACTCAGTAAGTCAAAGCAACTTATCTCGTAGTTGGAATTACAAATGAACTTTGAAAATGCATGAGTCCGTTCAAAATGGTCTTGTCACTTGCCAAGTGTAAATCCATTCTTTGTAAAGCAGAATATTTTGCTTTCCGTTTGCATTTTACTTCGTTTCAACGGTAGTTGACACTGAATAACAAAAAAGCTGGATGCAAATTGTTATAAATGATGATAATTAACCGGTTCTTTACTTGTAATGTCGAAACAGCAAGTGTATATAATTATAAAACATGTGTGTATACATACAGCTTGGCAAAAAAGAGTAGAAAATAATGGGGGCGCCACTAAGTTTTTTCATGGCAACCCTTAAAGTGGACAACCTAGTCTTGGTACTTAGTATATAGAAGTATTATTTGTGTAACATTATGGGCATTCATGACCGTTTATCCTTTAAGCCTGTTCATTTGAAGCTTTTTCATCAAAAAATGTGAATTTGCGCTTTTTCCTGAACCTAGTCGTCATAATCATCATAATTCATAGGACTTAAAAGGGAGACAAAAAAAACACATTTCAGCTAAGGCATGTCCGACATTTTAATTTATATTTTTTTTTTTTAGTGTTATTTTATATTTAGTGTTTAATGTATACTAAAAATACTAAAATAATTAAAAATACTCAAAAGTATCAACTTCATTAATGCGCGCCACAGGACTGAACAAAGATGTAAACATAACCCTCGTGTTCGAAGTTTATTGTATAATATTACACTTATCTCGTATGCAAGCAATTCACAATGGTTTATAGTTCATCAAGTAATGTATTTACCAACTATATACAACAAAATAAACGTTCAGATACCGGTCATTTTAGCAGTTCTTTGATAAACATCGTCCACATCCGAAAGAATAGATTTGTCCTTTTTTTCCGCCAGACATTTATTATAAACTTTGTAAATCACACTCCTGACATCACTTTGGATAGTCTTATTCATTTTAATTAACTTTCTACGTATTTAAATAACCGTTTTATGGTAAGAGTTTATTTCAAACAAATATTTGGAAATTTGACATCACTTTGTTTACATAATTATTTTTTTATTTTTTAAGGTTGCAAGATCACAAATAATAGTTTACGTTTCTAGACGTTTTTGCCAAGCTGTAAAGAGCAGTATACTTCTGTCTAATAAAGTAATACTTTTATCATAACATAAATATTGCAACTATAGGCATTGAGTATTATTTTTTATCATTGACAAGAATAACACCTTATTTATTTTTCTTAACTTAGGTTTTATGTATGACATGACATTACATGAATGTATTTTAAACCGTACAATCTGAAACGTAAGTGGTTCCATTTCGTATGTTAGAATGCCATGAATAGCTTCGCTTTCGTGGCCTTCTCCGTAATATTGAGCACGTGGGATGATTGCGAGTAGAAATCAAGGCTTTATTTAGCTTTAGCGATTATATTGACTCTATTTGTAACATATTTTAGTACTAGACTGGTACGATGTTTACAGATATGAAATCAATGTCAAAATTCAGAATCATAAAAAGTCAAGACTACAAAAACAGAAATCTACAAGATAAATATCAATAGTTTTGAGATAATTCCTACAAGCGTAACATGTAACCATTAGCCTAGTTATTTTTCTAATCACGGGAAGCTTCAATTATAATCTTTGGGTACGACCTTTTCAATTAATAACGCGAATTCGGAATGCTATTTTCATGCAACATTCATAAAAGTTAAAAAGTTTGTATGAAAACAGTTTCCAGGAACATATTTCAGTGACTAGTATTTCGTAGAATTCACTGAAAAAAGCCCGTTAATTCAAAAGAAAACTTAGCTCCAAGTCTCAAGATAAAGTTTTTAAGAGCGTCAGTATTTGAAAGCTTTTAGAATAAGCAAGATTCTATCATCTTAGATGAGGCGACCGAGTAACTTCAGATCGATAATCTTACGAACCCATCTCACGACTTCAGGCTGAATCACGTTTTCTCTAATCCTTAAACCTAATAAAAAGATTAAACAGGTAACCACGCCGGGGTGGAACCATTAATCCTCCTTTATCTTTTATGATGGCAATAATTTATGATAACATGGCAATTACCATGCCTAGGTCGGATTCACTTTTCAATTCAATTCGTTTGCTACGTTGATTCAATTATCTAGTTTAATTGGCTTTTAGCAACTCATTGATCATATGGAAATATTTCATGACTTTATGAATAATGAAGTAATTATATGTATATATTAAAAAGCAGTGATATTTGTTATGCAATTTTTAATAGTGGTTCCAAATCTAATTTCAAATTTGGATTACTTTTCTCCCGCGTGACATTGAACTACATAATTAAATAAAAATTTGAGCTTGCAAACACAAGATGGTATTTTTATTGAGCCCTTGAGGTTTGACTTTGAACTAGAATTGAACATAGTACGAGTATTCAAATATAGGGAATGTTGTTTCTTGTAGACCTACGGACAAACTCGTGTAAATAGACAATGTTTAATACATTTAGTTTCAAAATTAATTAGGAGAAATAGATTCGCCAATATTTGTTCTGTTCGTCATCTTAGCTAATTCTTCATTTAGGTATGTGGTGTGACGTTTGTACGAAATGTTTGTACCAATATAGTATATTTATTAATCACCTAATATTCGCAAACTTTAAAGACCTTAATAATAATTGTTAGAAACGTTCATTCATAAATTGCTAGAAGCACATAAAATTCGAGGAAACAATGATATCAAGTTCATACGTCAACTGAATTGAATGCGAGCGTAGCCAGTCTGAGCTGATACAAGTGCTGTGATAAAATCGACCATACAATAACTGACGGAGGTGACCCCACAAATGGATAAACGTTTATGGACCAAGTAAGGGGCCGCGGCGATCATTCTTTTGCCATTCAATAAAACTTACTACGCAACAGATCTCGCGACTCAATCGCTCCACACAATATCCGCTCTTCAGTGCTTCTGTCTTGTTAAGGAACCTGACGGTAATTATTTTGATCCTTTTCTGGGACCAATAAAGAGTGATTCAAGTGCGTGAACTAGTTCAAAGGTCGGAAGTGTTTGAGATTTTGCAGTGAAGTTTAAAAAAGGATAGGAATTTAATCTTTGAAGGCAAGTATTTTAATACTATTGTTTTGTAATATTATTAAATAAAAGATATAGGATACATGACAACGAAAGATAAACAATTATAGACTAACTATTTTCTTAATACTTTTTATTGTAGTTAGTTATTGTATCAAAATGTGATATAGGGAAAATCCTGTCAAAATAATGTGCAACATAAAGTTTTCAATTCTGAATAAATAAGGACTGCTAATTCTCCATGCAACTTTTATGAGACCTTTGTGCAGTAATTAGAACAAGAATATTATGCTATTCAGCAGCTTGTTGTTTTCCCACAATTTATCCGTAATATCGTAGACAAGGACAAATACCGTGAATTAATTATCATTAAGTTAAATACATATATGATACTGCATTAAAGGGTTTCAATTGCAAATTCCATGTTTTGGACATACTAGCAGTTATTTATCAGTTACTCAACGTATATTATGGACTTATTACTTAAGTTACTAAAACCTGGTAATTTATAATATTGTCTTAGCTTTACATTTAAATAGATACCTTTATAACTAAAAATATCCAAAATAACATTTACATAACAAAATGTACATCAATTTAAACTCATAAATCAATTTGACAGTTTCAATTCTTAAGCCTTTCGTATAAGGCCGAAATACTTATGTAATACTTAATGGTATATTCACACAATGGCAGCTAGGAAACATTCTGCTAGAGCCTTTATGTAACCATAACAATGGAAGGGATGCCGGCCAATCCTTGGGCCCTGGGTTGTTTGGACAACGGCTTTCAGTTTGGACAAGTAATGACTTTGCTAATTCCTGAAAATTGTCTTCCATTGTTATGATAGGTTGATTAAAATGTAGTTGAGACGGTTAGGATTTGAACAGCATTAATGTGGTCCATTTATTAGAACTATAACTTGTAATAATTGAAGATTGTTCTTCCAGTAACAAATTTAATAATAATATTGGTTGAAATAATAAGTTACACTATGTAGATTGTCATGATGCAAAGAATAGGTTATTAATATAAAAGCGTTTTACTTTTAATTTAACCATACGAGTAGATTAAGAAGGCATATTTCTATCCAATAATAAAAACCCGTTTAATCTCTAGTGTTTGTCAGAGACACTCTTGCTCCAAAAGTTATTTTATTTAACAAATTTAGCTAACCGTAACGTATTTATCTATGAACTGAAATAAAATTAAACATTAGATACTTACAAATCACACCAAGGCCATCCTTATCATAATATTTGTTGCTTTGCGATAGTTGTAACAATTTATCAAAACGGAAATATAGAAAGAAAGAAAGAAAGAAAAATAGTTTATTCACTGCATATTTACATTAGCACGCAATACAAACATTACAACAATACAAACATTACAACAAACAAAATGGTAACCTTGATGCAGTGAAAAGGTGCTGCCTCAGTATACGATGCAGCTAGGCTGCATCACTGGTCCTCCGGCAGCACCCGATTCGGAATCTGTCACAAGCTATAAATAATAAACATACACAAAATAATATACTTATAATAAAACATCATAGCAATAACGGATATAATATAACTTGTATATAAAGTTGATAATCTATAATTCATAAACATAATTAATATAACTGGGGTCAACTCGCATGTATATATTACACATATATATTATATTTAATATAGTTAAAAACAATAAGAACAAATACGTCACATAAACATATACGTACATATTAATTCAAATAAGTTTACATATAACATATATATACATACACACACACACACAATGATATATATATTATATATGGTATCTGCACCGACAAGGTAAGACATAGGTTGGATTTAGGGTAAGGATTTCTGTTGCTCCAGCAGGTAAGTCTTAAACCTACGGCAGAAGATTCCCCTAGAAGCAACGTCGCGGATAGGTGGCGGTATATCATTCCAGCACTTGGACGCAGCGAACTTGAAACACCCCCGAAACGCTGCTGAATGGTGCACTGGCAAAGCAGCCCTAACCTTAAAATGACGGGGGTTCGACGACCACTTGAATTTACGGTACAAGTAAGTAGGGCTCTCTGACCGAATGACACCAAACAACAACGCCGCGAAGTGCAGCCGCCTACGTGACTGCATGTTCAGCAAGCTCGCGTCGTTCAAGTACGGAGTGATGCGGGATCGTCGAGGTATGTTAAAACAAAAACGGGTGCATGCGTTTTGTACCCGCTGTATCAACTTCCTAGTTCGACCAAGTATACAGCTACCATAAACAACATCACAGTAGTTAAGCCTCGACAGTATCAACGTTTCACTCAGACAGACACGCAAGTCTACGCTGAGATATTCGCGGATACTGTAGAGCACCCTTAAGCGGTAGAAGCAGTTCCCAACCATACTGAGGACGTGCTTCTCAAAACGAAGCTCCCCGTCCATCAGCAAGCCCAGGTTCCTAACCTCCTCCACCGCCTCTATCACGTTGCCCCTGATAACTATATCATTGGTGGACAGGACATCCATCGTACTTCGAATTTGCGACCGACTTCCAAGAACTAAAACCTTAGATTTGGAAGGGTTAAGCGTAAGACAATTTCTATCAGACCAACACGCAATTCGCTCGAGCTCAGAATTAATGCTCCGTATGCACTCCGACATACCCGAAGGCTTGGCAGATGCATACAGCTGCAAATCATCAGCGTAGAGATGATATCGACTGCTTTCGATACTGCTAACAACATCCGCGCTATACAGTATAAAAAGCAGAGGACCTAAGATAGAACCCTGTGGCACTCCCCTCGTCAACACACGAGGTGAGGACCACCGAGCTCCACCGTCCATCCCCCGCAACCCAACGACTTGCGTTCGGTGAGATAAATAACTATCGAACCACTTCACAGCACCGGTAGAAAATCCATAATACGTCATCTTGGATAATAGCAAGGGTATGGTCAGACTATCGAAAGCTCTAGAAAAATCGAGTAATACCATTAGGGTGCTCATGCCATCGCCCTGGGCCTGCAGAACGTCGTCGACCAAATTCGCCAAGGCGGTCGCAGTAGAGCGGCCCTTCCGGAAGCCCGATTGATATTCGGGCAAAATACCGTTTTCTTCTAGATATTTCGTAAGCTGATCACTCACAACCCTCTCCACTATCTTTGACACACATGGAAGGATACTTATAGGACGAAGGTGGGATATATCAGTCGGGTTAGGTATTTTCGGCAACGGCAGGACCCTGGCAGCTTTCCAACTGGTCGGAAAGATACCAGTAATATGTATATATAATACATTTTTCAAATATTCAAGATGGCTCTTACCGAACGGTGACAAATGGCATCTACTTCTTTCTATTCAGGTCACAGCTCGTACTGGTAAAAATATTAGGTTATTTAAGGATTTAGGTCAGAGGTAGTGATAAGAACCTTGGTTTAAATCCTGTTACAAAAAAAGATTCCTTACAAATATGTATAGAATTAAATTTACTAAGTGTTAACCAGAAAATCTGAGAATTTAAGAACGAAGCTCAAGTTTACCAAGTATCTACATATTTAAATATAGGTGTGTTCCCTATATACTCAAGTACCGATACATCTATTCTATACGGGTGACCTTTCGTTTGCGTCGATACTCTCAGGTCAATAAAACTCGAAGGGACTCATAAATAAGTCACCTTTGTCATTTATATTTGTAGATACAAAAAGGATTTATTGTATTTACCTTCGATCAAAGGTTTTAAATATAACTCTTACACCTTATTTATATAATGTATGACGCTGACGATGTATGACGCCCGTTAACGCGGCTTAAGTAATCGACGATATATCAACATTTTTCGCCCATGTAAAAACGGAATTTATATAATAATTGACTCATGACTTGCAAAAAGCACTAACCTCGTTTTATTGAATTGGAACATGTGCCCTTTTTGCAAGCCTTATTTCAATTATATTCACCCATATTGAAATGCCGAATTGAACGCAGCTGGTTATAATTTTGATGAGAACTAAAACTACTATCTTCTTTGTACTCTCTGGCGCTATTATTGAAAATGTATCGTCGCTGCAATAACCCTGGGGTAAATTATTTTTCGTATCTACGATATATCTTGCGAAGTTATTATTTAATATCGTGAAAGCGGTGGTGAAATAACCGTTCTCCGACCGCAGAACTCCCTAGTCAGTTATAAAGTATCATTTAGCCTCGACGGCTACTATTCCCAAACGTTGTTACTGCCGTTTTTGTATGTAATGGTTTTTCATATGATGCGCCGATAAAAAAGCTTACTTAATGCAAATATGGGAATCAATAATGGAAAGTTATGTCTACTTTTATTTACATATATTGATGTATTCTTGTGAAGTTTTTGAATACATATTTGCTATTGCACACAGCACATACCACAGAACTTTTCTAAACTTGTATTTGGTGTATGCAGTATGAAGAATAGAAGAACATGTATGAGAAGGTTAGCGTGTGAGTGAAGCAAGGGAGATTTGTCAGGATCGTACCAGATGGTGATCGTTTGCCTATCCCCTTGGGGACGTAGAGACATGAATATATGTATTTGTATGCATGTATAAAGTCTTCGAAATCGGCGTTTAAACGTTCTTCCAGCATAATTTTTGATTAGGAACTTTGCTAATTTATTCACCGTACATGTTACCAAGTCGATATGTATATGGCTTAATCATGATAAAACCACCCTCTTCTCGTTAATGATAGGGTGTTTGCTTAAATTACTTGTTACACAGTTAAATTACGACATTCCTTATCTTCTCATGTTATGTTGTGTATATTTTTTGTCGCAATGACATAACTCGCATATTATTAACAACAGATAAAATTATCAGTTCCAAATAATTGGCAATGAAAAGGTTATCAACCTTTTTTAAATAAAGTTTGTTATGTAAATATAATAAATAAGTTCATATGTTCCATAAGTTCAATTTCTTGTTAATTCCATCATAAATGTTTCTGAGGTAGTGTGATGAACGTAACGGAAGGCATTAATTCTAATGATGATTACGCTACAAAATTTCTATATTCTTCTGAGAGTCAGTGCAAATAAGGAGAAAGCCGAGTAATACTTTTATATTACTTAATTATTGAACAGGTCTGACTATAAAAATATGAAAGAATACCTACCTAAACAATATAAACTATATCTAACTATACCTTAATCATACTTTGAATATACCTTACTATATCCTGGTAAACGTTAGGTGCTAACAATCTGAGGCCTTAGATGAGGTGGCCATAGGATATCTTACTTCCTTATTGCGGAGATGGACCTTTGAACCTTTGACTACATTGCAAGGTCATGAAGTGTATGTTATTCTTCAAAAAGTGTATGAGAAGTGATGGGAACTACAACCACTATTATTTGATTGCAGGGCGTGCCGCTAGCGTCAGCTATGACATAATCCGAATGTCCCACAAGGAGTCCGCAGCGCTACCACACACGACTCTCACCCCTACCTGACGTACACAAACTAAACTGTGAGTATACTCAACGAAAACTACAACCCTGGAGTATACTCTAGAGTATTCCGTGACTAGGTGAAAATAAAAACAGCGCAATCATGTTAATAAGCGTCAGCGTCACAGCGCTGTCTTTGGTTGTGAAAAGGGCGTGTGTTTGTATGTCTAAAGATTTACGCTTACTTTTCTTTATATTTCATTCATTCTTTCTTTTCACATTTAACTGAATATATAAGTAATATGTCACTTTCAACTATATATGAATAATAAATAAACTCAAACTTTCACTTCCTCTAATCCTTTGGAAAGAGAGTTAATGAGGAAAACCTCACCATTTTTGCAGCTTGTCACTCACTTTTAGTTAAACAATACAACATGCTGTAAAGAAAAGCACTTTATTAGAATACTAGAGACCCGCTCCGGCTTCGCACGGGTATAAAATATATAGCCTACTCTACTATTTAATGGATGTTATTATACACATAAACCTTCCTCTTGAATCACTCGATCTATTAAAAAAACCGCATCAAAATCCGTTGCGTAGTTTCAAAGATTTAAGCATACAAAGGGACATAGGGACAGAGAAAGCGACTTTGTTTTATACTATGTAGTGACTATAGTTTTGTTCCTTTGGTACCAGGGCAGCATGATGTGGAGTTGGCCGCTGGTGCTGTTGGCGCTGTGCAGCCCCGCCGCGCAGGCGCAGGGCGCGCAGCAGTGCCCCTCGCCCAACAACATCGCGCCCTGCAGCTGCTCCGTCAAGAAGAACGGCCTCGACATCCTCTGCGAGTTCACCGAACAGCAACACATACAAAAGGTAGGACTGACTTGATAACCATTGTATAGACACACTGAGACTATGACGGAAATGAGAAATGCTACTTAATACTCTAAGGAACATGCTGAAAATGTTTATTCAGTGGATGTGTCAGTTTTATCCTGATAGATAAGTAAATAAGTAATAAACAGTTAATAATGCTAAGCAGTTCCAAAAGTCTAAGAAAATTTGTAGTACAAGGGTCAATTTATATCATGCTTGTAATATTTATAATACGCCATAGAGACAGCTATCATATTACAATATGTAATATTGATACATAACGATGTTTTTATGTTTCCAGGCAATGAACACTTTAAGGTCAAGACCCACAATCATTTTTTACTTGAAGCTTCGGCATAACAACTTGGCAAAGCTGCCTTCGTACATCTTCCTAGGCTTGGACATTCGCCATTTGACTGTGCATAACAGCACTCTAGCCGTCATTGAGGACTCCTCCTTGAGCTCTATAGGTAAGCTTGAAAACTTGAGGCAATAACATATACTCGTATTTACTACAAAAACTACTACTACTACTTGCTATTAAAAAACTACTACTTGCTACTGTTATGTTAAAATACTTTTTAGTGAGATATTAAGTTAAGGTCATAAATATGTTAAATAAGTAAAACTTAAAATATTTATTTGTAAGTGATCGTGACTACTAACACAAATTTATCATACCTTAGTACTTATATCAAATCAATTTCTTCTGCAATATTCAAATATCTTTTTCAAGTATCTGCATATTTATTCGCGTGTGTGTAGACTTTATTTATGTTTACAAGTACCCATCTAATGGTATACGACAATCCGATTACACATTGATCAACATTGAAATAAATACCGAGAAAACCATGTCTTCTAAGTCAAAAGCTATTATTTTGACATGTTGATGCATAATGAAGTCCCTCTTAGACAAGAATGACTAAAGCTGCTTCAAACGAAACTTAATTTATTTAAGACTCTTCCCTATACGAGCTTAAGCGAGTTGGTTGAGTTTGAATGTCAACATAAATGAGAACTCACTTAGTAATTAGCTTAAAATAACTTGTTTCAACTTTAGTAGCAATTTCAAGTGATTATTTAACTAAATATTAGGAATGGATAGCGTGGAAATGCTAAATATCTTGTATAATTGTATGGTTACACGAGGTATTTCGTAGTAAGATCCATGAAGAATTTGTACGTAACATTAAGAGGAGGATAATATATAGTAAGGTGCGTGAAGGACGGATGTATAGTGGTTACCTACGATAGTTCCTCTACGAGATACGGCACAATCTTTATTTGGGGTGGGGAAATAGGTATTCAAATAAAAAAATGGAAGAGTTTCTAATCAACCTTTATTTAATAATTAAAGACGTTAAACATTCCAAAATTTTTTCTTTTAATATGTATTTATAACAAAGACTTTGTCGAAAAACAGTATTCACGGTTCATGGGTTCAGAGGATTAAAAACACGATCATATTTATTCCTGCTCGAGTACAGACAGATGTATTGCTTGTTTCACGAGTTTCGGACGGATTATTTCGTTTCCGTATTAAAATAAATGCCGCTGATGCTTCGTAATTTATTTCATGTTAAAGTAAAATGAGTTGATGGAAATTGATGTACGATTGGATAGACAATGTGAAGTATCGCGATGATTGTCCGTGGTACTACCAATAATTATATTACTGCAAATATTAATGCAGAATGATTAAAACACCTCTGAGTACAGAACCTATTTGTAGATTATGTTCGCAAATATGAGTAATATTATATTTGAAGGAGTGTAAAAGAATTACAAGCTATTTAGCTGGTTTAAACTTTATGAAGGTTATAAATTGTATCATTTATTTTAAAATAAGCTTGTGTTATCGTGAATTGTTGACAAAATATGTTTTTTTTATCAGGGAATAAGCTGACTCAACTTGATGTCTCTCAGAACAATTTGGCAACAATACCAACGTCATCCTTCACACATTTGAACCATCTTCTCATTCTCAATATGAATCATAATAAGGTATGTACGAGTATATCCGAAAATTAAGAAAATTGTTAATTATGTTGAATATTTAGGATTGGATGTGTGGATATATAAAAAAATGTGCAAATAAAGCCTGTATTGAAGAAAATGAAGATCCGTGACCTCTGGCTACCCTCTGAATGTGAAAAGAATTCACCATTACGTAGAATCGAAAAATCTCAATTTATACATAACATGTTAATATGACTTAAATATCACGTTACATTTTCAAGAGTGAGTGAGACATCTTTCTAAGAAATAATCAATCTGGCTTTTCAGACACATTTCCTAGAAAACATTCAGCCATAACCGCTTAATACAACAGCCTTTGTTTGACGGTCCAATCGAGCTCCACCTACAATAATATTGCCTGTGTCAATAACACCTTGGGTACCAAAACAAATTGAATACAACTCGTAGGCCCATTTACCTATATCGCTCCAATGTAATAACAATCACCCGTAGGGGTGAAACCTATATCAGATTCTATTACGAAGCTTAATGTAGTTACGAGTTGCTAAGTGTTTGGAGCCAGTGACCTTTATGGCTGGGTGGGTAACTTCTATCGCTATTCGATATTGGTTAATGATAATCAGTTGTACGATATTCTATTATATACGCGTACAAACATAAAGGGTTTTACACTGATTGCATTCGTTGATTTCGTCTGTTCGTGAATTAGTATATATTTTTTATTATAGTATGTACTTCGAAGCTCTGACAAACTTCTAAGGTATTTTGCTATCAAAAGCCAACACAATATAAAAAAAAGCTAAACGAATTCGCGACCATTAACCCTTGCGGGGTAGTCAGAGGTTCAGGTTTCCATCTCCGCAATTGCGAAGGTAGTAATTCTATGGACACCTTGAACCCTCGTGTTGACCAGATAGTCAGTACTCAATGTGACAGGTGGTCAGCCATGTCGCCATTTACAAGCACTATCTATTACCTGTTCGACAAACAGGTAGGTTTCCTTACGATGGTTTTCCCTCACCGTATAATTCGATGCATTTCGTAATTGTGTTTTTATTCCGAAAATGTACATAGAAACTCAATAAACTTAATTTCCATTGGTACATGCTCAAGCGGGATTTGAACCCTATACCCAGGGATACAGATTCAAGCCCCAAGCAACTGAGCTACGTCGAATATTTAAATAAAATACGAAATAAACAAAGATCAAATTCTAAAGTTTTTCTATGATTGATTTTATCTTTCAGTTCCGTTTCTTATGCCATTTAGAATGTAAGTATAAAACTAACATAGGTATAGACCCCTTTAACGTTGCATAATTCTCGTGCAGGTGACAGCGGTACACAATCGAGCCTTCATGGGATTGGACACTCTGGAAATCCTCACTCTGTACGAGAATAAAATATCTGTCGTAGACGCTGAAGCTTTCAAAGGATTAGAAAAGTAAGATATTATTTTCAGCGGACATTTTCTTACGTTCTTTGTTTATCGTGCCTGGCTTAGTTAGCCTCATCTCAAGTAGGATTATTATTTATTATGGGTTACTTGGTTTTGATGTGACTATAATTAGTCAGATAGAAGTGGGAATTAGTAATCACCTTGCAAAGGAATATGGTTGTAAATTGTATGCATCACTTTAATACAAATAGAAATGAACTACGCTAACGGCGATTTATTGATTTAACATTTCTATACTCAATTTTGATAGTAATTCAAATAGTTCTATTTGGTTTGTTGATGCATATTTCAAAGGGAACTAACTATGAGTTAACCAAATTCACAAAATTGGTTTGATTCAAATGTTTTTCGCCTCGTATTGGCATTTTCGAGCTATTCGGTTTCCAGATAAACCGAGAATTGTATTTTTGAACGTGCTTGACATTTATGCTGTCGACCAAACCCGACACTCAATTTGAATAAATCGAATACGATTAATTATACGATTTGACATTAAATAAATTTTGAAACGTTTGCTTAACAAACTGAAAATCCAATTGCGGTTTATGTGTTTTCATTATACATTGTGCGCTGATAATTGTTGAACTAAGTCATTTCTCATTAAAGCTATAAGCTTAAATAGAGAACATTAATTAATCGATTGTTAAACACTGAACTCTATTTAAGTTCACCTTTCTTTCTTCTTTTGTTCACTTAAAATATACGTTCACAATTCACGCATAACAAATCTTATCTAACAAATACCTAAAACAGTTTAAAAGAAATAGAATGATTCATCCATCTACCTTAAAGTTGACTAAGCGGCGTATCCTCATCGCATCTGTTCTGGAAGAAGTTTAACCTAAATTCATTGTTATTCGCGTAGGAAATTGAAAAGACTAAATCTCGGGGGCAACGAGTTGACAGCCATTCCGCAGAAAGCACTCGCTCTGCTGGAAAACTTGAAGAAACTTGAGATGCAAGAGAATAGAATCACTACCATTTCAGAAGGAGACTTCGCAGGTAACAATTTTACACACAGCAGACAATGCTTTTCTGTTCAAACTTTTCTTGTACCTTACCTATTTTCATTTATATAAAGTTCAGCAGTTTGTTGGTTTGGTTTCGTTTTAACAATAAGAATGGGAACTACGAGATGAGATTGATATTCAGTGAGATTTGATATAAAACAATATAACGTTACTTATATGGATGTAAACCTGTGGACACAAAATTGGGGATGGGATTTCTACATGATATATTCTTTCTTTCTCCTAGCTAAATCGTTTTTATATCCCTAGTCACCTATTTATTATTAATAAAGTCAAGCAAACATGTTGTCGTTGTGGTTGCAGGTCTTCGTAACTTAGACTCCTTAGGGTTGGCGCACAACCAGCTGAGAGAGATCCCAGCTCAAGTCTTCTCCCATCTGACAGTCCTGAATGCTTTGGAGCTGGACGGAAATCAGATCCAGAGGATTGATGAAAAGGCTTTCGCGGGTGTTGAAGGTAATAGTTTTAGACTTATCAATTTATTCTTATTTGTATGTGTTTTCCTTGGTATTGGAATAAAATGATATGGTTGGTGTATGATATTAAAATTATTTCTATTTGAATTTGGGTTGCAGTTTCAGCCACAAAATAGATTAATAAATACCAGGTTATCGTCATTACAAATTAAAATTAGTCTTTTAGTAACTCTTTGCAGCGGAAAGGCAGGACTAAAAGACCTAGGCAAGACTACCCTAACTCCTATATTATCAACACTTTACTAAACACAAACTTTTTCCAGAAAACCTGCAATACCTCCGCCTGGGAGACAACCGCCTCCACGAGATCCCGTCGGATGCACTCCGTCCGTTGCACCGCTTGCGCCACCTGGACCTGCGCTCCAACAACATCACCTACATCAGCGAAGATGCCTTCAATGGCTACGGGGACTCCATCACCTTCCTCAACTTGCAGAAGAACATGTAAGAACATCGTAATTTATAATAGTAATATGAGATTCGCGATTTATATCCATGATTAATAACTAAACGGGACTTATCGCGTAAGTTTTTATGTAATAAAGTTACCTTTATATATATATAGGTTAATAATAAAGGTAACTTTATGACATACAAACTTACGCTATAAGTCCTGTTTAATTATTAATCATTGTAATTTATGTCTACAGTGAAAGAAATCATCGTGAAGGAACCTGCCTTGTTTGTAACTGTAAAAGGGGTTAAATGATATACCATTTGCTAAAATACTGTACACGTTTGGTGCTATACATCGTGATATTGAAAATTTGGTTCCATAAATTACGTACTGTGTATTTGTGTAGGAGAACACAAGAATTTCTGATTGCCCAACTAGGAACAATAGGCGTGATATATTATGCACTCATGTTTTTTTTGTATGTGTACATATCGATTGCAATTAACATCTTCATTTTAATATTAGATTTCAATAAAATAATGCTTTTATGTAGGATTCACCAACTACCAACAATGGGCTTTGATAACCTGAATTCCTTGGAGACGCTCAATCTTCAAAACAACAAGCTGAAGCATTTGGCTGAAGAAATCATGGAACCTATTTTGGACACTCTTCGGGTTGTAGATATTATGGGTAAGTAAAAAAACAATAACTGACAAAACTTCTTTCGAATTTTGTAAAAAATGGCTGCCAATAACCATGTTTCTAAAACTCTGATTCGCAGATTATCATCCATTTCTTATCGGCTAAATCTAGCAACCCATGACTAGGTACTGACCTGTCCCATGTGAAAGTTATTAAGAGTTTCCTTCCTGTCCGTAAGGTCAACCCTTTCGGGGATTATGTTAATGACTTTGTCTCGTAACTCCATGTTTATTTTGCAGACAACCCTTTGATCTGCGATTGCGACTTGGCTTGGTACGAAGAGTGGCTGGCTGGCCTCAAAGATCGGGACGACGATCTGATGCTGAAGAAGCGAACAACTTGCACCATGCTGAGTGAACACATCGAGCACTCGGTGGCAAAGATGCCCCTAGATAAGATGAACTGCAAAAGGAAACCACCATTCGGTCGTACGTCATCATCAGTACAAGTGGAACAAACTGTTGAATTCGTGCTGTGTGTTCTCCTTAGTATAATTGCGATGTGAACGTGCTAAATTTTTCAATTACCTAGTTTACTAATTCTGTTATCTCGGTTCTAAAATTAACTTAAAAGAAACACATGTAATTGGATTAACAAAAGGGACTGATTCAGGTTAACTGTGGCCGGATGACCTGTTAAAAGTTCCTTTTTTAAAAAACTGATAATATTTTGAATTTGAGCGAAATCGATACATATCATAATGTGCTGAAATTTTTTAGGGTATGCTGTAAATTTAAGAGAAGGTATTTTAATGAAGATGTGATAATCTCGAGTATGGAATTTGACATGTTTAAAGATTTGCCTTACTATGTAGTATGGGAATCAAATGTTTTTAAAAGTAAGTGTAAGAATCAGCCGAGAAGTAATAATTTTTTTTAAAAATGTATCGTAAATTGTGAAACGCCCTTGTTGTTGTAAGTTTGTGTGGTAAACTTTAAGAAGCTTTCATTGTTAAAAGTAACTCGTTAAATACAGCTTTTAAAATAATCATGAGTTAATATTTTTGTGTAATTTTTCTTAGATAAAATTAACGTATTAGATATATGAAAAATAAAAGATCTTCTTTTAAGGCTTCAACATTATTTTATTGTTACTGAATTTTCTCCTATCGGTAAAAGAAACCTTTTGAGTAATAAATGTGACTTAAGGCGTCGTCATTCGCTTTAGAGCTTAATTGAAGTGAGACACGATATTTATGAACTGTATTGTATCCCTAGCTATTTTCACTTTTATGGATATACCTATTATATACCTTTTCACTTATAACGATATTGTTTGTTAAAACCTATACTCATGTTGTAATCAAAATTAGTGTTGGTAATTTTACAATTGTTAAAAGTAAATTTGTATAGAAAACGTGTGCAGTTTGACGCGAGATTTTACATACACTATTGTGTGAAAAAGACTCACAAGTTTTCTATTTAACGTAGTTTATCTAAAGCAAATCAAAAGCAATTTTTAACGCATAATCAAGTTATTTAGATGTTAGAAACGATATCATCTACGATATCAACGTTATATTTACGATAAAACATATATTTTACTATGTCCTTTATCAATATATGCATGTTTAATGTTAAAGCACAAGATGTAGTGATTTGCACCAATTTTATCTACTCGTCGTATTTATGCAAAATCAAAGATTCGGAGTCATATAACCTGATATTGAATAAGGAATAGAAATAGATAAGTAATATTTGATTGAAAACAAATTATTATCTACATTATTATTATCCATCCCAGTTGATATTGAATAACATAAAAATTGTTAATTAACATTCCATATTTACGCCACAGATATATTATAATAAATGATGTTAAAAAATCCATTCTCACTCTTAGAGGATCTACAAAAATAATATTTTTGAAAGTTAATATTTAAATATGAGAAAAGAATTTTATTATAGTATTTCAATGTCGTTTATGATAAAATGCACTTAAATAAACACTTTTATGGCACATTGCTAATTGTAAGAATTATATTCAAGAATAGTGAAGATCTGACGCAAGTTTTAGAAATTGTAACATTATAAAATTTAAATTTGTATTGATTTCATATTTCTATGTAGTTTTGAATTATGTTTTCAATTAGAAGTATCTTCATAAAAATTGATGTAAATTGACCAGCTTAAAGCATATCGTAAATAGGAGTGATATACTAATAAATAGTATATCGCCAACCTAACCACATACATATCATTGAGAATTTAACTTTTAGACTAAAAGTTCCAAATTTTATATTAATATTTAGATATGTATTTTGATGTTATTCGTAGAGTAATAAATATTATCTGTCGATGTTATTGTCATTAGTGTTTCAATGTTGTCACTTTACCTATATTCTTGTATCTGCTATCTACATTTATCAGTATTGAAAAGTACTATTTGTTTAATTCTAGATGGGTACTTACAGACACTATAATATTATACTATATCTAATAAAAAACATGGTTTATATTATTAACACCATTGATTACTCTGAGTCTTATTAATCTACCGAAAAATAAGTGTATTAAGGACCTTTCCAAACAACTTTACAATAAACTTTTGATGCGTAAGTACCCACTTAATTAATCAAATATTTACTGACTAAGCTCAGTACACGTTTATCGTCACATTTGTTATTTAAAAGATTCAATATTATAGTAATAAGACGTATTCTTGTTGTAAGCGTATTTTGTTCGACATTGGTATAAACATTAAAAATAAACTACCTTTACATTTGTTTTTTATTTCATGTTTTCTACCTGCGTATGCTCGTAACTTACGTGAAGCACCATACTACTCGTAAATTAGCTTTGGTTTAATAACTTCAACTTTTCACCAACCAACAGTATCCAAAATAAACATAAGTGTCGATTACATAATACAATAAAAGAATTTCCATGAAGGTTTCTTTCTAATCACGTCTCAAAACAGCATTAGGTTTTCCTGGTTTTCTAAAATGATAATATTAATAATTACAAAAGATGATACTTGATTATCGTCATTTATGTAATAAAACACAACGTTATTAAATGAACAACACAAATGCATTGTTTCTCAAGGGAATGGAGATAGAATAATTTATCAGGGCCTCGTCAACAACTGTCAGCAGATAAGGCTTTTTGTTCGCGGTAATGCCTATTAGCATTCCCTCGCTGTCATTGTCACTTTTGACGTTCCATCTAATTAGGTTTTGAGACAGGTGTTGTTTATTACGACCCCTAACTTATTTACCAAGAAAGAGGTACTGGATACAACGAGGGAAAAGATCGTGAGGAAATTTGGATCTAGATCAAGATAAGAAAAATTACATTTATTTACAACGAGATAGTCACTATCGGTGATAATAATTTTTCTTAAACTCAAAAGTCTCAACATTACTTCTAATAGAGTTCATAATAGGTATTAAAAAAAGATTCTTACTGTGAAGTTATTTTCACCCTTTTCACTAAAATACAATTTTTGCAAGTCATTACACGTCTTCGAGTGTGTGTTGGTTGAATGGGTGATAGGAAGAATCCAGTTACAGTTTATACAAGTATACTTAGAACTTCATTCAAATATACCAAAGGTCTAAATGAGTAAGAGGTAATTTTCTATGTCGACTATAACGTTTAAAAAACTCAAAACACTTAATTAAGACTTCTAGTTTTGATAAGAATTGTTATTGAAACCAGACACCAATATTACATTGAAAGATGTTTTATTGTGTTCTATCAATATAGTATGATGCTATTAGTGACAGATGAAAAATTGAATGTTCGTACAAAAATTAAACGGGACTCCCTATTCATATTCTCTTTGAACCTTCAACCCCATTTCAAGAGATACATTGGGTTTGCTTTGTAATATATCACACGTCATGTTCTGCTGCTAAACAATTTATCCTGTTATTACGCCTTGAAAAAAGAATAAGGATAAAGTGGCTTGCACTCCCTATCACAAGGCGAAACTACTCACATTTTTCTTCGGGAGAAAAAGTGTAAAAGAATAGTTGACAGGAAAACAACAGAATTTTAGGAGGTCATATAAATGTACAAGTCAGTCAAGTGTCGATTTTATGAGGAATAATAAATTAATTTATCTATTTAAAATCATTCTAAAACATAATTATCGTTTTTATTCTTCGAGAAATAAGTTAAACTGAAAAATTGTTTTGAAAGGTTTTGAAAGGAAAGTCTACAGAGCCTGCTAGATAACAATAAAATTAAGTTTATATACGTAGGTAATTTGCAAAATCATTAGCGTAATGATTGTATTCTTTTTACGAGTTCTTGACATGGCATGTTATATACTATGTAGATTCAGAAAAAAGGTAGTTATTAGTATGTGGGAGAGTACGAGAGTAAGAGAGAATATGTACGAGTATATTATGAAACTAATTTCGAAGTAATTAAATTATTGCGATTTGCTCCGTTCGAGAACCAAATTTGATTTGATATTTTTTCAGTTTATAATCGAGCCTATGGAGGCACGTAGTAAATTACAGATGAAATTTATTAACCTACCTGTGTTAAGATGATTATGAAAAAACAACGTTGTTACTTAATAAAGTAGGTATTATATAGGTACACATATTATTGATAAAAGCAATTCGTTTTATATCACAATTTTCTCAAAGCCATAAACCGAAAGCCCTTACAAAATACCTTAAGTAAAGGAAAATTTGAGCAGTACTTGAATTTTTAAGATGTTGTAACAAAGGAAATGGCTGGGCCTTGCGGCTAGAAGACTTTGTAACTAACTGGAGTAATACTGAAGGGCAATTTCATTATGAATTAACAAATTGCTTAGAACACTGATCGAGCCTGTGTTCTCGAACTTAATCGCATCACAAACGATGTACAACAGGAAAATGGACACCTTCATTTTTACCTTATTTTAAATACATTTCTTTTTATTTTGCGACCATACTCAGCTCTTTACGACTCACCATCTGCTACTTTGTTGGGTTCATGTTATTATGTATGTACCTAGTGAAATTCCCGAGGGCATTTTTTTTAAAAGAGATACTTACATAGGATTTCATTAATTACGTAGCAATAGGTCACGTTAGAAGCCAACTGGTATACATACATAGAGATTAAAATAATTATATTATATGTCTTCAAAAAGAAACCGTATGTTGTCTACTAATATTGAACTCTGCAAAGCGCAAAATATAAGTCATAAGAATTGTTTGCAAAACGATTCACTGGTTAGTCATCTCAATATAGTCCCTTCAGTACATGGTTAGTTTTCATCCATGTGCCTCAATTTGTTTTATTTCCTGTTTTCTGGTTTACATTTACATTAAGTTGAGTTGTATGTAACCAATATTCTTTGTTTGAAACCACTCGCGGCATCACAGTACATCTGACGTGGAGATGTGACACTCAAACATTTATCCTTTTATTTTGTATTCAGCAAAAAGCGTTGAGTGCAACCACTGCCTATTGTTGAGAGAACATATTTTATTCATGGTTCAAGTGTGTGTACTTTTTCAGTTTTTCTTTTACGGATAACTCATTTTATCATTTTAATGGAATGTGACAGAAATAAGCCCTTGAGGGGTGTATTGATGGAAGAATTTAAGTGTACTTATTTTCAGTTATTTTTTGTTATTCACAATATACTTAGCTCTGATTTCACTGTGGACTTTAGTAGTAGGTTTCTAAGTTATGTTATTCATTCGTTATACTTAAGAGACATAGATTTAAACCTTTAATTGTTAAATGTGCTAATTTATGAGGCCGACTTAATCTTTAGATGTAAGGCCTAAATAAAAATTGAATAAAAAAAAAAAAAAAAAAAACTCATTTTATACGTAAAATGACAATTTTTTAAGGTGTTAGAGTATATCACGCATAATATCATCTTAAATTGACATTATGAAGATTATAATGAACGAATCACTTTAATAATATTAATGCAATTTGAAAAGTCCAAATCATATCATTATTTAAGCACAGATTATCAGTTTGCATGACCTGAGGTACAACCGGGTCCTTTTCTAAGAATGTTTCTCAACTCACGATAGTGTTACATTGTTCGACAAGTTCTAATAATGTTAAAACAGATTCTTGCTACCTATGTGAAGACGAATTAGCAACTATAAACACTTCTAAAGTATTCAATTTCATGTTTAAATAAAAGTTTTCTGGTCGGAAGTACGGTGTCTTCTGATAATCACCGAGGAGATCAAAAATGAGGTGGGTCTTACCGCCTCATATTAATATGAGAGGGCACACAATACGAAATTCTAACAAGATAGGGAGATTAAATTATTTAACAGAATTATGTGGCTACCTGTCTCGTGAGAGTCGTTCTAAATTTGACCTTCCGCTTGCTTAGGAATAAGGCCTCGCCGCTAAACAGGCCATAATTCCGTAAGTATGTTTAATGAATTAAGTAATATATGAGTGTTCTGAATTTGAGGCTTAATACACAGTAAATACGAGTATATCTATTTTTGAGATAATTTGGAAGCGTTTGCGTTCTTTAAGTTTTGCTTCTAATATGTTGCCTGGTAAAAATATTTCAATAATGCACAAGAATAATATTTATAAATTGTAGAGATCGGAAACATATAAAGTTTTAAGTTAAGAAATTACATTGCATACTACGATTGCTAGCATATTGTAAGATGTATAAAAAACCTAAATGTCACTACTATAAGCTTAATATAATAACTGTTTTCAGACCTGGTCCTCTTTTGCCTAATGAGCTTTTGCTAATGAGTTTGAATAACTTAGCTCTCAAACAGAATAATAGTTAAAGCAATAGATTTTACAAAAACAAAAACATTGTTAATCAACCAAAATAATAGCTAGTCCCGGACTAATTTGCTCGTTAATTTTATTGTAATTTTACGAGTAGCTCAGCATAGTAATAATTTTATGGAACCGCTATTAAACAAAATATAAATAAAGGTATACTCTTGACTAATAGGCGTTCTCTAGGGTTCAATTTCATACATGTTTTGTTCCATTATTCACAGGGTACTCCCCTATGAGTTAGCCTCCAACACAACATTACAAGGGATGTGCTAGCTATGTATGTGTAGCTATATATTGGTCTGGCACTTGACAAGATGGAAACCAGCTGCTTTAATACTCGACCACTTTACATAAATATGATGATGTTTTTAAATTATTGCAAGATGAATTCTATGGTATTTATTTGTAGGTTATAAATAAATATGTTAACAATCTAAATTACCCAATTTTGTATTGTCAGTAACTACCCACTTCACGAAATATATATTTTTGTTCCAAAGGTGCATGAAGGTTTTTTTATGCCAACCCTTTAAGTAAAAACTGCCCTTAATAGGTATACATAGTATGTCAATGTATACTAATAACCCTTGACAATGAACTGACACTTAGTAAGCTATTATCTACTTTATTTACACGAATAATCATGTTTGGGGCTAATGATGATACATTTTGCTTATCTCTCACATCAGCTTTATCAAAAAGTGCTACAGTATTCAGGGCTTATCCCGTTCATAAAAAAATTAACAGCCAAGTTATTGTTACTTACAGTTAGTAAAGTTTTGTATATATTTAAATTAATAGAAGCTAGGAGATTGGATACTTGTAACGTTTCTAGAGGAAGTGATTTTAGTTGGCTGCAGAAGCACAAAGTTTCGGTCATAAGAGCCCAAGTCCAGTTTAATAGTTAGTAAGTAGAATTTAACCAGGAACCGCAGTTTGGTACTTAGTTAATTACTTACTATGAACGTATCAGACAGTATTGGTAGCGCCACTTATTAGTTCAACATACGAATAATTGAATCACCTCCATATATCTCAGTGTACCTAGCTCCATGGACCTTAGAGATCAATACCCCTCAGTTACAACTAATATTTATTCTTTCAAAAACATACATACATATAACATGCCGTAATTTTCAGGTGTTTAGTCTTATAACATAAAAAAGGAATATAAATAAAATAGACACAATACATAAATTTATTTTATGCAAAACAGTAAAAGTTCTGAGCGCGCATCGTAATGGAAAAGACTTCATCCCAAAACGCAGTTCGTTATTATTGTCAATCTCTATAATCTATAGTGATAACACAATCGTCTATTATCTTTTACTAGTGGGACATTCTCATCTGACTATTATTTTAATTCACAAAACTTTTCAATTTTATAATTTATATAATAATACCATCATACAGTCCATACATACAGCCCCACGCAAGTTTCCCTACAGAAAGATAGGTAGAGATCAAGGATCCCCATTGTTCGCAATCCACAAACTACTTTTGCTTCATTGACACTCATACACCTCTTCATACATACTCAGCAGTTATAGGTCATGTTACCTTTTAATATATGTTATAAATATATGAAAGAAAGAAAAAACATTTATTCACTGCTTACATAGGTACATTTTGACATCACACTATTATATACAAACTTAACACATCAACAATAAATATAAGGAGTAGGCACTTGATGCAGTGAAAAGGTGCTGTCTCAGTATTTTATGCAGCTAAGCTGCATCACTGATCCATATATAGTGGCAACGGTGGTCACTTAAAGCTTTTATCCACATGGTTTCTATGTCTTATGTTTAGTAGGAACTACACAAAATAGAGTTGCGGAGTGGCAACGCCCTAAAGTTAATCAAAGTTGGCTTTGTGCGCAACTTGGGTATTACTTCACATGGGTTTACTCGTAGTCACTCACTCACATCATATTTTTATCAAATACACGTTGGAAGTTCATAATACAGCATATTTGGAAATAATTTGAGAGTTAAATATTTTCACAGAATTAGAAATGTAATATCAACCATGGCTTGCGAATTTTTGAAGAGATATGTGTCGAACGTTAAGTAAGTTTGCACAGTGATATATAATGGATATAAATTTGTTTTTACTCCAGTACACATGCATAATCATATACCATTAAGTAAATTCCTCAAGGGGTTTAGAGATCTTTGGGACATGATTACTCCCAGTAACTTTTGGGGCATAAATTGGGTTAAAGATAAATTTTGACACAAATTTGATAGATGGGTTTGATACCCCTTGGTATACAGGCTTGTTATTTCTCTTCAAGACCAACATTAGAAAGCTGACAAAAAAAATCTCAATCTATTTAAAAATATATAGGAAAGCAATAATGAAATTACTTTCAACAGTTTACTATTAGCTTAGAAATTATCATAGTCATTTTACTTTCTTGATTTTTTTTATTTGACGACCTCCGTGGCGCGATTGGTTAGACGCCTGAACGCTAATCGTGAGGTCCCGGGTTCGATTTCTGGTGGTGGCAGAGTTAAGAACTACGCTTTTTTTCTGCTTTCCAGTCTGGTCGTTGATAAAATATGCTATATATGTATTTATCTATACATAATAAGTATATATTTCTTAAATATACGTTGACTAGTACCCTTAACACAAGTCTTAAATGTACTTACCAAGGGGCTAGTTCAATTGGTGTAATAACGTCCTAAAATATTATTATTATTTATTCTTATTCTTGTAGGACAACTTTTTGGGAAACGAATTGGAAGAAGTTTCTTGTGCACACCATCTTCTGCTTCATAACAGTCACCAGTTTCATCCTCATCGTGATGATGGCGATGAACAGTTCTGCTGCAGACCGGCTGGACAGGCACAACCGACGGTGCATGTCCTCAGCCTGCCGAGTCATTTGTTCTGATGCCCCGCATTATAACTCCTTTGAGAATAATATCGTTGGTATTGCTCAAGTAAGTATTGAATTACAAATTAGAGTTTCTTGATATAAATTGGGGTTCTTTCAGCATAGTTGATTGGTGACTGATTAAATATAAGGGTGGAATTGACGACTATGATTTTGTATATTCAATTTTTTTGTCTAGTGAAAAGTTAATTATGGGAATCTAGTACTTTTTATGTATATAAATGATATGTATGGACATGAATTTATTGGTAAAGTGTGAGTGCATATATAGATTGATCGTTTAGCTACAGAATGGTCAGAAATTGTGGTTTTTCTGTGTAGGAATCAGTTTGTGTAATATTCCTTGTGATACCGTTTTAACTCATAAAAACAAAGTTACTACGAGTATTCCATACCAAATCGTAAAAAAGACGATGGCACTTTATTCCAACGAAATATAAAGTATATAAGGGTATTAAATTTAACAATGTTTTCAGGTCACAAGCAGATTTTGTCGGAGCATAGAGCTCGTCCTCAACAATCCATCATTTCAGGACGGTGCAGTGAAACCCAATTGGTTAGCAAACATTCGAGCAAATGTCAGCAGCTTGTCTATAATCGGTGGGAATTTAAAACACATTTCTCCAAACGCTTTTCTTAGTGATTTTGGACAAAATTTAAGAAAATTAGAACTAGAAGACATAGTTATATCACAATGGTATCCAAATATGTTTATTGGTCTAGTTAACTTAAGAGAGTTGGAAATAACGAACTCACGTATTGGAAATATTTACAATAACGCTCTGAGGGCGGTTCAGCAAACGCTCCAAAGTATTGTTATTCGATCAAGTGGCTCATGGAACCCAGCAAATATTACTGGAACTTATGATTTACTACGACTCAATGTAGTCGACTTCTCTTCCAACAACTTTAGTGATATCCTCAACGCTGGTAGCTTTACAGAATTGCACAAATGTAAAATACTAAGACTATCTGCAAGTAACATCGTAGCGATATCACAAGGAACATTTGATTACTTAACAAGCGTTGAAATTATTTATTTAAACAATAATAAGCTGAAAACCTTACCAGCAACAATATTTAATAGAGTCGTTTCTATAAACCCCAATTTAGTTTTGGATCTGCACGATAACCCATGGACTTGTGATTGTGAATTGGAAGGCTTGAGAGAAATTTCTACGCAAGTTACACAACTCATTGACCCCGTGTGCAATGAACCTGAAGAGGTGCAGGGCACGTCATTTTTAGATTTATATTTACTCTGTGATAACGGAACAAGACGTCGAAACTTGTATCAACATAACATGAATGCAACTAACGAAACAGTACCAGGCATTGCAAACTTCATTGACAACTATTTGCAGCAATGTAATGCTGATCTTTCAGACTATAGAATAATAGCATCCTCACGGAATCACAGATGTATAGGAATGCAGAACGTATTAATTTCAACATTTTCTGATTGTAAAATAATTGAAGGCAAAAAAACAAAACCGTATTTAGATGCATCGGTCAATTTATTCATGTATAAATCACAAAAGTCTATAATAGAAATATTGACATCACCTTCGTGGAAAAATGGAATGATCTGGTATCGATCTGTGTGTCCAAAGGAAATATATTGTCTCGACGTGACACCGACGTTACTTCGTATGTATAACGTTGAGTTAGATGAAACTTTTACAATTTGCCCCATAAATTCATCAACAACTGTTGACATTCACAGCTGCGTCCAAGTTTCGACTGCGCTCATTGAAGAAGATGACTTGGAACTACGATACAAGATTTATTTGTACGCATTAGCTTTCTTGGTGGCTGCGTCAGTAGGTGCTCTGACCATTTATGGAGTGATAAGGAAAAATCCAACCTTAATGCGGGGTAGTAACAGGGTCATAATAGTAAAACATAAGACTGCCGATGCAGTTGTTCTGCCGCCCATTCCTCCGAGAGCCTTAGAAACTACTAATAAGTTTCTAGTGCCTACTTCGCTGTTTAATTCGAGATCTACTTCCTTCAGAAGTGATAAAAGCAGTTCACCTAGCTACGTTTCTGCAAACCAACCATTAAATGATCAGATTAATCAGTGGAGGTTTGGTCAATCAAGTGATCAATATCTAAGAGGCACTTCAGACTATATTTCGTTCATATACGATGGAGATATCGCCCTTCAATCGATGTCAGAGCAGAAAATAATGAACGACAAATATAACACGGTTTCGTAAATGATTAATGGATACGTACTTGAGAACAAAAGAATCCAGACTGAAAGTACAATGTCAGTCCAACAGGTGTCAACCAAGTATTATTAATACATTTCAGTCACTTTAGCGCATCAAGCAATGCATGTGATGGTTGTCTGCTGACCTGCTGAGAAGTTCCTGATTCAGTAATGTGGAAATAGGATTTTTAATTATTTTTATATAGTTTTCTAAATAAATATGCGTTTAGACTATACTAAATCACACAAGTATATTGTAATGCTAGCTAATAGATTAAGCATGGTATTTTCATTCCATTTCATTCCAAAAGTATAAAGGAAACTTTGATTGTAAACTAAGTTGAGCAAAGTTATTTAAAACTAAAAATATTTGAATTAGCTGTTTTTTTTAAACCACATTTCTATATAATGAGGGATTTACAGATAGTGTTAATTGTTGAATTTTCCTATTTTGTTTATTTTTAAAAATTATGACTATTAAACTGATAACTACTAAATCAATGAAACCCTATGAAATTTTTAACCCACTTTTTAATCACATAAAATTTAAACACTAAGTTGCACAGAATCAGGTAGCCAAATCCACCATGTAGCGGTTGGCTCCTCTTTCAAATGTTACCACCGTGAATCAATGTTTACAGCTGTTTCGGACGGCAGAACGCCAGCCAGACACCGCATTGTTCGACTGGTCATTGGTCGACGGTTATATTCGCACAGAATCAACTGTAACAAGAAACAGTACTGGCAATGCAACGCTTACTATGCATGACATATGCGTTAGATGATTAAAGGGCTAATTAGGCTATGACTATGGTTGATGGATTTTGTTTTGTATGGGGTATAACGATTTACAAATAACAGTTTACTGAGTTAAGATGAGTCGAAAAAGATATGATTGTAATTAAATAATATTTACGAGTATAAAGCTTTGATAAATATTTATATTTTACTAAATATTTCATTTAGGTGCGTGTTTTATTTGTCAACATTATCTGTAAATAAAACCTTCAATTATAATTATTATATCAGAAATAAATTTAAACTCCAGTATTTAACCCACTGTATACAAATAAAACGCTTATTACACACTTCTACGAGTATAGGTCCAGAGTGTAGGTGGTCATGACGTATTTGGATGAAGGAAAACACCCATACAAACCTATAGTAGGATTGGTATTAATAGGCAGTGTCTAAGAATTGTGATACACTCACTGCCGGTCTTAATGGATACAGATATGCATTAAAAGGCAATTTCCAAGTAACGTTAAGGTGAAGAACTAAGTCCTACTTCCTCATATTATTCCACATACTACAGAGTTGTGAATACGAAATAAGTAGGGCAAGTGAACTAAATAGTTCCGTGTGACAAAAATTCAAGTAACACATGAAATATTCATTTGCGTTACCTGAAGAGGTGTATATAGGAAGGCCCATTATTCAAAACGTAAATTCAGTAGTATGTTTCGGAAACGTACGTATGAATTGAAATGAATAATAAATCGGGAACACAATCAGTTTCAATCGCATTATTATTTCATGCCAAGACACTTCGATACGCAATGCCACTGCCAAGGCATTGTTCCGGCTTTTGTTTCGTGACGTCATTGTGTCTTTTCATACTTGTTTAATTCCATCAGATTTATTGATGATTTCCTTTTGGAAATGACCTTCATTTCAATAAACATTCAAGCAAGTACTGACATTATTAAATCGATTAAGACACCTGAAACGAAGTCTCGAGCGTGTCTATTAACAAGTCTGTGTGGATTGAGTGTGGAAAATTAGAATAAATATAAAGAATACAAAATATTACTTAATATTATTTATTATAATATTAATTATTAACGGTATAATGATTTTTAATTAAAATAAATGGCAAATGGTTAATAATCATCAATAATAATAATAAATTTTATCCAAAAATTTCACCTTTTCAACATAAAGTACATTATTATTGGAATTATATAAATATTATTTTCAATAATACAAAATATAGGATCACCGCTTGCAAACTGATTTTATAGACATGTCCAGTTATCAAGTTGCAATATGATACGAGTAAATAGTAGGATTAGGGTACTTAAAAACATTCGCAACCTTCATGTTAGGTAATCACTCAAACCTCGATTAACAGGAAAGGGATTTAAGCCGTAGCACTTATGTTATCATTGTTGGCATTGTAATCAAAACTCAAGGGCTGCATGACAAGCAAAAATAAAACAAATGCTATAAGCGAAAGCAAAGTGTCATCGTAACCAAATACATAACTATATCCGGAAACAGTTTGCCAATGCTACAGCGTATAGCCCGTTACAATTCTATTCTTGTTGCAATTGTTTGAAGCCACAATAATAACGGTATTAATATTTAATATTTGATTGCAGACTTATTTCGTAACGCTCTTTGAATTACAGACGTGGCGATATTAATTGGCTGAACGAAACGAGTCGAGTTCGCATTAAAAGTGACAGTTGTGAAAAAGGAAACCTCAGATGTACGGCCTACTTGCGCCGAGATCTAATTTATTTCGGTTTCATCGCAATATGATTTAACTGCAGTTGTGAATAGTAACTTTTCATGTTTTAAGAGTATTGTAGCCAGGATGACAAGAATCTTTTAAAAATTCTAGGAGCTTTCGTTTTTGCGAATCCCATTGTTTAACAGTATTGCTACGGATTTTAATTTACATAGAATCCTATTTACATAGATACTGAGATACATGCTAATTGTATTTGATGATGATACATGCTTATTGTGTTTGTATGAGATATGATACAAACACAATAAGCATGTTCGTAATAGGATATAAAATCGATAACAAATAAAGTCATTTTATTTATCTCTTACGATCTACGATACCACAAATCAGCAGAGGAATTCTATCAACTTGTAAATTAATACGGTGAATTTAATGATCAAATTTGACCATTGCTCCAAATTTAGTCAATTTTCCGAGTCATTACAATACTTTTTTCTAGTCGTAGACCTAAGACACGATCAAAGAAACCGCAGCTCCAAAGCGTCCCCGATCCATATGATTCTAAGTCCAGATATCCCAAATTAGTCTCGGCCTGCATAATAGTCTCCAGTTATATAAATAGCAGTCCGCCAACATTAGTGCATGGTAGTCTAGTGCGTATGCACATCTATTTCCGTGCTATTAATTGCTGAACACCTGTAAAAGCTATTAGCGGAGGGCTGCCGCGATAATTGAATATGGCTACTAGTTGACAAGTGAACGCTTGCTCTCACCAATAAATATATGAATAACTACATATGTACATATGAATTTGCTATCGTAAAATACTATTGGTATAGTCAGATTGTGTCCGGCATTAACAGAACATTGTAATTACAATTGTAATTACCAAATAATCTGTATGTAATACGATGAGTGGTGAACCATGCCGTCGTATACTTATATTGGAATTCAGAAATGAGTTACAAAAGTCGAAACTACGACTTAAGAAAGAAAGGAAGATATTTATTCACTGCTTACGCAGACACAACGTTTTATTGTGTACGATATTAATGAGTAGGTACTTAATGCAGTGGAAAGTTGCTGTCTCAGTAATTGAAAGAGCTAAACTGCATCACTGATCTTCCGGCAGCACCCAATTTTATACAAACACTAACGTTCCTCTTTTCCTTGAAGAGAGTACAAAAACGAAGTCATCCTCATAATTACGATCTTGTTTACAGTGACATTAATATGATGATAGGTCATCTGCACATATATTTGATTCATTTATATCCTACTAAAGTACTAGGGTAACGATTGATATATATAACGATTTGTAGTTATGTGATATTTTCCTTATATAGTATGCTACTAGACACCGTCCTTCTAGGTAGAGAAAAATATGGTAATATTAGGGTAAGAGATAATGTTTTAATTGTCCGATAATTAATGGCACTACGCACCTTAACCGTAATTATCCCTTGCACGGGTTATACGACCTCCGTGGAGCGAGCAGTTAACCACCCTGAACGCTAATCGTGAGGCCCCGGGGTTTTAGTTAAGAACTACGGTTTTCTTCTGCTAACCAGTGTGGTCGTTAATTACATACAATTACATATAGGATATATGCATTCATCTAGATATTCATATGTATATAACAAGTATACATATACTTACTAGTACCCTACATAAGTCTTAAATGACCTTACCAAGGGGCTAATTCAATTGGTGTAATAGTGTCCTAAATATTATTATTATTACATACGTGAGTCAACAGAGCAGTGTTTACCGCAGATTATTTCAAATGGTGAATTGCGGAACTATCAGTTTCCAAATTCTCTATTTCATCACCCGACTATAAACCTGAAATCAGGTAATCTACCATACTCAAAAATGATAAAAAGATATGAACACTTTTTAATACTCCTATTTTTTTGTTCTTAATAAGCTCAAAACTATAAGTACTATTTTGCAGTAGAGCATGCACCTAAAAGCTTTAATGAAGTTTAAAGTTTATGAATTGTGTGCACCCCCTTATTTAGCAAACATATAGTCTTGTTGAATAACTGAAGAGATTAGCAGAATATACAGTTTAATTACATTTAGCATGTGAATTGTAAATATACTTTATTTAACTACACGGTAAGAAATTTTAATTCATATTTTACTTCGTGTTTTTTCACATCTCAGAGGTTTTCTTGTGTACAATGTAATCGGATATGACTTACAGAGTTGACCATCCATAATCCTACAGATAATAAACACAATAGTTTTAAATATGTTACGTAACATTTGTGCTGGTTTCAAGAGAAAAGCGTGATATGTTTCGAAAAATTAATTACATTGAATTATAAATTCATTTACGCATTCACAGTTACATTCATAGATAGGTAATTGAGGTCTACGATATTTGCACGAAAGCACAAGATATGAAAATTGGTTTCATAATGTTGTGTTTCTTCTACCAATATAGATAATTTTGGCATTAAATTGTTATCGTTTACAAGCTATGTAAAGTTCACAGTTACTTGAGTTTAACCTTAAGCATGGTTAACCCATTGCAAGTTTGCAGCCCAATTGACACGTTACTGCCGTTTGCCACCGAAATAAAAAACATCACATTCCTATCAAACGTGGCAGCATTCCAAACATTAATGTATTAATTACTTTTACAGGCAATTAAAATGCTTCATATAGAGGCGAGGTTGATTTATAGTGCCCATCGACCTCAGTGCTGAGCTTCCGACAAATTAGTTAGTAGTTATAAGCTCGCGTCAGCGCGGGGATTAAGGAGTCTTGAGCGGTACTAAATAGAGAATTCTTGTGCGATAAATCATCCTGGGTGAAATACTCGCTCGACTCAGAGTACTTGCTCATGCCATCCAGATAAAGGGGCTCGTGTTTCTAGTTCTGTGGTTCTCTATCGCCTACCAGATCATATTGTTCCTCTAGTTCGTCGCGAGTGTTGTGCTGTGATACACTGAATTGAAATGGTGAGCTTTAAAGTTATAAACAATATAAATGGAAAAAATAATTGAATAAGTTATCTGTTGTTTTTTTTTCTTTTTAAAAGTTTTTATAAATTAAAATGAAAGGATTGTTAAAGTATTCAATTTCCTTTTCTGGATTATTTTTCTTATTTCTTGGAATTATTGATACCGTGGTGCTGTGTGTAACCGTAAGCTAATGATTATAATAAGTAACATAAAAACCAAACAATCAATTAATTAAATTTTGATTGAGAGACGTAAAAGCTCATGTCTCCAACTGTTAGAATTTTGTTCTTGAATTTTTATTTTGATGAAGTTATTTATTATTTTGAATTTTCCTTTTCGATAAAACTTTCCTTCTGAAATTACTCAATTAAGCCGAAACTAAAGTGAAAGAAAACTAAATTGAATTATGTCTGTAGCCAACACATTTCCATTCTGATAACAATTTACATAATATGCAAATTGATGAAGCCTAAATTCGACTCATTTAAATTTTCAGGAGGACCTTCCCAAGGAACAGATTGCAAGTGAGTAAAGCCATTTGGATTCGCAAGCATTATCTATTTAAATTCCTGTTAAGGGATTGGACACTTAATTTTCAGGCAGAGTGAATTTTCAGTATTGTGACGTAGCATGGTAGTATTTATTTCAAAAAACTATGTTCTACATACAACAAGTTTGTAGTTTAGTTACATACGCGTATCGTGAAGTTAATTTAGTGAAATGACAAGATTTCAATAATGTTTTAAAACTAACGAGTGATTTGGTTGGTTGACTACAAAATATTATAACGCAATTTAATTGTTAAAAATCGTATTCTATTCTGATATTTTAAAGAGAATCTGGACTTAATTGATTGGGACAATGTTCAAAGCGAGATTATTTTTTTTGAATCTTTACACATTTTTAAATATGTAAACAAAACCCCAGTAACTTCTTATAGATCTAATCTCGTACATAAATTTTTTTATAAATATTTTGAAATGGAATTTGTGTTATTTAAATTTTTCGGTTATATTTTACAGTCCTAAAGAAAGCCTTCGAGGCCTTTGACCACGAGAAGAAAGGATGCATTGGCACAGTGATGGTGGGCACAATCCTCGGGATGCTGGGACATCAGGTCACCGACGAAACCCTCAAAGAAATCATTGATGAAGTGGATGAAGACGGTGAGTCTCGCATTGTCTCATTGTAAGTCTTTCTAAAGTCTTATAGGCATTGGAAATATTTTATAAAGACTTTATTTAGTAATATGTTAAACTTCATTTCTTGATTAATAAATTCTTTTTTCACTTAATATATTTAGCTATTAAGTAGCTATAAAGCTACGGAGTTTGTTTTTACCACGGACAAAATTAAAGTAGTTTCCTATTTACTAATTTAACCTAATATTCTATGAATGATAAAAAGTTTCAGTTGATAAATTAGGAAAATCGCTGTATTGATTAGCCAACTAGTTTTATCAGAATAGAGGAGAGTTAAATAATAATTACGCAATACATTATACCAACAAATACGATTAAGGACTTCGATAATAGGGTGTTGATTTGCAAACTCTTACTACTCGTATCTCGTGATCAGATTCGGAAGCCAAATTATCAAACCCCAGTAACGAGTGTATAGATTTTGAAAATAATAATCAAGGGTCAAACATAGAGTAAAGCCAACCACCACAACCAACCTTTTTTAATAAATACAAACATACACGCCCGTCATAGAGGTAGACAGATATTAGTTTTATATTAATATCTTTTAATTTATGCGACTCCATCTTTTAGGTTCTGGTGAATTGGAGTTCGAAGAATTCGTAACATTGGCCTCAAGGTTCATGGTTGAAGAAGATGCTGAAGCCATGCAGCAGGAACTCAAAGAAGCCTTCAGATTATACGACAAAGAAGGTAAACAACATTTTAATATCTGAACATCCATAATCGTCTAATGGTACTAACGTATCTGTCTCCCTATGAAAGCCTTTAAGACTTCTCCTCATTATACGAAAAAAACTAAGTTACCGAGAGAAGCTGCCTTATAATAATTATACCATGCTCTTCCAAAGTCATATAATAGTTGATTATACCACCATTTGGCTATGAAACCACACAAAATCATCTCGGTTACCTAAGTTTGGCATGATGTTAGGGTTAAGACGAAACTGTTCATTGAGTGGTGGAACATATCATCCATTACCGCAGAAGTGGCTGGTTACATCGTGTACAATACATCTAGTGTCTTGTATAGTACTGAGAGAGGTAGTTGACTTGCACGGCAGTTAGCTGCTCTAAGTATGCTTAAGACAAGCACAGTAAAGCCACCAAATACTTACGCATATATGTACGGAAGTGTATCAGTATTCCCTAGAGAGTAATTCAAAGTATCGTTATCAATATAAGTGAACCCATTTGTTTAATCTAAGTTTCTCTCCCATGAGCCTTTTACTAGGCGCTACTCATGTTCTCTAAATGTTGTATGATTAATACAGACATGAGTACAGTACAATTACATTCTATTACAATATGCATATACTAATTGCACTTATACTGTAGCATCATTGGTTAAATATGAGGCTAACAAATATCTTGGTACCCACTAGAAAATAGAAGTAATATGAAAATTTGACTATTTGTGGGTTTTTTTTTTAATTTCGGGTTCCATATTTACAATGAGTTTATTATAACAGCATAAAATGTTGTCAACGTTGTTAAAAAATCGGGCCAAAAGTACATTCAATTCATAATTGTTTTAAATTACTTATCATTTAAAATCTATTAAACATTATTTAATGAGATCTAACATCTGTTCTTTAACAGGTAATGGCTACATAACCACTGACGTACTGAGAGAAATCTTGAGAGAATTGGACGATAAAATCAGTGCTGAGGAGTTAGACATGATGATTGAGGAAATTGACTCTGACGGCTCAGGCACTGTTGACTTCGATGGTAAGAATATTAATTACTTAATAGCTACATAATTGTGGCAACTATAAGTAAGTGTTACCTGATTTAAAGGATAATGTACCAATACAATAGTGCTTGATTTTATAAAATCTAGGAAAAGTCAGTCAACAAATATTTTCTTTTAGTAATATTAAACGCGAGACAATGCTTAGGTCACAAGAATATTATTGAGTTTAACAATTAGAAAACATCAACTGTCCTAATTTGGGCTTTTTAAAAAGGATGTGCAATGATGTAATTTAAAACTTCATGAAAATTAACTAGTTTTACGTATAACACACGAGCATAATTTTCCAACGAAAGCCTATTCTGAAAAAAAAATGCCAGCACATCTACCTGACTGAAAATAAAGGCATAGCATGACGACTCATTCAAATAAATAAATAGACAGTCTAAGTAGCAATACAAGTTAGCAAAAAGTGAAACCTTATTACCAGCCCCGGACCATAGGGCAATAAATTATACGCAATTGTTCACAAAGAAGTGTTCAAAGTTAATTTTCTTTGTTTCGCAGAGTTCATGGAAGTTATGACTGGAGGGGATGATTAAAATCTTTACAGTTCTAAAGCCTTTGTTCCACTTTAAATGCAAAAGAGCTATCACAACATGATACGGGCCATCGGTTCAGGAACAACACAAGTCCATGAAATCTGGAAGGATTGCGCGAAGAAAGTTCTACAAAACCAACATTCACAACGTAACATAAGTTAATGTAAGATTTAATATAGTAAATAAATATTGTTGAGTTTGTTTCCGTGTTTTGTTTTTTGACATCCAATGTTTTTGACACAAAATATCCGTTTAATATACATTGTGGACTTGTACCTTTGGGGACAATCGAACTTTATAGATATATCTCCTTTACATTCGATTCGCTATTTAGTTTGAACATGTTAATCCGTTGCTAACCTATCAATCAAACGGTAATATATCTGGGGGGTTTCTAAGGAAAAAGTAATATATGCAGTTAAAATTTTTTAACATCGTAGGTTATTCAGGTACAATATTATTGTTATTAATATATGAATAATATTATTATTATTATTTATGAGATTATTTATTATACACCAATCTCGGTGCTTGCTGCCATCGATACAGGTTGCCATGGTAACCTAGTGATGGCAGTAAGGTTCAGTTTATGTATGCTTGTTTTTGTTTAATAAAGATTATTATTATTATAAATTAATACGAGAGTTCAGAAACGTTTTATGACAGAACCATAACTCAATTTCACATATCAACCAGTTTTCAGTCGTCACCGCAGCCAATGCGATCAATTTGAGAGCAAATATAGTTTTATAACATCAATATTTTTATTATAATTAAATGTACTATTATGAAGCTTAATAGATCTTTTATGAATGTCTATTCGTGTATGATGGTGTTTTGATGTAGAAAACCAGGAAACACTAAACTTTAGTTGCTCTTTTAAATTTATTAACAAACCGTGCTAGGTTAATTTTATTATTGCTGTATATTACGTAACATTATTGTTTTCACAATTTGCCTTGTGTAATTCAAAGATAATTAGGCGTGTGAGAATGTTAAAATATGTATTTTAGTTAATGCATTTTCAAGTGAGGACAATTTATATATTGTAATAAACATTATACTTGAGTCACTAAAACCAAAGTTATGAAAATGATCAAAATACATATACTTTTTGTTCGATCAATGACACACATAAACATACTTATATACATACAAGCACTTATTCGATACTTAGAAACTCTAGACGATGTGATATAATACTTTTTGCAATTGTCGAAAAATCCCTGTAAATGGCAGCATCGTAAACTTTGTTATTCTTGTGATATGAACTACGTACTGGAATAACAGATTAAATCTGGAAATCGGCAGTCACCGTTTAAATTCTGTAACTACTACAACAGATTACTTAGTACAACAGTAACTTTCCAAGAACAACTAGCGGAGATGTTCTTGGTAAATTTGTAAACTGTGTCAGCTATGACAATACAAACACAAGTGTCTAATTCTAGTGAAATTGTAACATCCTTAATTTTAATAATTATTAAAGTGAGTTTTTTATTACATCGTCTCAAACATTTTTGTCTGTGTGTGTCGCATTTTTCGTGATGGTCATGATGTCATGTGTATATTGTAGTACCAATACTCCCTTTTGGTGGCGCTGTCAGCATTACATATTAAACATAAGCAATTTTGCTCTATAGAATTAATTTATTACTTATAAATAAAAAGTCTGCAATATAAAAAAAAAATTTCACTTTTACCGTGTTTCCATAAAACTACACAAATAACTTTTTATTTACAACCAACCAAAAATATAGTTACATGCGTTTTCTATAACTTAATTAAGAATGTCTTGTAAATTGTACGTTACTTTCTCTATCTATATAACATATTCAAACTCATTAAATAGTTTTAATTAACCACGTCAAGCTAAGCGAGATTTATAACTGTTTCGTGAACTAACTCGCAAATGATGTCTGTCACGACTCATTTGCCACAGCGAAAATTATATTAATCATGCATTAAAATTAGTATATCCTAAGCATCATTTTAACGTTAAAATTGCTATTCCGAATTCGTGTACGAAAGACTATTAAAATCATATCGTATATCCATTGGACGTGAATTCTCCAATTCTCGAAATTAAGGGCCTAGGGAAGATAGCTCCTGCCGATTTTTTGGATAGAATGTTGACCTAGTGACTTCTTACACACATTTATCACCTCCAATTGAACCAAAGATGCATATAGCAATCTTTCAGACAGGTTGCTATTTATTACATGTTGTTCAAATCATTCACCACAATATGTTATTAACAAAAGCTTTGGCCCAATATTTTTTTATTCATACCGCATTGATAATACTTTACTAATACTCGTACATAAAACATAACATTCTTACTATAATTGGAAAACTTTTCTCTTTTTATGTATTATAAAAATACGACAGTGAACACATCATGAAAAAAACCATGGAAACATGTATTTTACATAACGTCAAGGCACATTAACCGACCCCCGTTGTCCCCCGACACATACAGTGCGGGTCAAAATTAATTTAATTTTCTTTTGTCACAGTTTCTTTGTTAAAAAGCTTTGTTTATTACAAAGGTGGGATATAATAAATTGGACTCATAAAACGGGCCAGTGATCAGCGAATAATGGAGGACATGCGAAAAGAAAATCTTATGAGGCGAAATTTGACGCATAATGAGGCTTCCTAATTGGTACCGTTCATATTAATACGGTGTGTATCAATTTGGATTGTCCCATTTTTCAAATATTGGACAATCAAAATGAAATTCTCAGGGCATTTAGTCAAGAATAAGTAAAATCTACTTATATATAGCATTTACTCTTAAATTTCTTAAACTTAAAACAAAACAGTTATTGTCAAAAAAATTGGGCCCTCAATCCAGATGCCAGCGTATTCTAGATCTCCGAAAGTACGAATCCTAGGATGATGCTGTTTATTCGAGGATTTAGTAAAGAATTTCTCATATAAATTAAGAAAATCTTAAATCTCAAGAATGTCAAATCAAATCAATTTACTTACAGAGAGATAGTGAGAGTAAAAATTGTGGATCCATTATATTTTCCAAATCTAACATCCCACTTTCTTTTACATTTCCATACAATTATTCGTACAAGCAGCGGTGGTTATAGGTTGTAGGCTAATGAGACCTTTTTCCGTTTATCAATTATATATATGGTTTTATGGGTCGACCCCTACATCGTCTATATACCTTACGGTAATATGAAACGTTGTTGGATACTAAGATATTAACATCAGTCAGCGTATGGTAATCCTAGGTATATTCACGCATTAGTCTTAAGTTTATTTAGTTAAAGGGCCAATTCAATGGATATAAATTCAAGGTTTTCCAAAACATTTAGACATTGGACCCTAGCGACAGGAAAACAAAGCTTGTTAGGATCGTTAACACAATGTTATTAGCCAAAATACCGCCTAACAAGCCAGTCATTCTTAAAACTGAATACCTATATACATAACTAGTGACCTGCTCCGGCTTTGCACGGGTATAAAATATTTAGCCTACTCCTCTATTTAATGGATGTTATTATACATATTATTAACCTTCCTCTTGAATCACTCTATCTATTAAAAAAAGCCGCGTCAAAATCCGTTGCGTAGTTTCAAAGATTTAAGCATACAAAGGGACATAGGAACAGAGAAAGCGACTTTGTTTTATACTATGTAGTGATTATCCCTACAAAAGGATAGGAAGAGATATTTTTTATATTATTGTATAAATAATACGTCGATGTTGTTGGTATTCTTATTCTGAATAAAGACTGAACCATTGCAATAAAATTGCAATTCTATAGTTATATTAAGCCAATATAAAGCCAATTTATGTACGTTTGTTTTTTTGCTACCGTTTTTCTGTAACAACCAAAATTGAAAGAAACATCTATAATTCAATTGAAAATAAATAAAAATAGAATCAGAAGCGGCGTAAGCAGCAGCAAAGAATAAATTAGATTTTTTATTCACTATTTACACTAGGAAAAATAAAAATGGTTGCTATTCAGTAACTTTCTTTCCACAAGTAAACGGATCCATGCTAAATGCAGCACGTCATCTTTATAGTAAGTTGCTTCATTAATCGTAGATCTAATTTATTTTTAGTTTGGCCCTGCTTGATGCATCGACTGAGTGTCACAATCTTGGAATTCCTTTTACTATGCGTTCGTCAGTAGGACAGGGTTTGTAAACATCTTCAAAATTGTACGTACAATTGTTAGGTACTCATGTCTGGTATTCAATAGCAGTCCATTCACAGCTATTGTCTAAGCCTTAGGCTCTAAGGTACCTAGTTGAACTAGTATTGTATGAATTTGGTATCAGACTTAACGACATGTTTCTTATCAACGAAGAATAAGTTGGGTTATGTGTTAGGTTGACCCAAGTTTAAGATGGGTATAAGAAGGATGAATAAGTATTGTTAATCTAATCGAATACACTAAGGCTTGTCACTCAGAAAATCTGCCAGTTCAGAACATGTTCACAACTTTTACATAATAATATAAGTATTAATATCACGCTCTCCGAGTAAAACTTTTGTGTGACTTAATAAAAAGAACATGCAGCATAAAAATCCGAATGAAAAATATTTATGAAAGCTCCGAGTTTACTGGAATAAACACAAAGAAAACAACGAGCTATAATATCAAAGAAGCACTTAATCATTTAAACCAGTCATTACGAATTCATACCACCCCAGTCTGGCGAACTTCACACTGACGAAACCCCAGTAGTAAATCGCAACTCCGTGATGAAAATAAAGTTGGGGAATATTAAATAAAGTTCTAATCAACTTAAAGTGTTTCTAATAGGCCGCGAGGAAACCTAATTATGTGGAAGACTTGGAATGAAATTTATGTTAGGTCTGGTGAAGAATACCGTACCTAGGTAATTTTAAAATAATATAATTATAATGAATACATTTAGGTTGTTTCTATCTGGTCAGGGGTAGTCAACAAACTGTCTGTATTAAAACTATTAAGTATAATAATATACTTTAGTTTCTTAAGGCGCTTATATTCTAATTTGTAACTACTACTAGTAATTTTATTGCCTGTATGGTACTGGTTACTGTGTTGTTACATTTAAAAACTATTATTCTTGTGTTTCTATAAATATTTAAATCACATGCTTAAACTATTGTTAAGTTTAATTAGCTTATACAGTTATACCGGGTCGTTCAATTGTAGCAAGCTAGTTTTACATATAAGTAAAATGAAAAAGAAAATACACATTTTTTCATAAATGCTAAATGTTGAACAAAAACATTCATACGTATAATCATGCCTCTATTTCCCTACGGAATTGGTAGAGACTATTAATTATCCTGATTTGAATGAAATCAACTATAATAAAATGACAACGAATAAATACAGTCAAAAGAAAATAAAGTTGGCGTCCCCTGAAAAATGCGAGCTATCCGGAACAAGTCGATCGAAAGATATATAAATGCTACATTCATCAAATCTGGATCAAACCCTGCTTAGACATTGAGCTATCATAGCATTAGTCATCTGAAAACCAACTTATTTTTATTTTAATTAAGCAAAATGGTGCGTGACCTTATTTTATTAAATAATTTTACGATTCCATTTTTGTATTAAAGTCTTTTACCTTTTTTTAGTTTCTTAGTCTTGCATTTATTAATTTTGTATAGTATTTACCAGTGTCTGTGTTAGATTTCATTATGTACGGTAAACTTTTGACAAAGTGTATAATATTTATTTCTGTTGTTTCATGGTTTGGTGTTCTACAGGAGGAACTTGACAAAACCCAATTGCAGCGTAAGTAATCAATGTTTTTGTTTATTATAAGTGAATGCAGTTTAATAAAACTAAGGATTTTAATTAGTTGTAAACATTTTTCTCTATTTTAGCATTCTTAATAGAGAATATCAAAAGTATGAAGAACTAACAAGCATTTGTTAGCAAGAACTAATATTATTAATGATTATGATGAGTTGTATGGATGCGAATGAAAAGAAAGTAGTTTACTAGGATTATAGTATTCTTATATTTGTGCTATTCAGGATTGAGAAAAAGGGGATTTCTGACTATTTTTATATAGATATGCCGAGTGTGTATGAGGCCAGGATCGGGACAAATGGGGATCCTTGGTCGCTGACTCTCATCAGTACGTAAACAGGCTTAGTGTGTTTTAGGTAGATAGGGCCTACGAAATAATGAGACTTTTAATAAATTTTAGTATTTTTCGATAATTAACTACATAAAAATATTTTTTTGTATATCTCTAGTTCTCAAAAATGCTTTCGACGCATTCGATCACGAAAAAAAAGGAGTCATCAGCACAGACATGATAGGAACAATCTTGGAGATGTTGGGACATGAACTGGATGAAGCCACTCTAAAAGACATTATTGAAGAAGTTGATCAAGATGGTAATTATATTATAAATAAATCTAAAATTCATTATATTAAATTCCCAAAATAAACTTTTATTTAGAGCCATCTATGTAACAGTGCATGAACGAAATATTTGTCATTATAGCGACATCTGTGATCACAAGAATACAACTTTTATCAGAATGAAATTTCAAAAGTTCTCCGAATGTGGTTTAGATAGCGCTATTTTATAAGGAAAAATATTAAAATAGAGTACTGGTCAAAAAAAAGGTAAAAAATACCAGTATTTGATCAAAGTTATTCATTTAGTTATTTAACCAACCATTGATGAAAGTAAAAAGATAAGTAATAATTAAATACGTAACTTAATCACTTGTGACATATATTAATAAGAAGATAGAAGACATTAAATATTTAAAATTGATCAGTAATAAATAAATTATTATTGAATAAACCAATAAAAAGAAATTTCCTCCCCGTGACAATGCTATTGCATTGCCGTGACCAGGATTCGAACCTGGGTTACTACGGCCACAACGTAGGGTCCTAACCACTAGACGATCACGGCTGTGGAGAAGTGATTGAAAGTGTCGAAATTATCAATAACTTTCCAGTGAAATTTTACTTCACCTTTTTTAGTTATTGAAGTTATCATTTGTTATAACATGGTTTTATACGATATGCTAGATAACATTTAAAATTTGGTTTTTTCATTGTGTAACATAACTTACCAAACTAAATCCATAGTGACCATAAAATGTAACCGACACCAAAAAAAGGACGTGAATATTATCTGTATTACCGGCCCTTTCCGGCTTCGTACGGGTATAAAATATATAGCCCACTCCACTATTTAATGGATGTTATTATACATATAAACCTTCCTCTTGAATCATTCTATCTATTAAAAAAACCGCGTCAAAATCCGTTGCGTAGTTTCAAAGATTTAGGCATACAAAGGGAGATAGGAACAGAGAAAGCGACTTTGTTTTATTCTATGTAGTGATATCTGAGTATTACAATTACTAATTAAGCAACAAATCAATAATTTTTTATTTAATTTATAATCTTAGCTTATTGGCATCACTGAACAGAACTATAACATTATTTTTCAAGTTCTTATAACATTAATATCAACTTATACGCCATTATCAGTTATTTTATTTCACCTAACGACTTTTCCATACCCTTAAACATTATCTCTATCTAACTAAAACGTCCAGGTTCCGGTGAGTTGGAGTTTAAAGAGTTCGTGACCTTAGCCGCTAAGTTCCTGACTGAAGAGGAGGAACCTGATGATGAAGCCATGGTTCAGGAGCTCAGGGAAGCCTTCCGGTTGTATGACAAAGAGGGTAAGTTAGAGCACAATTTACTGTAGAGAAATAATGTTGATTACGCTATTTTTACATAAATTATCATTATTTATTTATAGGAAAGCCCAGAAAGAATAATTAGTTATAAAAAATAATAATATCGAATGTAACTTTCATTTCATTTTCATAATTTTTGCTGCATTCTCATCATATATTCAGGCACATTTTACGGTTTTAAGTATTTGAAATTAATAAATAGTTCAACGCTCAGGAACCAAAGAAAATGTTAATATCTCCTTTTCTCCTATATTTTGTTTGGCTTGTTTTACTAATCAATGATAATCCTATGAAGTGTGGTATCGACTTTCAATATCAATGCTGAAAAGATTTCTTCTATTGATTACGTCTCCTTTCTTTGCATTTGCATGGTTTTATCCAAGTTTCCAATCACTATGATCATTGTAATTTTTGTTTTACTGTCTGTTTTACTCCAGTAGACAATAACAGTAATTCCTATCCCCAGGAAACGGCTACATCACGACCGACGTGCTGAGGGAGATCTTCAGGGAACTGGACAACACCATCACCAAGGATGACTTGGACACCATGATTGAGGAGATTGACTCTGACGGCTCAGGGACTGTGGACTTTGAGGGTAAGAGTATCATACTCTTATATTTAAAGTATCATACTCTAATATAATTAATAATATGTATTTCAGTCCTTTTATCATAGGATATTTGACTGTCAGATAAACGCTATGTTGAAAAAGGGTGACGTTAGAAGTACCTATAACCGCCGAGTGTGTAGAAGAAGGTGTGTGTGTCTCAACGAAGCGAAAGTGGTCAGGATCGGGACAAATGAGGATCCGTAATCTCTGCCTACCGAATCAGGCGTGATGTGTATGTGTGTTATTACAGGAATCTCGGGTTTAGTGATCAAGATTTAGGGTCGGTTCACATCAAACGTAGGCTCCGTCGCGTATAGTCTGATGCAAAACGCCAGAACAAACAAATGTATAGAAAAACACTCGAGCTTTCACACTCAATCAATGATACGTAAGTGCGTCGAGCGTACAATTCGACGCATTTTCCGATAGATGTGAACTGACTCATAATGATGCCTGACGTATGTGTCACTGTTGTAAGCTGATGATGCACTAGCAAACCATCTTCAAATACTGAAAGATCCACTATCTACCCAGTATACGCATTATATACTGGGGCAGGCCTATGTCCAACAGTGGATTACTTCAGGCTGATGATTATATACTGAATATGCGTTGCTTTTGGGTAATTATTGTTTTTAATTAAGTTTTAACGTTTATGTTTTTTTGTTGCAGAATTCCTTGAGGTCATGACTGGTGAATAAATGGAAAGGAGTCTACCCTTAGTTAAGTTAGCATTCTACATAGTACTAATGAATATTGCTATTTAAGATAAGATGTAAATAAGGTTTAAAATAAGCTATTTATTATTTAATTGAAAGACATATTGCTCTGAATAGATCAGTGGTAGGTTATGATGAGGATAACACATATCACCCGAAATAATGGATACTGATGAACTAAAAAGTATATTACGATTCGCAAGAAATATTGACTATTGTCATTCAGTATACATAGTTAATTAATGAAGAAATTTTAATGCATAATAAATTATGTAAATATATTTATTATAGATTACTATCATACGGGTAGAATGACTTTAGTATACGCCTTCTTGAAAGCTCTACCTGTAATCTTAGGAATACCCTAACTACCTCTTTTAAATTGTTCTCGTATCGAAATGTCCTGAAATTAATTGATTTATTCTATAATGTTACCTATAGTCAATCAGTATTACCAAATGCTTGTATAATGTCCTATGGGATGTTCTATAGACACCTAGTTTTTTGCTTCGAAAAAACCTTCTGTTCCCTTTAGATATCAAAAAACTTATAAAGCAAATTGTGAAATTTTAGACTTAAGTTCAATATTGTTAAATAATGTTATATGATTAGGGAAGTATGAAATCATTTTCTGCGCGCAGGTTTCAAATAAATGTTACTTAAAATTTTTGGAAATTTTATTCTTCATCTTAGTTCATTTTAAGACGTCTGCATAAACACACTACTATATCGATTTTTCAAATTTACTTTGGCTTCATGGACATCGTTTATTTCCCATACACTATCGGCGGTTATAACTGATTTAGGATTATCATCACTACATAGTATAAAACAAAGTCGCTTTCTCTGTCCCTTTATCCCTTTGTATGCTTAAATCTTTGAAACTAAGCAACGGATTTTGATGCGGTTTTTTTCAATAGATAGGATGATTCAAGAGGAAGGTTTATATGTATAATAACAGCCATTAAATAGTGGAGTAGGCTATACATTTTATACCCGTGCGAAGCCGGAGCGGGTCGCTAGTACATATATAATTAGAATAACATTTTACGTTCATATTTAGCCCTTTAGCACTTTAAAAAACTTATTAAGTACACAGCAATGAATTATAACTCTCTTGTAGAAACTTTGTATACCTTAGTATTTTTCATGGTGTGTTACCCTTCAACCTGTTTTTACTAAGATGTCAAAACCAAGAAGGGCTTAGAAATTAGAATACTTAATTTGGAACCAAGGTAGAGCAATTAGGAAATTTGAGAATGTTTCCTAATTTTACAAGCTTACCCCATGGCCCTTTATCGCATTTTGCAACATGAGCAAGAACAACTAGTTACACCAAATTACGTCCCAAATTATCACGGTTAACTTACTTTCTGTTAAGCTTCATTTCTCGTTATATTTGGATCTACTGTTTAATACTCTTCCTTACAACCATAAGCTAGTGTATGAATAATAAAAAAAACATGTCATAAACTTAAAAATCGAGGCCTAAAGAGGTTTTAAAACAGCGCTGCTATAAATATTGACGACTCCTTATTTATTGGAATTTCAGTCATATTGAAAATATAAGGTCTAAATTATGGATGGATATTTAATATTTAGGGTTTTGTAGGCCTTCGGTATATTTTCGGGAAAAAATTACGGGGTACCGTAACAATATTCATGTGGACATTCCCATGACAATACTATTGGGCAATAAGTTTCTCAAAAAGTCATCCCTTAGTGAGCGCGAAACAAAAGAGAGATAGGCACGGCGCATTAAGAAATTCTTTAACGGTTTAATTCCCTTTCACAATATTTTTCAGTTCATCACAGAGCCATCTTGTGTAATTAATAGCAAATCTTTCGTCAAAGGCGACCTTAATAAATACAAAATATTTTATAACAGATACAAAAGATGGCGTTTGCTTCAACCCGTTACGCGTCATTTATGCTGAAAAGATTAAGGTGGGTGAATTTCATATTTGTCATTAGAACAATCGAAACTTTGTGTGAAGGTCGGGTGATATAAAATAAATGGAATCATTAGCCTAACCTATTTCCTTGACACTGTCCACTGCCCTTATTTAAAGTTATTGATCGATAACTTTATTAGATTAATCTCATGGCAATGTTTGACACCCACTGAACTAGAAACGTGCACGATTCAGTTTAAATTATGATACTGAAATGTGTGCCAGCATTATACGTTGGAAATTTTAACGTTGCCTTTTAATCCTGATTTCAATATAGTTTTCAAATCAGAAAATGAATTAGTATTTATAGCTTTTAGGAAACATAAATGTTAAATTTAAGAAACATATACATATTTTATCGAGGTACAATTTTGGAATAACAAATCGACTTAACTGGACTTTGTTTCTATGATATTAAACAAACCACATTAAATTATAATAATAAGCTATTTACTTTTATTAGGTAACACTATTTGTTTATTTTGAAGAAACCAAGATTGCTGCGTCCCAAATTTGTGTAATAGCGTCAACCGTTTATTCACTGCAACTAACTGCACTTTTTGTTTACTGTATGAAAAATGGTACGCTTATTACACGGCTTGAGCGTTGCACGATTGCAAATTGCACAAAATAAGGTGTATGACGAGGAAGTGAGTGCTGCCCCGCCATTTGCATTTCGTATCGTTTATATTATTAAATTATTTAGATCGATTTGGAAACCGAGACAGCCCAGTTTCAAGTCGGCTCCGATAAACTAGTACGATACACTTAGTTGTAGACGGTGTATGATGTGATATCTGTAATTTCTCCAGGAAAAGGAGGGTCTATGGGAGTGATATAAATCATAGCAATAATTGCCGTTGTTCTGTTCTAGCCTCTAGGTAATATTATGATACATGCGAATGATAATATCTGTCTATACGCAGAAATGTTGCCCTATCTTCGATTTTCCCTTATAGATGCCTAAATCATATATTATAATACCTTATTATATTACCTTATTATATTACCTTATTATCTATTACATTATTACGTAAAAACTTGTAACTTTTTTATTAGATATGATATATATATATTTACTTGTTATATTCAAACCTATACTTACTGAATTACTTTTCTTAGTATTACTGTTACGAACAATATTTGGTAATTAACCTTTTTTATGAAATCTCAACTTCACACTTCTTATTGTCGTTTTAAAAATGATGAATCTGCTATTGGGTATGAGTGAAACTTGCTTAGTCATGCTTACTGTCCTTGAGCGAGCCTATAGTTGTGTGCTACTATAGTATTTACTGTCTATTATAATCATTATAATCGGTCGTAGCCTCAGACTTGAAAGTACTTTCTCAAAACCATTTAAATTTTATAATGATGATTCTCATACTAACACTCCTACCTCGGTGCATTAGATTTGAACTCAGATTTGTCAGAAACCCCATATTTTAACAGATGCTCCGAAATTCTTAAATTGTAACAAAAAGCCTGGTAGGTCGTTTAACCAACCCAGTGCCCGCTTCATATTCAACAGCCGCAACTAAATAGGTACGTAGATACGCCCCGTGGTTATTGCGTGTGCTGACCACGAATGTCACCCACGTATTTTGTTTACGGACCACCGAGATAACCACTCGATCAATCAGACATTTCACCAGCAAGGCTACGCATAACAAAAAAAAACTGTAAGTAGGTGTGCGTGCATACATATATAGAGCTATTGCAGATTTTGGTCCCTTTCTCGTTTAGATATTGCATTGCATTGATTTCCGACACTGCTGTTAAAGGAATAATTAAATTTATTTCTTATATAATTATTACCGTCTTGTAGCACAGGACAATGACGTCCTTCTAAAGAGATTAAAATTTTTATAATATGGTTGTTTTGTTCCGTGTTCCAACAACATGCTGTTATAGTGAACTTGGAAGTTGATTTTTCCTACATAAATGCGTTGAGATGAACAAATGAAACGCTCCTAGTATCATGAAGTGAACTGACAATAACGTCAAACTTCTTGCAAAATTATACCAAATCTACGTTTCCATGAGCGTAAATTTCCAAAACAGTACATATAGAGAAATTTTAAGAAAACATGGTTCGATTTCAAAGCAGTATGAGTGACCGAAATATTCCACCTAACCAGTGGAGGTCAGGGGACCAAGATTGTATCTGGGGCTGTCAGAGGCTGACAAGGTCACGGCGACCGTAGGCACCAAGGTTCGAATGCCCAAAGTGGCCCTCTCATGACAATATGATTATTAGTGGTGCCAATGATAAATGCCTTTTAAATTTGAGCGCTCCATTTGAATTAGAACTAAAACAATGGAAATGCATTTGGTGTTGGCTGTTACGAGTATGTTGTATTATAGGTGCAAAATATATGGAATGTCCGTTGATGAAGGAATAGGATTGTTTGTCGATTGAATAACTGTACTAAGCCATTGTTTACTGACACAAGCATAAAATAATTGACGAGATTTCAAAGTAGATGTAGTTTTATTTGGTACCACATGGAATTCGGAATAGTTAATAGTCAGTGCCTATTTATTTTTCAATGCAACCATATAACACGGGTGAAAAGTGCATTTGTAAGCATAAATTGATGAAGCATGTGAAGACAAAAATGTAGTTTTTCTAAACGCAGAGAGAAATTCGTGTACTTTTTTTATACGCTCGGAATGCTAGTGATGAAAATTAATAAAATAGTTTGCACTTTATGATATTGCGTTGCGTTAAAATATCTAGCTTTAATCTTTATATCTAACATTGCGAAAAATGTTCTATTGATACACAATTATTTTCGCATGGTTGGTTTGAGTAGATCATATCGAACAAAATTGTTGTGTGTTTTGGATGTCAAAATACATTGAGAAATATTGTTTTTCGTGTCGCTGTTGTAATTAAGTTCTAGTTTGTTTAAATTAAGCTATTAAGTTGGACTAGCAAACGGCACGCCACGCAACAACTAAGTAATCATAACAGAGCAGATATGAAAATGCCATGTTTCAAGTTAGTTATTAATGTCAAAATATAATAGCATCCAACGAAATTGTGTTTATGGAATCTCAGACTATTTGCAGCCTAGTTGTACTGACCCTTACGAAATTCAGCCTCTTGTAAATTTATTGCAAAATAGACCCTATATTAAAGGACATTACGAATTCTTCACGTTACTCATAAGTGATTTTATGAGGAGAACAGGTCAAATGCCGCGTCGATATCTAGTCGTTAATCTAATCATAAGGCGATGGGCATATCCCGTATGCACAACAAAGTGATCTATGGTCACGAATTTGTATGGCAAAGTGTCAGAAGGAATCATCCATTCTCTCTTGATGCAGCCAAATTGAATTTCAAGGCATATTCTAATGAGGCTACTGATACTCGATTTTTTTACATTAATATTAATGCCTACTACATTCCGCGATATATTTTATTAAAAATATAGAGCCCAAGCCAAGTTATATTTTTCAAATTTACGATATCACTTTAAGTAACAAGCACAGCGTAACTGTAAACTGCTTCAAAATTAAATAAATCAAAGTTTTTTCATAAATAACACATGCGAAGAAATGTGTCAGTAAAAAGAATTGACTGAAAAGCTTATAATGAAGCACAAGGAACATATTAGTATAAACATCGTATGTGTAAAAATAATTAATTGGGTTTTTGGATATCATAAATTAGGATATACGTAGTATAAAAGGTAAGGGGATTGTTATCAAGACATATATTAATTGTTTTGAGTATTAGTGTATATGTAACTGAATTTCTTTCACTGCCTTATATAAAAAATAACGAGAATAAAACATACTTACTTTAATAATTGACATAGATAAATCATATTATGTCATCGCAACCCCAATATTTATGATAAAAAGTCGCCTAGAAGAAATTGTATATCCGAGGCTCTGCCCAGGTCAAAAGAGATTAAAGGACATTATGGTATATACATAAATAAAATTTGGTTAAGAAAATAATTACAAACTAAAGTTTTAACATAAATTCACTTCTTGTACGTAAATAATCCTCCTTTAAGTATTCTCATTTAGAATATCATTTTGAGCTCATTTACGTTGTTTTATTTTAGCTAACATTCAGCGCAAATTATACCATACTTGTGTAAGCGCACCTTATCAAATGAGTCCTTAACCCACTCAAGACATTTCCTTCACTCATTGATTGGTTATTGAGGAAACCTTTCATAAACCTTTAAGCTAATTTATAATTCGCTTTGCCAATTCAAGCGGTCGGCAAGCCGGACGTATTACCATATAAGGTTCACATTCACAAAATATTCAATAATAATTTGACTTCATGATTTATGTTCTTACCTTTAAAACCGTCCATCTAACTCGTTAAATTAGCAGTTACTCAAACCGATAGTTAATTAATCGTTAATTAGCGTGGATAGATTTCGCTTTTTTGTGCTCGAGTTGTATGTCAAAATACGTTAAAGTGCGCTGATTGAAATGGTTTGTTGCTGTCATGGATGTTGACATAATCATGTGAATAACGCTTAATAGTTGGTGTTTATGGTTGTAGAAATATGGAGCGATTTCACTGCCGTTATTTTTACGTACGTTTGCGACATGCCAGGCAAAGGTAGGAACAAAAGATTACAGAGCGCTCTTCAGTGTAGGTGTAGTATTTGATATCAATCCAAATACCGTTAATTAATAAACAACTACGACTTAATTACTTAAATCAATTTGCACTAAATAAATAATATATTTTGTTCCTATTTTAACATTTTAGTTTGTTGTGTTACGTTAATTTATGTTACCCTTCTAAGTTATGTACATTTTGTTAGTACACTAGTATTATATCACATACATTGGAGGTACATTAATCAACTTTCACTGTTTAATCATGTCAAGCAAAATGTATCAAAGTATCAACTTAAAAGCCCTTCAAATAAGTAATTGGATGGATGAATAATTAGGTACTGGTTTATTAACATTGCGTCATGTGAAAGTCAAGACTTACTTTATAGCTTTACTTTATACTTCATATCGACGTAGGGATTTCGCTATAATAAAGTAATATTTCAATACCCATATGAAACTTTATATGAAGTATATTTTATAAGCAAACAATCTTTATAAAAATATTATATATCTATTATGTTCTTTTAAGACAAAGCCAACTTTTAGATAGGCTTCGCTTGCCCACAGCCGAATTCGTTAATATCATTGTCAATTTCTTAATAACCTCTGAACTACACCTCACTTAAAAATGGAAAACCCGCAGTTGAAACAGCTGTTCACGGTCTCTGGCCAACACCCACTTTAACAAGCAACCAAATATGCTAATTGGTACACTAGTTCGTGGATCATTAATTATTTTCGCGTTGACCTTTGTCACGGATCAAGTGTAGAATGCATCGGCCTGCCCCACGTTTCAACATAGCTGTGTCAATCGACTGCCTCCGTGATAACAATCGACAGAAAATGAATCATATGGCACGAGTCCACCAAGTGATTTGAGAACAAGCGGGGCTTCGTACCGGCAAAGGTCATGTGTTTACAGGTACATAAGCCCTTTGTAACGCATTTCGTGACCACACTGTTATGTGCACTTACAGCTTAGAGTATTACTTGTTCTGTAAGAGGCTTACTTAATCGTGCATTTATGGACGTATTAGTAAACAAAAGAAAGCACTTTATTATAAGTTAAAATTTAAGATATAAGACAAATAAATTTCACAAGAGGCACGTACAAAATAGGATGTGTTATACATATACAAAATTTACTGAATTCTACATGATTGAATTCTGGACTCGAGAGCACTAAACGACATTAAAATTTAAATTTATTATAATCGATTTTAGTTCACAATTTGTGTCTCTTATTATATTGAGACTCAAAACTAAGTTCGCTCTAATTTTAGATGGTGATAATTGTACATTTTAATTTTTATTAAGGTTACTTATAAACCGCATTCTTGATTGAGTTCTTTCGACATTCCAAGGACAGATCAAACTATACCCGAGTTCATCGAAACAAAGAATACCGGTTCAGCAGTCGCGCCCATGTTATTCAGGCCTAGTGCGTAAGTGTATCGGTTGCCCAACTCAAATCGATACGATATGGCAATTTGCAAAATCAACCGAGTGATTGACATTAGATATAGATTATTTTTTGCTTCAGATGACCGAACGAAAGTCCTCCAATTAGATTCGTTTCAAAATGATCTAGTGCGAGTGCGCTGGTAATTGGCAGCCTAGATGTCAGCACTGATACATATATCACCCAGCCTGCCAAAAAGGTATTTTTCTGTCATAATGTTGAAATTATTTGCGATACTAAGTTGCATGAATAAAAACAGCCTTAGATAAATATTGAGTAAGTGCATTTTAACTGTTTTGTTTAGTCTTATTATGGTTTTGATGTTTCAGTACAGTTTTAGTTGATACTTTGGTTTTTTTCGGACCGTAAACCTTTCTAGGGTTGAATATAAGACAATTAAGAAGACGAAAAATATCAATGACATGTATTTATTGATGAATAATAATAATAATATCTTTATTGAGACATCCACATCAATTATTACATACAATATTCAACATTAATAATTGTAATATTAACAATAATTGTGGTTGTAATCGTACTATAGTCTAGCCGCACTTCAACATCAATATAATTAAGCCTTCCAAGTTGTGTCGATAAAAAAATTGCAAATTTAACATAAACTCAGTAAATCTACGTAGCTCGACGTGGCACAGTTGTTTGGGGCTTGACTCTGTATCAGTGGGTACAGGGTTGAAATCCCGCATGAGCATGTACCAATGGAAATGGATTTCCGAAATGCACCGAATGCTACGGTGAGGGAAAACATCGTGAGGAAACCTGCCTGTTCCCCGAACAAGTATTAGTTAGTGCTTGTAGATGGCGATATGGCTTATCACCTGTCAAATTGAGTACTGATTATCTGGTCAACACGTGGGTTCGAGGTGGCCATAGAATTACTACCTTTGCAATTGCGGAGATGGACGCCTGATCCTCTGACTACCTCGCAAGGGTTAATGGTCCCGTTCTCGTTTGTTTTTTGTTTAATTTAAACCTTAATTATACCCGCATGCTTGTACCACTATATTGCATTGTATATTAAAATATGACAACAAAACAAACACATATATTAAACCTATTTCCAGTGCCCAATGACGCAAATTTTCACAAATAAGTGACCCGTGGGTGAAAAAGTCAAAGGTGAGTAAATGTCTAAGGTCCGCGCTATCTGGAGCAATGGAGTCGATTCGTAATAACGGCGCAAGTACAACAAATAACTGGCAATTTGTTTCCATATATCACTAAGTGGCGAGAGTAGGAGTATAGTTTTTCGCAATGCTTACAACGATATCTTACAGCCTTTGATATAGTTACATGAAAGATATGTAACCTTCTAAGTATATGACGCATATAACCTCTTAGCAATGTTTTGCAAGTATGTTCAAAAAACATATGGAAATTGGTAAACGGATGTCGATTCATCACCCAGAAAAACCGATATATTACGTAATGGTTAGTGAAGTAGCTGGTAGTTACAGTTTAATAAAGAACCATAGCAACACATTGTTGAGAATTATTGGAACCACTATTCATAAGTAAAGTTTTAGTCTACTGTGTCGTTTTGATCTAAGATCATATCAATACCCTAGTCTGCACTGGCTGGAGGCCAAAATAAGTGGGTCACTTTGCAGACAAACAAATAAGAGCTATGTTCATACCAACACACAAATAAAAGAAGATTAAACGGTATCAGGCGAATGAAAGGAGTCAAAAGATGCCGAAATCTCGTCATCATCTAATGTTCGAATTCTCAAAATGTCTAATGCAGCCTACCATTCAACTGGCATTGATTGAATGCCTGATAGTGTTTTGTTTTAAAAATATAAAACTAAATGTTACATAGCAATAATTGACTTAATGAGTATTTATAAGTATCACTACATTTTTTTTACGATAGTAATGTGTAAAATTTTATATATATTTTTTTTATAATTGCCTAGGATAATTTAGTGAATGTGCACCATTTCATGTCCATAATTTCCAATGAAAAGGACACTACGAAAAATTGCGAAGCAAAAAAGCTGATAAGAAACAACAAATTAGAAATTTCGTAATATTAAAAATGTTGAATACGACAATTAATGATTTAAAAGACTAACATTTGTCTCATTAAATTCTTTGATTATCACATCACAAATAAACACATTTTGAGTTTGACTTTGATATAGTGTATCACACATGAACATTATATAACATGCGTGGGCCGACGTAAAGGATTTGCCGGGTGATTTGTCAAATGAAGTGTGAAGAAATCGCTCCAAATTCTTCGAGTGGAAAGCCTACCATTATTTCGATTTTGAAAGCAATACAAACAGACAGATAAGTAAATAAGTGCTCTGTAATTTGATATCGGCGTTATGTAATGTCATTAACAACTCGACACCCACTAAATTGTGTCTAATGGGAATGAATATGCATCAGTCATGAATGAGATAAGTGGACTACGAAATGCAGATGATATGAAAAGAAAATTTCACTACAATATCAACTCTGACATTCCACAGACCAGTGGTAATAAGATGTATAAATTACGCTCCTCTATAATCTTGTAGGCAAGCGACCTAAACATTGATGCATTAAAACAAAGGTATAAATTGAAATTAAGGTATATGATGTTCAATTAATATGTGTGACGCATTTCGTTGAGGAGGTGACATACAAACATACAAAATAGGTAGGTTCATTATTTCTTCTATAGGTGTTAAGTAACTAATATATCACCCAATATAAACTAGTAAAACCGCCATGTAATCACCTTGGCGAAAGTGCCGAGATTAAATTTATCTTTTCACGTTCTGTTGAATTACCATTTTTCCTTCTATACATATCTTAATTCACTATTCACAACAATGGTATTATTCATCAATAATAAAATAACATTAAAACTGGAGCATGAATAAGCATATAGCTTTCGAATAAATAAAGCAAAAGTGCGGATCCGCGTGCTCTCTCGTTTAATGGACAGATACCACCGTTGAAAGATGACGTAAAGACATACCAACCCGAAACACTTTCCAATTTAAGTGTATGCACATTTGATTGAATGAACATACGAGCTCAGATTACACTACTAATGAATGCAGCGAACAGGTTGTTAACACTATGCGTATTTTACATAAAAAATTGACAAGTAGATAAGACGGCACTATAATTATGATTGATCTCGCATTTTGATGAGGTACTTAAAAGTCATTCAAGCTTCAAAATGATGACTGGTCACTTTGGGTTGCAATAACCGATAAAACTCGAGATTAGTAATAGCAATTACACGCAATTAGTAGTAACATTGGACAGTTATGGATTATAAAAGTGTCGAAATCAATCCGCAAGTAATAAGCCACTTAAACCTAAATCATGTCCTAATGCAAAATTTGCTAAAGAAACATACGAACAAAAATTATTTACGGATATGTTTTCGCTTTTATTTAGTGAGCTAAAAATAGGCATGTTGACAACAAGTGAATTTCATTGAAATATTTTGTGTGTATATTATTACAAAATTCCTACTTCTAAAACTCTGATTCTTTTCATAATTAAAACCGAGATTAATATAATAATCGATAAAATAAAATCGCTAAATACGGCAATCCGCCATGACATGTTGAACGCCAATCAGAGCGCATGACGTCACGTCAGAGTTCTTTCTCTTTGTTTACATTTGTATTACTACACACTCGCTCGCTTTTTTAATTAATTACGCCGCTAATGTTTTATTAACTTCAATTTCTTTTGTGTAAATTGATTACGCTAAATTGAGTCATGGAACAAGGATTTACAAAAGCTTCAAGCGCAAATTTACCAAGAATCGACTTGATAATGCTAGGAATATTTCTGGCATCAAACAAAGACTTCTGTTCAGCAGAATTTAGAAATGTTAAAACTTCCATGTAAGTTTTGTGTATTAACCAGTTAATTTACTATTTAAACCATAAAAATAATTCGTTGAAAGCATAGCTATTGTACCTATTTCAGTATAACTTTCAATATTATAACATATAACTATTTACAATATTATAAATATAATATATAACAATTTAACATTGAAAATGTAATAAATACTTTTTTAATAGCTCATTCATTGAGGATTTGATTTCAATAAGTAACAGTGAGTAAGAGAATCATATCATCCAAAAATTTTGTAGGTAGGTATATCAATGTTTACTTCTTCCCATAAAACTAGCTTATAATGAATTTAGGCAACAAAATTCTACAAAATAAGATAGGAAATACTTACATCAAAGTGATCTTCACAAAAATAAAGCTGTGCAGTGGGTAATAATCCTTCCAAATCACGTCTTGCAAGTTTAAGCCACTTCTTTCTTAATTTCTTATCGAAAGGAACGAAAATTAATAACTTCTCAGAAGTTTTTATGGACGTATTAGTATACAGAGGGACGAAACACCACCTATATGCTATCGAAGTCATGTTTTAATGTAAAAACTAGTAAAATGTCCAAATTAAATATGAATTAGATAATGTTTACATACACCTAATGTTCCTTGTACTAAAAAGTGACGTATGCAAGCGACGCCATGACACTTTGACACGTTTTGGTGCAAATTTTAAATTTATGAAACAAAAATCATTTTTTAAGTACTAAACCTCAATTTTCCGCAGAAATATTATGTTTATTATAATCCGTATATATTTCCTAATATTATAGAACAGTTTCTCAAAATTTGTCAACATGCCTATTGTGTCATGCGTCTTATCAAATACAGATATATCAAGTGCGATGGATATGATATTCAGTTTAAATTTAATTCCGCTTTTTTACTTCTGGGCTTGTTTTGGCATTTTTGTCAAGTATAATATTAACTTAATTATTAGAAATTTTTATTTCATATTATATTTGTGATATTTTCGTAAATTAAGTTACTTGCCGTAGCCTAAAATTATAATCAAACTGTGCCCTTAGCAACACATACAATCTTTGTAATCGTTTCGACACACGCGGCAAAGTTCTGAACAAAACTGCTTTCTGTAGTCAAAATGAAATCATTATGAAATGAAAAACCAGTCCCAGGGTCAGAAAGGCATAACTCTTAAAATTTGCTCCCATTTACGTCATACGCATAAGACAGGTTGGTAGAAACCTGGTCATGGTCTAAATTACCCTTTCTTTTCGACAATTACGGAATTTACCCAAAGGGTGTCGCTAGCAGTCTACTAATAACTGTAATTACTTTAAATTTTTATGTACAGTACCAACAAATAAGTGTTCTTACTTCAAATTATTACCATAAGTACTGCATCAACTTTTTACACCGTAACCTTGACTCCTACATTATTATTGTGTTTGGATTACTTAATCCAAACGATGTCATCAAAATAGTAATAGCTACCTTTCCTCCCAGAATTTAGTAATAAGGTGACTACAGATATTATTGACTGTATGTACTAGTATGTAACGTTACCAATATTTCATGTCAATACCATTACAAGCCTGATTGTTCTGCTAGAAGACGACTGACAAATGATGCTTATATGCATGGTATGAAATTTCAGAATTTATTTACTGATCTTCTGTTAAAACAGAGGTTATACTCGTATTGTATCTTAGTGTTTTGCATGTTTAAAAATACATAAAATAACAAAAAGATATTGATTAACCAAATTGTCAGAACTTATTCAGGAGAATCCATGTTTCGACCAATATAGGATAAAATTGAGTCCAGTCAGTAGCCCAGTATAAAAGCATTCAACGCGCGCTTTTTCTGTCTGTAAATAAAATTCCAGCTAGTACTTTATTTTTTGGCGTCTAATTCATTTATGGGTATCAATTTCAATAATTCTCTACGTATGCAAAATAAATATCATGAAGGTTTGAATATAGTATAAACATATTTTCGGTTTCTTCACAGCATATTTGTATGAGTCATACGATTGCATTCGTGCTAGAACTAGATTGATTAGAACAAGTCTAGTCCGTGGGGCAATTGTTTCATTGATAAGTTTTAACTATGTGACGACACGGTTGCGCAACCGGGTTCGGGCTCTATTGAACTGACCTAATGAACCGTCAACATAAACACGATACACTGATCCTAGATAACGTCGGGACTATTTAAGCCGAGAACAGATTCGGGAGGCAGTTACGAAGCTGGAATGTTGCAACGCAAGTCGTGACCGCTGCTCCAACTGAATGCCCGGAAGCGAGTCCTACTTAAATTTTCGTGGTCATAGTTATATCTCTCTTACTTCATACCTTTTGTCGTTTGTCCTGCAGCTGACGCAATGGTTTCGATGTTTTTAGTTGAATATGCGCCTTTTATTATACGCTCAATTGATTTCATCGCATTGTATCGACAGAGTTCTTGACATAATTGCACGGTTTACTTTGTTTCGGCTCGGTTTGGTACTGATCTAGTTCAGTCAACTTCTTTTTTGTTTCGTTTAAACGATTTTGGCTGTCAGTTAGCGTTGATTATTGGCTTTGGTGACCTACATCATAGTAGTGTATGATTAGAGGTACCTCTATTTATAGATACAAATTTTAATGCTTTATAATTGAATTCAATTAACATTCTACTTATTGTTTTCGTAACCCTGTTCTTAAGCCAAAGTGGTCAATAGTTTAACCCCAAAACGAGTAGTCAAGAATTGATGCGTACTTATTACTTGTCATGTGCCAAAAGTCGCTGTTCACTAACATACCAGAAGTTTAAGTAATGTGAAAAAGAACATAAACTGTAAAAGTCGTCTAAAAAGTAAAAATAATAATTCAATTAAGATGCTACGTGTGATAGTCTCAAAAGTTAATACCACATAATTTATAGCTACGCACATGTTATATAACCATTCTAATAATACTAATGAATATAATGAATTGGCTCGCATTACATATCAATCGTAGATTTTATATAATAATTTAAATAAGTGTGGGTGTAATTATCTGTTAATATGCGTAAGTAAGAGCATCCGAATCCATCAAACGGCAACATATCGCTAATTAAGATATTGCGTAGTAGTAACTTGGAATGATAAGTAACTTTCGTTTTTGATGTAATTTCTGGATATTTGTAATGTTAAACTTAATTTAGATAAATGTTATAAGATGCCTTGCTACCAGTGGCTTGTATTATGCACTGTACATATATAATATAGTAGCTAATAGTGCTTTTAACATGCATTTTCTATTTTATTTGTGTCAATGCATCGGTTGGAAGTAATCGTAAATGATTTTATTTCTTTATTTCTTATATATTTGGTTCATTGCGTTCTATCGCATTTAATACTTTACATCTTTTGAATAAATAAAACATTTTTAAGACACAACTATTTTAGGACACAACTACATATTTCCAAAACAAATTGCAACGAAATGGAACTAACCAATATAATAAAATTTAACGAAACTGAGATTGATAGCAATATCTCCACAACCTTATTATAACTAAGAACGTATATTTGTTTTATGCAGTCAAGCGTGTTTCGCAATTTTTTTAGTACACCAATAAAAACTTTGTAGCCAATGAGATAATTAAAATATTTTGCCAACCTATATAGGGATTACGAAACAAGAATACCTATTTTAGTCTAAGTACCTTCAAAAATCTTTTGAAATCGAATGCGACCCTGGTAACAAGAGTTAACCTTAGACCACCTAGGTCGACTTTAACACCTGGGTGAACCACGGGTCATTTTATCATCGAATCAGCACACTGTAACTACACTCGTACTTATGAGTTCACGTCCCCTAACCTCTTTCATAGAACACAGAACCTAAATAAATATAAATAAATCCATGGACATTTTTATGGTTCGTATATGGGTTGTGTTGGATTAACATGGAACATAGGGGATAGTTTACTAGGCTCTTGTCTCTAAGACGCCTCCTATAGCATCCATAGAAGAACGGTAACCAGTTAGTAAATTGTTTGATCCCACCTAACATGAGACCACACAAGTTTTCTTAATACAAATACTTAATGAGATTGACAGGAAATACGCTGATCGTTTTCCTTATTTTCGTAATTCTACGTATTTTAAAACGGAAGTCACTCTACAATTGGACACGGTTTAGTTTGCAAACTAACGTCACGCCAAAATCACGGTGGGAAAATACAAATAAATAACAACGTAGTCTTAGATTAAAAGCAAATACAAACAATTCAATGGAATTGTTCTTTTGATACCGGGTACGACAAATAAAAAGTTACCAACTGGCGTTTCTTCTTGGAGTATTTCTACACTCCTTTGGACATTATGTACGTCAATAGAACTGATGTGTTGAAAGTGCATACGATATTAACTTCTTTTCCTTTCATAAAATAAAAAAAACTCGTGCGGAAGCTAAACTGAAACTCGATTATTAAAATGAATCATATTTACATATAAGTTTCGAGTAGCCGCTATTAAATTCATAACAACAATCATTCAATGACTGCATCTAATTTATTAGTCGTTGCATCTCATATCATCTCGTAGTCCAATCAAATGTAGTATAGTATACTAAGTAGATAAAGCTATAAATTGTCATATAGTTAGCTTGTTACTTCAGAACAATGTCTATTGCTATACGTCGTTAAACACCTACATGTATCAACCTTTGGAAATGCAACGTATGATCGGCACATGGCAATGCAAGCAGGTAATTTCACTGCACAATCACTGCGTGGGCGTCTAATTGCTGATATTTTTGCCTCGTGTTAGCTGGGACGTAAGTAGTATGCCTATTAGCTGCCTGTCTTCATCGCATATAATAGGAGCCCGCGGGACCAAGTGTGAATGAAATCCATCAAAAAAAAGGTTAAAATATTAATGCGATGATAAAGAATTTACACCGAGAACTTAATCAATTAGTAGCATAGTATAAACTTAGATTTGCACGGGAATTAAAGAAGACTATTGCAGTTAATATCATGCTGAGCCGCGATTAATTTACTTCTTGAAATCTAAATCTATTTTTAATCTTTTTGTTACAAGACTGCGGCGACATTACAGTTCCAGACAATATAGTTGACTGATTTTTAAGGTCAACAACCTAGCTATTAACATTTCAATGTTGCATGCCAAATTTTTCTATACACCGCAATTTGGTGGTCAAATGAACGTGTTATTGAGTCTGTACTGACCTCGACGCAACTAGATAATAACATACGGACAAATCAAAGAGTACGACAGAGCTAGACTTATGACAAAATCAACTGCAATACTTATGTCACCAAAACAAACAAGTTCTGATTTGGATCTAGCCTTATACCACATGCCGGTTTCGAGCTTATGTCGTTATATTTTTGGAGCTTTTTTGACGATTTGTTTGTTTGTTTGTATTAGCCCCTTAGTAAGTAATTTGAGACTTGTGTTAAGAGTACTAGTCAACGTATGTTTAAGTAACATGTACTTATTTTATATAGATAAATACATATATAGCATATATATTCAACTACCAGACTGGAAAGCAGAAGAAAAGCGTAGTTCTTAACTCTGCCTTCACCGGGAATCGAACCCTCGGTTACCTCACGATTAGCGTTCAGATGCTTAACCAATCGTGTCACGGAGTAAATATTTACGTTAAATTGTAGAAATAGAAAAAAAATTAGAACAAATGCCTATCGATAGATTATTAATTTATCCACAAGTGATTACGTTAACTTTGTGGTAACATGCGTCGCTTACCAATTTTTATGAAATAAAGCCTTTTTATAGATTTATAGTTTAGTACGTGGAAATGGCGTTTCCCGTAACTACTAACGACAATTAATTACAAAACCATTTGCAGTGCGCCGCTGCATATTTTCGACAATGTCTTATGAAAGAATAACAAGTCGTGAGTAAAATTTGTTTCTTGTACCAAACTCAGATTACAAGATTGATTGGCAATTTAGATTAATGTGATTTTCTAGTTAGAGTCATATTTTAGCCTCAGAGGCGGCATTATCAAGGTCGAAATAGCATATTATTGTTTCAAATGTGCATAAAGTTAATTTATGGTAGCCGCGTGCATTGTTTAGGCACATTTTTGTTTACTAGGTCACTCAGCTATGACCATGAATTGTGTTCTCGAATCATTGTTTTACCTAAAGATTAAGCGATAAAATAATCTAGTACGAAATTCGGGGAACTACGGCACTTCATAAGTTTCTTTAATCAATTCGTTCCAAAGGTGTTTGTATTGCAATTCTGAACTTAAACTATAGGTATAAATAATGGTAAATGGAATCTGTTGAGTTAATGGTGAAAGATTTACGCCCTTAAGGGGGAAAATAACGAGAGTATACTTGTAAATGATATCATAGGTGGCTGCTTACTCATACAGTTTCCCTTAACAATTGCATGGGTTCTTTGGCTTTAGTTGTAACTCAGTCAAAAGTCACCGTTCAGTACCTAATACAAAAGAAAGTCGTTTTCAAGGCTTTTGAAAGAGCAACTAAATAGCCTGGTACCCACCCAAAAATGTACGAAATACGTATCCAACAAAAGAACATTTGTACCCAGCCATCAAAAAATGTATGAATAAGTAATTCATATCCAACAAACGGACATAATCATGCTTTACGCTTATACAGCCTTTTGAACAATATTCTCAGATCGTTAGCAATCTTTTTCTTTTAAATGACGTGCTGTAAAACCCAGCTATAATTAAAACAAATTTTACTTTTTTCTTTATTTGCTTTTAACAAGATTCCCAAGCAGATAAAAGTAAGTGAAAGCTGTACGAACTGGGGCAATTTAAAGCACCAAACTTAGAACTACAATATCGGGTTGCAAGCTTTCGTGATAAGAAATGGAACAGACTTCCTTCTCTTGTTAAAGGCTTCGTCGTGTTGTTTTACAAAGCTCTTGCATGCATTAATACTGTTGGCGTCAAATACTTTGATATAAAGATAGATGTCGGAAAGATATAGATATATAGAGGTCGGAAAGTGTATTTGTATTTCATTAGAGATTATAAAATAGTCAAAACAAAAATCACAAGGCTATATTCTTTTAAACTAACCTAAGTAAATCCTTTAAATTAGTCCATACTTACACACATTATGCATAGAATAGAACCTACATTTAAGCTAGTGAGCTATTAACAGTGTTTCATTCTTGTATTGCGAAAGCTCTATCATAAAAAATAATTACAGCATTATACTTTTAATTATTTAGAATTCGTTTGACAAGGTCATTGCTTTATATTTGTATACCATATTTAAAACTTCACCTTTGAACTGATTAATGATAACGTGCTGCTTTTAAGCATAGATATATATTACATATGGTTCACTTACAAAAGAAACACAAAGTACGTATATTTTAATCTAACACGGGGTAGGTAGAACATCGGCTACATAATATTTCCTTGAACAGGTTACAATGTTTGCTAGTTATCTTTATGGTAAATACAATAAATATGTATGTTATTGTCGTCATGTTTTTCAATAAGAACAACTTAATCTTTTTATGCAAGTTAAAGGTTTTTTATTTATTTAGAACCACAATGGCAAAGAATATTTACAAAAACAGTCCGCGACGTGACTACTATCACTAGATCTAATTTTAATTGAATCCGTCGATTAGAAGAGAAAGTTAGAATAGATAACTGAGTTGTCAGAGATAGTTTATTAAAGTTTTCGTCTTTTTGCGAAAGAAAAGAATCGTAGAATTGGGCTCGAGTACATTACTAATGCTATACGGTTTCTTCTTAAACGTTTTTTTGTTTAGAGGGAAAGTGAACCAGTATTCATTGTTAAAAAAGTGCGTAACTGCACATAAAAAGTAGTATTTGAAAATGCTGACGCAGCGATAAAGTGAAATACGAACATATCAAAGTGCGGTAACCTGTCTATTTTCCAAGAGATATATGATATTGTCTCTGCTTGGCGATATGGTATTTCACAGTGGACGTTAAATGTAACTTTAATTGAGTCTCAGTATTAAAGTTTTCATAGTCCCTGGCTTCTTATAGTGACATGTTTAAATTCGTTATTTATTTGGTTACTTTACTTAACCGTTCAGAGATCAAACACTAAAACTCTTCAGATACTTGAAAACGCTTGACTTTGAAAAATATTATCTGTCGCGAATTAATCAATTCTCTTAGGGCCTTGATTTAATCTGTAATGTAATGTTTTCTCTGCAACATTTTCAAGGCGGCTGTATGTTAAATATGTTTTAATGAATTTTCTTAAGAGTTCATTCCATGTTTTAAAAACAATAATTCAAGCATTTAAAGGATAATATATATTTCGATAATGTCTAAAACATTTCAAAAGTTTTCACGTTTAAATTCAAATGCCCTTAACGCATAAACCAGATTTCACATTTAGGTCACACGTGAAATTATGGCAAACATTTTTGTCCATTACACCATACGTACGTTTAATTAAGAAGTTGAAGTTCTTTGGTTCTTAACAAAATGACTAATGACACAAAGTTTTGATAGCTATTGCGCTGTGCCAATATTTAACAACCAATTGCTCAAGTCATACAGGATACGTTTTGCAGTAACTAAAAATTATATTTCCTTTCTATTAATATAATATTGTAGGACATTGTTACACCAATTGAACTAGCACCTTGCTAAGAACATTCAACAACGTCAACGTATATTTAAGAAATATATACTTATTATATATAGATAAATACATATTGAGCATATATAATCAAAGACAAGACTGGAAAGCAGAAGAAAAGCGTAGTTCTTAACTCTGCCTCCACCGGGAATCGAGCCCGGGACCTCACGATTAGAGTTCAGGCGTCTAACCGATCGCGCCACGGAGGTCGTCTATTATAATATGTATAAGTACTACGGTTACAATAGTACTGAACATCAGGTGTTTTTAAATTGGAGAATAACATAATTAGACTATTAACTGGTTTCGGCTAAATACTTTATAAAATAATAAAAATCCTTCAGAAACTACACTGCTTTTTTAGTTTTTCAAAAATGTATTTACAACCAATATCAATTTTCCTCTTCCACTAAGCTAACAATATAAACTTATTATTATTTGCTATTCAGAGGGGGAATGCTATCAGTGTCTTGGGAACCCTACCACCCTCTGACAGAGATGATTATAAAGATATTTTGTATATTTATTTATTTTATGATTAATAATAAATATAAATATTAATAATTTATTTATATAATAAAGTTACCTTTATTAACCCGACGTTTCGGCTACGTTGCAGCAGCCATGGTCATGGGCCCACCAAAATTACCCGGCAAAAAAATAACGCAATAAGTCCTGTTAGTTATTAATCATGAGTATAAATCGCGAATCTCTTAAAACTATTTTTTTTTGTCCTTTAAGTTCATAGTTTTAATTAGTTTATAAAAAATTAATTATGATTTATCTATTTTAAAATTTGTAATAATAAGTTTAAATATTAAAATACAATATCCTCTTCGAACTTTGTGAATTAATTAGACTTTGGTCATTTCTTTTTATAAATAATGTTATCCCTGATTAATCGTAAACTGATTAAATAACTTTCATGGCCCCAACCCATGCAAACAATACAATGATTTATAACAATTTAACCACTCAGAACTCATTCATTAATAAAAATCAATACTTAGTACGATTAACACTTTTTCAACGGCACGTGTAAGATGCTTTATAAATAAATAAAGCTAATGTGATCTATCTCGTTACACTTATCTTGAAGCGTGTTTTACCTTTTTTCCTATTTGCAAATTGTAATACCACTACACAGTAACAGTTTTTATATGTGTTATGTCTCCTCGTGTAAATTACAATCTGACACTAAGTTAACATGTTTAAAGCAACGTAAACCCGACTAAATCTTTCGATGTAAGACCTAAATAAAATAGAATAAAAAAAACCAACGCTATTATAAAGATGCACGTAAATTGATACTATTAAATCGTTCTTAAAGGCGATACCTCACGAGGGTTAAGCTTGGCCAAATCTTAATCTTATATTGTCATATCATTATCATAAATGGCCATAAATATCTAAAAATTACCTCAACATCACAAACTCGAATCTTACGACATATCTTACTAATTAGATTTATTTTACTAAATACCACAACAACGATACATATTACATTACTTTAGAATATATTTAATTATACATATTTCAGACTGTAGTACTGCTACAAGTACATTTATGTCAACTGGTTGAATAATTATATGATTAACTTTTATCTACAACAAGGTTACACAATTGCTGGTTAAATAACGATTGATCTGTTTTATATGTATGATTTATTTGTATACATAGTACATGTGTACAATTGGTCGGTTATTAAGTAGAAACCCGTAATCTGTGGAGCGTGAAAGGTAACATTGATCTTGTGAATTTCACAATGATTTCAGCCGATACGCCCTTTGGAAAGAACGGTGGAATAAATTAATTCGAATAGTCAATTACATCCGATATTAAGTAATCATGTTATATAACTTCATTCTGTAATAAATTATTCTCATGTCACTTTTATCGGAAGGTAAGTGATAAGCTGAAGATTTATAAGAATTAAAGTATGTATCTATTTGACACTGAGGTGAGATATTAGAACAAAATATTTGTTTAACACTACTATGTGCTTTTATAATTCAACGCGAAATCACTTTCACTTTTCTGATAATATTGTGAAATTTCAATAAAATACAATTTTCTCGTTGGCTGATATTGATTCCCTTATTTCCAAACATGTATTAAAACAGAGTAGCTTAGAACCTAATATATATACGACAAGACTTTCACGACCAAGATACTGAGTCAAGTCCCCAAAGATTACGCTAAAACTTCTTTTATTATCAGTTCATATTATTTTATTGGAACTTTTTATGATCGCCATGGTGTTTTGTTCGATAAAAAGGTGGTGATTGTAAATTGACTAACCACATGTCCCAGAGTCGCTGAAAAGTGGGTTGGACACGGCAGCACACGCGCATTCTTGCCCTTGAACCGCTTTTAAGCTCACATTTAGTGAACAATTCGACTATTTGACTGAAAATTTATGGATTTAATAATTATTTATTATTTTAATCATCAAATGGTATAAAACAAAGGACTATATCAAATTTAGGGAATGTCTTTAAGAGGTATTATTGACTTAATTTAAAGGAAAATGGATTTCAAAACGAAGATTCCATAATGAACCTTAACATAAAAAAATATTAATTGAGAACTACATCAAATGTACGGTTAGGTAAAGAACTCAGATGATATTATATACTTTTGAGTATGTATATCATATGTTTGCAAGAAATGATAACGTTGGAATAATATTCAAAGCAGCTATAACTTTTTTTTTTACATAAAAACATAACATACGCTTCACGACTACAGTTGTGTAGTTTTAGCTTGTTTCCTGTCATATTATATTTATATGTTCTGAGATTCTATATGGTACATACATACCTATGAGATGTTTAGAAGTAATGTATATTTTCGATCGAAATTTCACATAAGATTAACATACGCTTCACGAACTGTGTACACAAACTCCCTTTTGATATTGTGGCAGGGTAGTCAGAGGCTGAAGTGTTCATCTTCGAAATGTCGAAGGCATGTTAGGGTATGGGTCACTTGAAGCCCACGTTTCACTTGATAGACAGCACCCAACATGATCTGTCATGAACCGTATCGGCGTATATAGGCAACCCAAGGGGTAGGCAGGTTTCCAAACGATGTTTTGAAATTTAATTTATTTTAATTTATCAATTAATATTATAACTGTCGTAGATATCTTTACATTAGTAGAACCTAACTATCCTTACCAAATGTTGCCCACATGTTCGTAAATTATCTGGTGATCAATTTAGGCAAGAACGATTAAGATAAAACATATCGATAGCTCCTATCAAGCAGTGATTGGTATTGTTCACCACTGACGCAACGCGGTTGGTAAGCCTCGTTGATGGTGTCGTGATTTTTGTGAATTACTAATTTGGTAAGGCGGCGTGCTATTGAAATTGACTCCAATATCGATCACAAACTGAGATTTATCTAACGAGCGACAGTTAGTGTCTGTCGAAGTCAATCTTATTGTGTACCCAGTAGCCTATTAGAAACTACTACAGTCTAAACATCAAAATTGCCCTTGAAATTAGATTTCAAGAATAAATTTCAATTTGCGAATTGAAATAGAAAAGATAGAAAACCTAGTCATGAAGCAATTCATCCAAAAGAGCTTGTGTAACATCTTGCTATTGTTAGAGATTAAAACTTCTTGAATCATTAGTTAAAGTATTGTGTCATAAGTAACACTCCTACTCCTTATCATCTTAATATATGGTGGAAATAGACTATAACACATTAAGGCCAATTTCAGGCCTTTCGCAATTTTGTTTCAAAATTACGCCTTAAGATTAATTTTTTTGCACTTCTATGGTTGAGGCCTACGGATGTGTAATGGTAGGTGAACCCATCGATCAACGCAGAAATGCACGAAATCAGATTGTTAGTGTGGGACAGAATAAATTTTATGGCTCTTATCAGTCAAATAAGTGTTTCTATTTCGCTTTCGTGTTATAAACGCTCCCATAACCTAGCTGATACTTAAACGTTCAAATTAAATACAAAACCATACAATATTCGCTAGAAACTAGTCAGACGATCAAACTAAGGCGGACAGTCAATTTCAATTTCTAGATTCGATCTGACCTTGACTTATTGAATAGTTCTGTCTATGAAATAGTTTCTAGGTCTTCCTGTGCTACGTTTCTATTCCACCTTTACTGTTTTCATAGTCTGTACCTAACTTACTAAGTGCTTAGTCATCATTCAATGAAAATTTTCTAAAATATTGTTCTTGTTTATTTATTTTCTAGTATCAATATGGATTTTAGAAGCGGTAGTACACATTTTGGAGAATTTTTACCTTGTAAAATATTACTTAATTGGTTACTGGAGTGAATTGAAAAATGAAAAGAAATTTTGAAAGAATGCCAGTTAATGGTTTTTTTGAATACAACTTTCTGCTTTGCGATTAAACCACTTTTAACTGACCCTTCACTTACAAAGCCCAAACTTGTTTCGCGTTACGTAATCAGCATAAAGAATGCATTGTGCCTACTCAAATTATACTTACTTGAGAAGAGAATGTGCTCCGATTCAGGATCTGCGGTTACGAGCGTTGCGCGCACTAATTTGTCAAAAACCACATGTTTCGTGTAAGTGAATCAAGAGTCTACCAAGCAACATTGCACCATATTATTCGATTCATAGTCCTTCGTTGGTTTCGGAGACAGCCGAGTCAACTTTCAAGTTTGCTTTTGATTTACCGATACGTAATGTTAACAGGATCATGGACACCAAACTCGAATGAACATTCCAATATCGTCTGATACAGATAAACTTAAGTCTCATGATAAAGCCTTCATACATTTTTGTATCCATAATTTTTTTTAAATAAATTTGATAGACTTGGTACTAAAATAGAGATTATAAATAGAAATAATACTAGAGTTGGACGGGGTAGGTCGTGTAGAATTTATACAGATCAAATTAGACACATTCTTCTCAAGGTGGATGTACGTAGTGTGAAGAACAGAAGAGCATGTATAAGAAGATTAATGGGTGTGAGTGAAGCAAGAGAGATTTTTCAGGATCGTTCCAAGTAGCTGTACGAAGTGTGAAGAACAGAATAACATGTACGAGAAGGTTAAGGGGTGTGAGTGTGACATGTGCTTGTCAGGATCGTTCTAGGTGGTGATCGAAAACTCTGCCTATCCTGTTGGGGAAGTAGAGGCGTAAATATATGTATGTATGCATGGTGCTAAAATAATTTTATATTCTTGCAAGAAGAAACTACAGCTAGCCACTCATTTTGCCAAAGTTTTAATTAGCATAAAATATTACTTATAAGGACTTGAATGATGTTAAGTTTCATTTCACAGTAGTATAGGGCTTCTACCAATATAGACAATGCTTACCAAGTAAATTTTTAAAACTACTCATTACCATACTGATGCAATGTAATGTAATAAGACATTCATTAGTTAAAAAACACTTCAAACCGTATCCTTGGCATATTATTATAATTCAATCGAAACTATGTACAGTTATGTAACACATTAAAAGAATTAAGACAAATATATTATAAAGAGTTGTTACATTGACAAGATTTTAATCCTATATCTTAACCAATGCTTTAATATATAGAAGGTTCATAGTATTAATATTATAGTTATTTTATAATTTTACAATCTCTGCACAAAAATACGAATTTAAAATTCTAGTGTTCAATTCAGATATTATGTATATTATTGACTTGTGCCTGAAATAATTAACATACTCTTTAACATTTATTCTAAATGAGACTGCGTATCAGTAGGCCTGAATATTAATAATGATTTATTATATTACAGGTTCCGAAACAAAGATACTCAATTTGTTTTCCATTTAGTTTAAAGATAATACATGTGTTTATATATGTAATACATTCATGGTGTATGCTTTTAATGTTAAAGAACACGCAATTTAGACATATTGTGTTTAATAACAAAGAAAAGTAAAAAAATCCGTCTAGTTTTTGGAATTGTCTGTAAAAGGTAGTAAACGGTGATATTGGTACTTTGCGCGATATAATACAATATTGATGTATTCAAACTATTCGTAGTTCACATAGGATCAATATTTTTAGACCAATCTATTAATTTAGTGCCGTGTAGCTATTGTCCGGTTGACCGTGACTAAGTAAATAAGAGCTTTGTGCGTATAGTTTTACTACTGTAATAACTAATGTAGTGCAAATTGGAGGTAACGTGGTATGAACATTTTAAAACGATTTCGCTTTTTGCCTCAGGCTATGCGAGAAGTGCGTAATCATGTGAAATAGTTCGCGAAATAGGCCTACAAAATAACTATTGCGTTGTCGTAGGCTTATCACATAGTGTTATTGACATCTAATGTAAGAATTTCTAGCATTTCAAAATTAAAACTTGTTTTAGAGGGGTAGGTCGAAATTCTGATTAATTACTTTCGCTTCACTCCTTTGTACAGTCGGTAGTAAGTGCTTCTTATTTCATACGTCTTTAGTACAATGATTGAGTTGTAAAACAAAAGAGTAGTCCGTTAACTCTGCCAACCTTCCCATGATAAGAGGGCTTTATCGACGAAGATGTAATCAATTGCACTTTTAGAAGATTTGTTGTTGCAGATGAGTTGGTACAATATAGTATGAATGGTACTTACTCATAAGATTAACTTTTTAACCGTACGAGTATAATATGTGGATCTGCTATCGTTTTTCTAAAAAAAATACAAAAATTCTCTTTTTAATTTAAGATACAGTAATGTGCTTCTCAATGATTATATGTGAATAATATTGATCTATGAGGCGAAACTCGGGTTCAGGAAAATAGAGTAAACCTCTATATCACGTCTATAATATAAACATTTATATTTAGATACATTATACGTACATAATACCGTTACTGCATTGCAAAATAAGCATCAGTCATTCATATTATTTAAAAAAAATGAGAAGGGAAACCTTCGGTAATTTTTTTTTTACTAATTGATTCTTTTTTTCTGAAATTATATTTCTACTCTATAATAATAATTATAGAGATCTGATCTGATCAGATTATTATCAGAGTCCTTTTCTATACATTTTTAGTTTATGTGCGCAATTAATTATATTTATAACTAGAGTATAAATTAAATCAACGTATACCATCTAAGATTACAAAGTTTAATAGATCCACCAAATTCCAATGAAACTATCAATAAATTATCATATTTTATTTCTTATATTTTTAATTACAAAATAACAAGTTATTATAGATCTCTGTTAAGTAATGCTATAATGTGAGTATACGAAATCCATTAAATTTTTCGAAAGCAGATCAAATCATTGGCCAATACCTCGTTACGCATCTTACACGAAATAATATTTATTACACACTGAACAGAAAACTGTTACTATATAACTTATTTCTATCACACTGCAAAATTGATCAAACTTACATCACTATACGAGTATATTTTGAGGATAAATGATGGTCAAATAATATATTTATCACATTTGTAAGACTAGTAAATAGGTTTTGGAATTAGTTTATTTATGTAAAGAATACCTCATATGTTTCTAAAAAATGAACAAAAATACGGTAGAATGAAAATTAATACTCTATAACTAGTTTCGTTCGTTCACATTTAATGTTAATGGCCCTTCACTTATTAAAATATTTTTCTCACTCTATCATTTGACGTTAACAAAACGAATGGTACCTAAAATATGAATTAAGATATTTCCTGTTACCCTTGGATTACTATCTAATTAAAGTGCGTAACTCGAGTGTAACACACTTCTAAAAGCAATTTATCACTAGACGGATACTGGGTAATTATTATTCGTACATATTCAACTTCATTAGTAATGGAGACAAATTTGAAAAGGCAAGTTTACTGTTATTTCTTTATAATTTTGTAATATGATGTTGTTTAGAGAAAAGTATTGAATATAATTAATCTCTCTTACTAAGATTGTTATAATATAGCGGCTGTAGCCCAGTGGGTAAGGTCTTAGGTAGAATCCCGACTCTGGCATGTAGCAATAAATGAAATTTAAATATGTGTTTTTCATTTCCGTATACAGTCGCTAACGGTGAGGGAAAACATCGTGAGGAAACCTGCCTATCCCTCAGGATAGATAATATTCAGTGCCTATATACGGCGATACGGTTCACTACGTATCTCGTTGGGTGCTGTCTATCTAGTGATACGCGGGCTTCAAATGACCCATACCTAACACACCTTCGAAATTTTGGAGATGGGCACTCAAGCCTTTGACTACCCCGCCATAATAAAAAAAAGGGAATGTGTATACCACAGACCTCTATAACGGGTTATAGAGGTCTGTGGTGTATACCCAAGTCGTGAAGCGTAGGTATGTATTAAGATTGTTTGGGTAATGAAGGGTTAAATAGAAATAAATATGCGTAATTCTTCGGTGGGACATGGCATATTCTTATGGGTTAATGTTTGGGAAATAGAAATAAATATGCGTAATTCTTCGGTGGGACATGGCATATTCTTGACAACGAACGAGGCTATTGAAATGGATATTCGATCATTTTATTATAATATTTAAATTAAAAGAAAGTATTGCTAATTTTTAAATAGATGTTACCACGTTTGATTAACTAGCTAATTCGTGTTATACTTATTTTTTGTATCAAAGTATATAAACTTATTTCAAGCATAAATAACATTGAAAGTATTATTCAAAACGTTATCATTAGAAAAATATGTGATTACCTTTATTTTGCCCGACGTTTCGACCCAGTTGCATAAACCGTGGTCGCGGGAAGACCTATGCAACTGGGTCGAAACGTCGGGCAAAATAAAGGTAATCACATATCTTTGTAAATTTATCGTGTTTTGACCCGGTCTCAGATAATTAATAAAATGAGTATAAATCTCGAGTGTTTAAAAATAACTATTGTTATCATTAGAGTAAAACATATCTACCATATTGAGTGTAAACATATAGTAGTACTTTAAATCCTGCTCTGATTTCATTAAACACCCATATTATATCTTGTTCACACTGCAAAGTTGACAAGTGGAGATTTATTTATATTGCATCTGATTCGAATATTCATGAAACGGACAGTTAGAGAAACAAGTTTCGGACTTAATAATACTAATACTCGTAGCAACTAATTTAACAGTTTACGATTTAAACAGTTCAGGAGGTTTCCGTATGTTAAAAAGTGATAATCCTGTACGTTCTCTTGAAAATATAATTACATTTACACATATGTACATTTCAGTAGATCAACTTCAGCGTTACCATCGGGATTGATGATACCAATAATCTGAAATAATGATGACTTATGCTAGTCCAACGCCCAAGATACTTATGTATCTGTATAGTTATACGTATATTAATATAAACTGTAAAATGGATGTAGATAATTAAAAACTGTAGCAAAGCTTAAACGAGTTCTCCATAAAGGCAATCTAGATCTATCTAGGTTGTCAAATGATTGTGAAAAATATAGTAAATGATTGTTAGTAGGTTGACACCAGGTTCTTAATTTAGCTACTTGCGCAAAACCAGTTTCAGTACAATAGATCTGTTATTAAGATATCGTCGCGGCGTTGGCAAATAATAAATTCATTGCCAAAGTGGTAAATATTACTTATTTGCACTAACCTTTGCTGTCTCGCTAGTCTGAGATGTACAAAAAGCTAATTAGAAGCCGTTCTTTCTGGAGATAATTAAGAAAATAAGAGGTTAAGGCGTCTAAGGGAGTCCAGGTCATAGAATTTATTGGGCGATGGATCAGCAACCTATCACAAAAGTACCATGTAACATCATAACCTCAAAAATTAATTGAATATTCATGCTAAAAAGTCACATAAGAGATATTATTTTATCTTCAGGGTTCTGTCCATCCCGAAAGGTATTTAAGGACCTGCACCATATACCATTGCTGTCTTGAAAATAAAAGATATCAAAGAACTTATGTAGCTGTAGTCTGTACTATCATCGTTATTTCTTTATTACAATTAAATATGTTTTTGGCGTGTGTGTTACATAAGAATAAGGAAAATGTTGACGAATGTCTTTTGGAGATTTAGACTGTAAATTATGTAAGTTATAGTATTAGTATTTTTTTTGTCTTACCTAACTGACTGATAAGCGTACGGTTGAAGTACGTAATATGCGGATATTTATAAAGATTTCGAATAAACAAGGATAATTTTGCTATTTCTCAACTACTTACATTCCATCTAATAAAATCGATTATCTTATTATTTCTTTTCACACATACTACATACATACATTCACTTCCTGTAATCCCTTTCGAGGTAAACAGAATCTTAGATACATGAAAAACATCTTTTTGGTCACTTCTTAGCAGGTATATTGGGGTTTTGATGTCATATAGTATATGGCTTTTGTTTCATAAATTCTAGTACACATATTTCAATACTTTATACAATTTACTGTTTGTAATTTAAGCCTAGGTTATTTTACAAGCCCTTGCTTGACAAAATACTTATTGACATATCACGTGAGGACTTAGGTACAGCAATTAACTAGTCATGCCTTTAATCGTTTATCTCACTACTCCAATAAATACGAGTGGTGTTTTTCTGCTCGATGTATGACATATAGTTTTAATTGATAGTCGTGTTATACATTTTTGTCATTAATAACGAGCAATCAAACCTTTTTGCGACACTATTAGTACGCGATACAGACTCATTAGCACACTTTTAAGGTGTTAAAAGGAATTCTTTTATGTTTTAAACTGAATCTTACATAATTTGATCGGAAGGGTTATTCTGCGCTCATAATCAAAATAATTCAAAGTTCTTTTATATTTTGAAAATCAAGAATATCTTTCTTCACAGTACTTTCTTCCTTAACCTTAAGTATTGTCTTTAGCAATGATATCACAAATATGCTTTTATTTAAAAAAAGATGTATTGGATCGTACTCTGCGTGAAAATTCAAACAAGAGGTAATCAAAATAAAAATTTTTAGACTATTCTGTCGTATATAAAATAAAATTTGGATGCATAATAATTATTTACCATTTACTGTTGTCTAGTTTATAAGTAGCAGAATAGTGTCTATGACATATTACAATAAAATACGAAAAATACAGTTATAATAAGAAATTGCTTACATCTATATGTAACTATGAATATTAATTTTATTTTTACTTTAAGTCAAGATTAGGACTGCCGTGCTATGCCGAAGAACTAGATCAGTCCATGTGCGTTAGGAACTTGACCCGTTACCTGAATGTAAATAATTTATGGTACTTACCGACTTTTTTAATTACTAGTAGTTTTTACATGAGAACGTTGCAGTTAACTCGCCTTAATGAGCAATCCAAAAGAATAAAGTACCTTATCATTAACATTATTCCATATCCGTAAACTGAAGCTTTTAATGAGCTATGAAAATTAATGAACAATAAATGAAAATGGAAACCTCCTTTACAAATATAAAAGTTATATACTAGATCATAGCAACGCATTAATTTAATATTTTTAATGTTTAACCAAATTGATCTTAAACAACTTATTGACATACAAAGACTTATAGATTAAACCATTCGAAACAGAAGCACGTAGTTAAACGTTAACATAAAAATCAACAACTTTTGATCCGATCATCAGCTATATGACAGTGCAAGTTGTAAACAGATAATAACACATAAATAATAAATAGTAATGGCTAGTCATTCGCAACATTTCGTTGCTAAATAGTCGTTTAGAACGTGCTCAAATAAAACGGTAAGCGATGTAGATACTTGCGCTTTGAATGAAGCAATGGCAAACAACGGAGGTAGTGTACAATTAAGAACCTCGGGGCACGCGTGGTCGCCGCTAAACATTTACTATTGACATCTGTTGATTGATACGAGATTACAAAGTTATTCTTGTTAATTAGGACGGCTCCTATAATATTAAGATTGACTTTCGCAAATTTAATAAGCATAGTAGCAATAACAAATATAGTTTGCCGTTTCTATTACTATTTACTTTTATTGATATCAGAAACAAGCAATCTTGGTAGAGCGTAAAAGTAGTAAATTTATGTTACTTAAAAATAAACGTCAGTAAAAATTAATACACACACGTTGAAACAGTACCCTGATTTTTCAAGAGATTCAGTGATATCTGTATATTATCTAAGACAAGCGGTTACTCCTGATGCATTACGTGCAATTTTATATTTGTCCAGGCATTGTCCAATTATCATAATTTAATCAATTTGCTTTAAAGATTATACATACATTTATTCACGGCGCTACATCCCAACGATCGCCACCTGGAACGATCCTGACAAATCTATCTTGCTTCATTCACACCCATTAACTTTATTATAATATTAATAATATATTATTAATATTCACCATACCATTGTTGTTATCCCCACATGCAGGTGATACAGATTAGCCGCGAACTGACCAAGAAATGCACTATCCTGTCCCTTTCGATATTTCGCAAGGCGTCTGTAGCAAATGTCAAATTGTTTGTCGAATACAATATAAACGCAGAACAAACGACAGGCGATAGCAATTTACTATATAAACTGTAGACACGTTTGAGATATTATAGTATAATTACTGTTCTATATTAGATGCAGTTAGGCGTTAGTGCATTTCATACGACATCACAAACCATACAAGTTTAAAAGTTTACCATCTCTTTATATTTTTTTGGCTTTTCTTATAGTTTGTTCATGAAGTTTCTGCGCTCTGTCTCTTTTTTACCTCCAGCCGATACATAATGAACTTATTATTCTAAATCTAATTATTCAACATGAATCTAAATCTAAATGAAGCAGCATGCGAATACTAGCATGAATTTGATTTGAACTTCACCTGTATCGAAATTGTTTTCTCTTTAGCGCATAATACATATTGGGTAACACCAACAAGACCTTTAAACAAGCAACTGCAGAGCATTATTAAATTTAATGTAAAGGTGTAAAGTTCAAATTCAAATGCCTGTTATAGACAATGCTTTCCAATATCAATCATAATTCGCAAGGTAGCCGGTTCGTGACATATTAGCCGCAAAACTATTTCATGATACGACGTGATTTTTGTTAATGACCGTCACGAAATCGGTCATTCAAAATGATCTGAACTCGATATAATAAGCGAATTAGACTTTATTCGTGCTACATCTATCTAGTTTTCTATAAGCATCACAGAGATATACTCTCTATAAAACCGAAAGTTTTTAAACAAAAATCAAGGCATATCTTTGAAATGAGCGTACAACGTTTGAACAATTTCTTACAGTTTTCTGAATATGCAGAAAATACACACACAAATCAATAGAACCTCGTAGATATTTTAATTTATATCCTTAGTACATTTCATCGTATTTCTGAAATTATTATTGAGGTTTTGATATTATTATTGGTGCGTGCTAGCGCGTTAAATTCATTTTTTCCTGGTCTTTCAGTCTTCACCTATGGTATGCCTTAAAGACAAGCAATACGAACTATAGTTTGAATTTCAATCATAATATGCACTGACAAACACATTTATTAAATTTCCCAACAGACCGCAAGAAATTGAAAACAACCTCCTAATAATTTAGGATACCAGACTTCTTGGAAACAAGTGATTTATATAAAGCAAATATTAATCAAAAATGTTGTTTACATAATTCAATTATAATATAAGAATCTAAAAATGGTTACGATTTCTAATCTAATAAACAACATGAACACTGAATATATTGGACAATGAATAATTGTTTTATTATGCATATGAATCATAATTAATGCATTTAGTCCACTATAAATTCATTTCGGTGAAGCTATTGTACAAATGAATTTTAGTGCTTACTATTACAGATAACTATAAAATAATTTATACAGCTCCAAGAAGTATTGAAAAAATTTTATATTTTTATTGACATATATTGACGCACTACTTAACGCCACCTTAAAACGATCTCTAGCCTCAATCACATAGTGCTGTTCTATTATTTTCTTAATAAATTCTTAATAATAATATATCCACTATGATCGGTAATATATAAGTTCTTCGTGATCTTTCTCTTCCAAACCTTCTGTCAACCTTGGCACTAGAGATGCCCTCGTTTTATCCATCCTCTCCATCCACCTAAATTTCTATTTCCATAAATATACTCACGTTTACTTCATAAAATTGATTTGTATCATTATATTTAGGTTTAAGAGCCTTCATATAAAAGCTATAATATGTATTTTTTGAAGACAATATGACAAGATTTTAAGTCTTTATTGACAAAAGTATTTGCTTGAATATAAAATGAAGTAATTTAGAAATCAGAGGTTTAAGACTAAAAACTTTTTTGAATGTCCTTTTCTTTACTGGTACTGAATATTTTACTGTAACTGAATAATTTAATAAATTAGTGCTTAAATACGCTCATTAGAGCAACATAATTAATGCGTTGCTTGAAAATTATAAAGAAAGGTCTGTATCTGTGAAAGCACTCAAGTAATTACTTGATAAGTTTTTCATACTCAAATGTCTTTTAGGCTATCTGTATTATAAATAATTTAAAAGAAACAACTTTCACCTCAGTACTAACTTATTCCATTTAAATTAAAACGCTCCACCAAATAATTTTAAAAATGGTTTACGAGCTAAGATCAATTGTATCATATGTGTGATCCTTCTACCTTCGTCGTCTAGTATTATCCTTACCATTTTTACCACCATAGACGACCCTGCTGCTAATTTAGGGTTAAAATTAACGACTACGTCTATAATAAAGCCATGTTGATGTACAATTGAATCGGTAATTTCTAATAAGGCACATGGAACACGTACATACTAAATAGTGACATATCCCTTTTTAAAATTCATTCATTCAATTATGTACAATAATAAAATATTTACTATACGGATCGGATTTAATATTAGTCATAAAACATTTTATTGCAAAGCTTTAAAAGGCCTTTCAAAACAATACCTGCCACCATTGGAATATATGCGTTACACATCACATTCCTTCGTAGAATTTACTATCACCAAGCCTACGATTTAGATCTAATCGTCACTTTCATTCAACCTAAATGATCTGAATACCGAACACCTCTTGGCATTCCAAAGAAGTTGTATAAGAAAAGGCAGAAATAACTATCGACAAACATTCGTAACTAATGTTCATTTTCGTGCACACTAGCTATATATCAAACGATTTCAACATATTACATATTTTTATGTAAGAATATAAAAATTAAATATGTTTAGTAATAGCTAAATTTGATTAAGTCTAGACTAGCTAATTCGTTATCTTATTTAAGAATATAAAAGCTAGATTTCGTAATAATTTAATTTGTATAAGTTTGGTCTAGCTTAATGGTTAGGGCAAAGGGCCCGAAAGGTATAAAAATTGCATTCTTTTCGTCTTTTCAGCCCTCAATGCTAGATTTTTTTAATTCTAAATAAATATTATAATAGTGCAGTAATTACATTGAGGGATAACAACGTCAAAAACCCCATAATATTCCGACTTATCTGAGAATAAAATTTAGTCTATAGTACTGACTATCTGGTGCCCATGTGAATGTAGAATCACTACCTATGCAATTACGGATACAGACACGGGAACTTTTATCTTTCTTAAAACAATGTCCATCTAATCGCCTAGCTGACATCTAAACTATACTTACCTTCAGGCCCTTTAAAAACATGCCTGGCCACATCATAGTTTATTTTCTTTTCTCCTCAAAACCAGTTCAGGTGCGCCCATAAAGATATAAGATAAAGACAACCTTTATTCTCTGCACATTCAGCATACAAAGACCACGACAGCATGATAACCATTTCTGATTTTACATATCACTACGTACCATGTCACCGGTGCAGTGAAAGGGCCGGTTTAAAGACATCAAACGTTTCAGCCTTTCTTTTCCCGCTGCGTACGCGAATCGCGGACGAAACATGTTTGATGATTAATAGGTTGAGACCGATCCATCAACGTACATCAATTGCGTAACAACTGTATAACCGGAAGGATTTATTGAACTAGTATGACAGAGGGGTTAATGTGGGTTTTTAATCAGTTTCGAGTTAAAGTAGTAAATTAAATGTAATTCATGTATTGCATAATGTTATTTCATAGCTTATTATGTTTGGCATTGTCTGATAATAACACTATTTACTTATATGCATACATATAGTTATTAAGCTAATAATCATACACTCAATTCAATAATGCAATTGTTTCATATAAAATTCAGGTAATTTCCATGTTCGGGCTGTAAATCGAAATGGTATATTCCTTAGTACAAACACAGTCAGAGACAAGCAACTAGTAGCTTAGGTTATTATGAGGAGTTAAGTAAAGGATGTATATATTACACATTTTCATATATTCCCGATATAATTATTTTACACGCAAGTCACAATTGTAAAAGAAAGAATACTACAAATAAATGAATAGCCTATGTATCTATATTTTTGTTATTTCACATTAATTATGATAAAACGTAAAATTGGTGTCTACAAAATTAACTAGTTTTTAGCTAACTTTATCATACTTCCAATAACAGCTATAAATTAATTAACCAGACCGTTTTAGATAATAACACACCCAAAAAAGGAATTAAGTTCATAGAAAAGTCACGTAGCAGCTACCAATGATCTAATTTCGACAATTACAGAAAAAGTTGCGCATACACATCGCGTGCTACTCATGGGCGTGGTGTTTGGTCACAGGCTGCTCCTGTTAAACGCTGTTATAATATTAGCTTGTTTTATTATGCTATACATTTATTATATAGTTGATATGGGAGCAGTATACCTTGAAAAAAGAGTGACGTTCGTACGTCGTATAACATGCGACTTGCAGACTGAAAACAAACTAACTTAAATTGATGAAAATTTTCTTAATCATCGCCCAGTTAAAGGTAAGTACGTATTTAATCAAAAAATATTTTAAACTAAAAGTTTACTACCTTAACAATTACTCATAGGCAAGAATTCTTCAAGAATCATGGTGTATGTATGCGTCCTGAATTTTAGTTGGGATTTTGCTGAAAACATAGTGGTTTGAATAAGTTATGGTGCTGGGGCTAGAATTACTTTATATACAAAAAAATTTAATAGTTAATTCCAAAAAAGTTACCCTATACCATCTTTCTCTCTTTTCTCATAAATACTTCCTGTTCCTACTTTCTTAATATAGTAAAATCTGCATTAATAAAAATCCATAACACCTATTTATTTATACATATTCCATAATCAAATTTTTATTTTTTAGTTCCTTTACTTAACAGGAGCAAGCCGAAGACATTGCTCAACGTAGAGGAAGCAGCGTGCATCGAACGATTTCACGTTAAATTGCAATAGAATGTTCAGAAGTAGGTACGGACCGACGATTAGTTGGTTTGTACGTTTACGCTGGTCTTCTGGCCGTGAAGGCGTGGTTATGTTGTATGAATCGGGGTTCCTTGGGTTCACTTGTATTTGGTTCAAGTTTACGTACATATTTATTAAAGGTGTTGTTAAGATTTGTTGTATCATTCTATTTCAGGTTACTGAGCAGAAAAAACGGGTAGTTTGAGTAAAAATGAAAAAGAATTAAAAATGGCTGGAATTTAATTTAATGAGCCGTTTTTCTGATTATCATTTATCATTGATATTAAATAAACAAAAAACTGTCAATTAACAAAGTATATTCATTTCTACTCTCTCTGAGACTCAGCCCACTTGAAGGTAGTGTTAACATGTTTTGGTTTCAAAGACTTTGGCGCTTAGCAAACAACCACCACGGTCTCTGAAACAGAATTACCCGTAAAAGATGTGACTCTATGACTTTTCATGTATTGTATCAAGTACCTATTTATTTACTTAATACCTTGTACATTGTATCACTCATTATCTTGATTAATTAGAGAGCATTATAGTACTTAGTTGTCACGCAGACCACTTTTCCAACGGAACACACAAATGTTTCGCTAGAATTAGTTTCTTTGAGCATTTATTAATAACTGAGTGAGTGTTACGTTGGTGTTGCGCCACTGCGCCGACTATCATGTTTAATTCATCACACCACACCCAATGCACAAAAGTGCAATAAAGTCTATCGTAACTGATAATGATAAGGAGTTACGCCATACGACGGATGCAGACTATGAGGTTAAGTACCGCTTGATTAAGTTATTGGCTTCATTACTTAGCTGAAGAGAAAATATTTAAATAAACCTTTACTGTCTTTGCGTCAAACATCTTAGAAATTTTATGTAAAATATTAATAGAGAAATTGTTGCAAGCAGACATTAAGTAACACATTTTTATGTTTGTATATCGTAAGAGCCAAGTACCGCTATCTTAATAACAATCAAGTATGTCACTAGCTTTTATTATAATCATTATGATATTACTTACGCGGGTGTAAAGTTTTGCAAGTGCATAAACCTAAATGCAACAAGTTGATTAACTTTCCGATTAACTGAATACATTTAGCTAATGTATCTGCGATTGTGCATGTTGAAGAGATTTGATTCGATTGTGATTTATCTTGGGAACTCTCAGGCCAAGCGAGCCCACGGCCGTTACAGTAACACACATTAATCGATACATTTCATATCGAGCAATTAATGTCAAGTGCACACGATTACATATTAATATCTGTTATAATTGTAAAGAATTTCTTTGTATCGATATGGTATGGTTGTGTATCGCCTCGGGTAACTATTACAATTTCAAGGTCGTTCACTGCTTTATCACAAGAGGTGGATTGTGTGGACCAGTGGCTATTGCTCGTTTGCATTGTACGACTCCTAGCGAATTTATTTATTCGATTAGTGGTATATTAAATAAAAATAAAACTGCAATAAAAAAGCAAAATATTGTAGAACAAAAGTTATTTTTCGTATTATAACGTCAGTTTAGCTGCTTGAAATAATGGCAATTTAAAATGCTCGATAACAACAAACTCTTAATTTGCTATGATAGGTTCCCAGCTGGTTAAAAAATATAAATAATGTCAGAGTTAAAATTACATAAAAATCAATAAAATTTAAATGTTTTAGCAGTCCAAGCATTCGACAGCTTAAGAATGACCATCGCATCATTACATCTTCTTTTCTTTTCTAACTGAAAAGCGCCCTTGATCACCTTCACAAGATGAACGATCGTGGTCATTTTTCACAAAGTATTTAATTTTTATAGTAGAGAGAGGATTAAATGACAAGTGATAGAAAAACGTTTGCTCAAAACATTTTATATCATGATTATGTAATCAATGACCTGACTTTATACATTTTTCAAGCTATCACTGTAAATATAAACTTCTCGTAGACATTTATAACGGAAACGAACATTCTCTCCTACTTACAAAATATGTCGTGCTCGGCGTGCTGTTAATTTTAGTAAGGTTATCCAACGCAATAGTTGAAACGGTCATTCAATGTGTACTTAAATAAAATGGCATTTGATATTAAGAAAAACTGTGTCTTGGGGGCTTGTATACAAACAATAGCTAACACGTGCACACACTAGAATAAGATTTCTATAAATTCTATGATTCTACTAATGAATTTCTGTAGCAACAAGAACAAATTAGCTCATATAACCTTAAATAAGATCGAAGTTTTCTAAGATCGCATAAGGGTGAAAAATGAATACGAAGTCTGTAGAATAGAGATGAAGAGTTCCATGTTATAAGTCACCATCCCTTTGCCAGACATGGAGAGAGGGCGTTGTGCTCGGGCCAACATGAATATTAGGAGCTTCTTGATTTTCGTATCTTGAACGTCTTCCCAAGGCACGAAGTAAATGTCGTCACAGAATTCTTCGTTCACCTGTGAAGACAAATTAAAATATGTTTAATAAAGAAATTATACCGATGTATCCTTTTCTGGGCATTCCATTCTGAGTATGAATGTACATGGAAAAATATCTTAATTCTTAATATTTGACGTATCTGTATAAAAAATTGTTTGATTGACTTTATAATAGCAACAAGAGTATAGGAAAAGTGATACCGAACATTTGTTTTAGGAATAATATTACAATCTAATTAGACTAATATAAGATAATATAATTATTTATGAATAATAAAGTGACAGAATTTATAATTAGACATACACGAGTTATGCTTACCGACATTAAGCGTGTAGCAAAGCGACATGGCATAAACATATGACCAACGCCGCACAAGGCAAACATCAAATACTTTGGATCAACCCGCCCGCTCACAGACAACTGATACAGATTAAATGATATTATCATTGACGTTATAAAAAACACCGTGAACAGCCACAAGCCATAAAAGTCTTGGATCATTTTGTAGAATTTCAAAGCTGCTTGATGTTCCCTTATAGCTTGTTTCAACATATCCTCCATTTCTTCTGAAGTATTTGTCTGTGTAAAAGCTCTGTAAGCTCTAGTACTGCATAGTTTCAGTTTCAAACACAGATGCGTAAGCAGTATGCAAAAACTACCATCAAACCCAGCAAAGTTTGGAGCTAGCACTAAACATTGGGTGCAATTGTAGGCGAATATTATTTCGAAATAGGGTGTATCGTATTGCTTGTCCTTTATGAAAGCAAGTTCCATCTCATGGACCATTTCTCGATTTTTCACCTCTTCCGAGAACATATTAATGATGATAAAGCAAGCAGCATATACTGGAAAAATTGAAGTCAACATAAACGGCATGTATGTCCAAAACCTCTCCGCAGCCAACGCTTCTTTGATGAATTTATCGTATATTGTTTGATATTCTTCATCTACGTAATTGGCCGTCCTCATATCTTCATTTACAATGTCTAGAATATCATTGAATTGATCGTTTTTAAAGATGAAATAAAGAGTTTTGAAGAAAAATAGAAACACGAGAAATCCAATAGTCATGTGTCTTGTGAAATTGATGACGTCCAATCTTTGCATGCACTCGATAAGGTAGATGACAAACCAAGCTAGAGCGACCCCGTTGAATGTAATGACTGCAAGAAATATTAAAAATCTTGTACGGACAAGGCGCTTGTTAGGATATAGTAGAGCGATGGCCATCGCGAATGCACAAAAAGTGTATGTCCCGTTAAATGGCTTGTACTTCAATTTTTTATTCTCTACATATTTGGTAATTTCAATATCTTTGATGTCCAACGAAGACATGTTTTTGTCACTGCCGATCAAAACATTTTGATATAAATTCGGATTAGAAAGCTAATTGAATGTTGTGGTTATTCAGTGCAATAACTCTCAATTATGAACAGCTAAATTGCACGATTTTGAATTACTACTTTAGTCGATACTTAAGGAACTATTTTTCTTCAGCCAATTATGTGACATTTTACATTTTAAAACGTAACTAGAGACTAAAATAATGGCTTTCGTATAACAATGCTATAATTTGTTATATCGTACTTTGATTTTTGATTTGCTATCCATTAAAGTGATACTCATAGTACAAATTAGATGAAGAACACTTATGAAGGCTGTCCATTATAATATGTTTTATCGTATCTAAATTACAAAAACAAATTCGCTCTTCATACAATTGGCAATTTCTAAAAAACATAAAAGAATCAAAAATTTAAAAAGACAACTAGAGCACTTGTGCTGTCAAAAATGAAAGAAAAACAATCAGAAGTTGTACGCACTTTCTTTCTTGCTTCCGCCTCTTTATAACTACACACGTTTAGGCAGCCATTGAAACTCGTACTTATAGTTTGGATGCATTGCTGAAGTATAGGAAAATGAAAAGATTCATGTGCAGCGGCGGTGTCATCGGCGACAGCTGAAGGAAACAGTACTTGGTAACGCGAGTTTAGTATTTGGTAAGAAAAGTAAAAAGTTACTGATTTATATCAAATAAAATTATATTTACTTACTTAAAAGTACTTAACTATAAACTTTATTTACATGGAAATTATTACTATCCAAATTATTTTTATCAGTTAGTTAATTTTAACTTTTAACACATCAGACTTGCTACGAACAAATTCATTACCTACGTCCTTTTATCTCTTTTGCGGGTGCTTTCAGATTCTCATTTACAATACCATTACTGTCCTTGCATTCATATAGAGTATTAGAGGCAGAAAAGCAGCATGGTTTCCATTATAACATATGGCTGAACATTACACTTACTCACGCCCGTCGGCCCAGTTCTGGCCCAAACTATGCATTTCGACCTCATTGAAGCGGATACAGAGCACGCCCACTGTTCCGACCTTGCAGCGGTGGTCCGATCACAAGATAAAAACAAATGCCGGATAGAAACATTCCTATGACTATTTGAATGAAAAAACACCCGGGTCTCAAACCGTTCACTCACTGTCTTTGCAATGGGTTTTCCTGTTTTGCGCCTAAATGCACATGTAATTATTAAAACACTACAGGAAATAATCAATATGAAATTGACTCTACATTGGTTGTTAATGAGGTTTTGATTACCAAAGATGAATGAATAATTATGCCAATACTTGAGAGGTTAGAAAAGGCCCTTAATTTCCATTGATCAAATATTTTATACTTTTATTTCTTTGTTTTCACTTTAATTTCATCATCATCATCAACTTAATGGATTAATCAGTCTAGAACAGAAATAAATGCAAAAATAATAACCTGTCTCCATGTCAATTGAACAGAAATCGCACTAAGGTATTTTATTATAAACCCTAATGTTATTAATTAAAAATACGTAGTATTTTTATCACTTTCCTGTATTGCTATATTTTATGAATTATTTTGAAATAAATTATGATTTTTCGAGGTAATACTACATCTTACTTATTGCATGTCTTGCCAAATTGCATGTAACCATTTATAAAATCTAAAATGGCGTCGTAACCACGGTTCCCTGAGAGAAAAAATTATCGTTCATTTAATAGGAGCTCAAACCAACTGTTTCAATATGCAGTATCATTCGCCCTGTAATACGAGACACACAACGGTTTTGTAACAGCACAGCCCACTTAATGTTTTAATCGACAAGGAATTGACCAGTTACTTCAACTAGATCTTATTTGAGTTTTAGTCGTAAACTGACCATAATGAATTACAAGAAAGCGGCGTAATCTAGTCTAACACAGCTTGCAAACGCAGTGGCGAAATATTAACTTTAGAGAATACAGAAGCTAAATTTGTAATTAAAAACAAATTCTGTATAATTATATATATAGGTCACTTTAACATGAAGATGAATAATCTATAAAATATATATAATATGCATATTAATCTATAAAATATTTAATTGAATTCATCTTCATGTTAAAGTGAGCTGCATTGTTAATGACAATCTGTTAACATAACCCAGACAGAACTTGATAGCTTGTTATTAACTCTCAAATTTAACTTTTTCAATTTCATGGGGATTATATCTAAATAGGAAAGCTTTCAGAGGAACTGTTCATGCCTAAGTAAGTCTAATTTTGTTTCGTAACACAAATTATTAGAAATATTATGACCCATATATAACATTGTAAGCTTCGAAAGACACTTAAATGTAAACAAATTAGATTACCTACAAAAAAGGCTTTTATAGTACCACAGAAATGATTTGGTACACTACATTCAATTATTTAGTATTCTAATACTTGAAATGACCATGTTTATGGTCAATTTTCCCACTACACCACCTTAGTCTAGTAGGTCTAGGTGTCTAGGCGCATTAAAGTAATGTCGTTCATAGACTGTATTAGAAAGTGCTTCGCCCGAAATAAATTGAAGGCCACGCGCATGGTCAAAACCACACGCAACGACAATATTCAAATGGAATTTCGCTGTTCAAGCAAAACTTGAATTACTTTGTGAATTAAATTAATGGCGAAATAGCATTTTAGCCTCTTATATCATTTTTATGCCTATTAGCGAAATGTTACATGTTTGTAACGGAATTAATTGCAATGGCTAAAGCTCGTACGTTTGGCAAAATGAAAAACTAATTTTAAAGTTTCAAAATATAAAGTGATTTCGAACAGATTTTATACGCAAAACATATTTTTTCAGAAATCACCATCTTCAATATCGAATAGATCCACAAAATCTCTCACACAAATTTAACATTTGAAGCAAAAGAAAATTAGCTTACTACACCCATTGAAGTCTCGAACCAGTTGGGATGAGTAACTTCGTTATATAATATGTTATTGTATAACATCAGTGCCGAGGGCTTCCATATACGAAGACGGGGCAGATAAAGCTTATCATTGCTTCTATTGTTTATTCACTTTCTATACCAAACATATGACCGCGAGTGATTAGACCAAGTTCAATTTGCAACCGTATTGCACAAAGTTTTCCCACAAGGCTTGTGAAATACAAGTCTTTATTTAGACATTAGGTCCAAGCACCTTGTATTGTGTGTTAATGGCGCCATGGGGCCTGGCTGGTGTTGATACCTTGTTGGACATGTAACTAATGATGTTTGGACGTTCCACTACGACACTACAGCCTGATAACAGCTCTTCGTGACAGAGACATTGTTGCAGCCGCGTTTGGAGAAATTCTATCGCTTTAAATTTGGTCAATAATATTATTAGTATATAGTTGAACGCTAGTTAGTGATGTGACCATAAAACCACGTACCCTTTTTCCTCTGCTTACCATATGATATGACTATTACTATAGTAACTTCTTACGATGAAGTTTTGAGTCGGGAACCTGCGGTTTCCAAATTTATTTCCGCTGACGCTCGTGAGAGGCAATCGTTTTCCAAAAAACTAAAACAATTAAAATGAAATAAAAGAAATGTCACAATTAAATAAAGCTACATTACAAACTTCCACCGGTAATAAATCTTAATTTATTAACTTTCTAACGGACTTCTAATTTAAGTGAGCAAAACACTCGCGGGCAGTGACGAGCGAGATAATAAATAAAACTTAAGATGTTACGCAACGTCACCTTTTCTCATCTCCTGACCGGTTCACAGATATTCAAATTGAAATATGCAGAACAGAACTGTAGCGGCACATACCTAAACAAACAAAAGTACTGATTCTCGTTATGGTACGTTTTCACCGTAATGTCGAGTGCTCTTTTTAGAGGCGTCTGCCACGCTTTCTATGCCCATATGACAGCTAAGAAAAATTAGGTGACTTAATATTACGCAATTGCGTTTTGAAAACATAAATCGGTGACTAGGCCGAATGTTTTTTTTATATTTAACTGAATATATTTCATGGACGAGACTAAGTTTTTCATTCACGTCTTTAAAGTCTTAAGAAGCATAAAATATCGGGACAAAGATCAGCAAATATACATATCTCTCTATGATTACTCCAACTCTATTAAGACTACTGCTGTCGGTCGGATAGTATCTAAATTAATCTGTGTAACGCGCTGGTAAACTATAACTTAACTTCTCAGTAACGTTCTTATGTAAAACAGGAAAAAACTAACCATTTATGGGATATAAAAAATATTTTATTTACCATAACTCTATTTGAATAGTAACTTATTATAATCTACTTCAGAATCATAAACTACACGTGCCATAAACTTCGCGTGTATTAACTACATGATTTATCTTCTTTTATTAATGTTTTTACAACGTGCTGTAATACAGTTGTAATTTTCTCTTTAAATTTTTATTCTTTATCATTTGTTTATGTATACGCTTTAAATTGCTTACAGACGTTGTTTTAGCATAAACAAACGGAAAAAATTACTCAGTTAACGATCAATAACTAGACTAGTTTTAATTAAGGAACCAAGGATATTGGCAACTAATCATACATTACGTTCAATACTTTATAATTCCTAGTAACATGAGCTAATTTAGATAGACAGCCTTAGGTGTTTTTTTATTGGATTAAACTACTGCACAGTACAGACACTGCAAAGTACAGTTTAATGTAACAAAAACATTACAATGTAAATGTTTCGAATAACCTTGCAACAATTATCTCCGGTCGTAAGATCTTTGTTTAAGTGTTTTTTAGGAAGTAGACATTCACCTGTCAAATATTAATGTAGGAAGTATTTAGAGCATGTATGGCTAAATAGAGATTTTAAAAATTTGGGTTTACTGTGACCCTAATTGAATATCAAAGTGTTGGTCTTGTTCCCTTGAAACTCAACGTTTCTTTAATGTAAAAATAATCAGATTAACTTGCCTTTTGTAGAATAACTCGACTATGATTAGACCTTTAAGTGTCATACAATTGTGTCAAATAAATTGAAATTAAAATAAAGATAAAGAACGATGAATAATTAATAAGCTAAAAGGCAATCCAGCACCTAACACGACTTATTATTTAAGAGCAATTATAAATAAAGAAAAAGAGTATTATAATATATATTAAAAACTTTTTCGAATAACGTGCATTATCAACAAATCAAAGTTACATAACACCTCAATGGCTGTTTACAACAAAAATAATGTATGAACCTAAAACACAATATATATGTAGGTATTTGCAATGATTCAAACCATTATTTTTTAATTATTCCAAATTCTATGTATAGTTTTCTTCGTTGCATCGTTAAGTGTATAGCATATCTATAAATCAATACATTTATCTTATGATGGAATCTCTAGAATATGCATAAAACTATTTCACCACAGCTTTCACACAAATTCTTGGATAAAAATTATATATCAACACCTAAATTCACGTGACATTATAGCATAAAATTTATGCATAAAATTGATGATTAATATTCAAATATGCTTCTGCATTAAACTTATTAGCCTATCTGCAGTATTTAGTCAACAAATATTTTGGAGATTTGGATGAGTAGAGTCAGCAATAAACCGTCTTAGATTATAATAATAGTACTGTTTTATTTGTATCAACGTATCATATCAAATATTTTAATGAGAGAATTAAAATAAGTAACTCAATGTTACAATTTTGTGGTTCAATTTTGTAAATGGTAACTTTATAAACGATCTCGGGGACATTACAATTATATAAGGTTAGTTACCGATCCTGGTTGAAATCTTGGTTTTACGAGCCTATGGACTCGAGCGCGTTTCATTGTTATTATTTAAATGCTCACTCACATACTACTCTTTGTAAAGATGCGGTGAAAAACGGTATCAATATATATTCATTACACATTTCGTGTTGTTATTAAAGTTAAAGATGAATACGTTCCCTTCTAATTATACCGTAAAGAATGACAGCCGTTTACATAAGTGTGTACATATTAATTTTAATGGTCACATTTAAAATAAATTCGATTAAACTGCGGATGTAATCTTACAAATACAGGGTGAACTTTCAACCGATTATATTGAGGTGAATGAAAATAAAATGGCTGCAATCTCGAGGCGAGTGACATTTATGGCAGTTGCCTCACACTTTGTTTAAGTCAAACTTTCTATGTTAAAATTCGGCAAAAGCAAATTATCAAGTAAACATCAAATTTCACTCGATCCTCACGTTTAAATGCCATGAATGGTAATTAGCATTTTCGATGTGGCCGCATGCAGAGTGCTCACGACCCGACATACGCATCGCGCATAAAAATCTCATTTACAGTTAATGAAAATATGTTTACATTCCTTTTCAATCTTCATGTTAGTTTATAACTGTTAAAATGTGATGAAAATGTGTGGAATAATGGTGATATATCAGCACGTGTATAGGTTTAGTGCAGAGGCGCTCTTGTGCGATCCAGGCTACTGAGTCAATGTTGTGCACGTGCCAGCCCGTCTGGTGGAGAGGCGAACGAGAGCAAAAGTGTCAGCGGCGACCCTGGCCCCCCCTCGGCGCCAGGAGGGGGGCGCTCCAGCTCCCTTCACCGCGCTGGCGGCGCCCGCGACCAATGACCGCTCTCTGCGAGCCGGCGAAAGGTTTTATATACAAGTGGATTTTGCAGTGCCAAATTGCTATAACTCAAAATATAGGGTAGTCGGGCGGTCCTGTCATCGGTGGTCCGCATGAGAACTGAGTGACGCGATCTCGGCCGTTGTGTTGTGCTCCGCAAATGATCCCGCCGCTGGCCCGCGCCTGATTCTGGACGTTGATTAGTGTTGCGAACGAGATGGGGTGTAGTGCCAAATACTGTTTACTGACACTGGCGCTGTGCCTGGTGCTGGAACACGCGAGTGCTGTGAGAGTGGTGCCCAAAAGGAAAAAAGGTAACTTATTCATTCAATAAATCATAACGTTACACTATCAAAAATTAAATTAAAAATATAAACTAATCTCGTTTGCATATGAATAGAAAATGAGTTAAAAAGTAAATAAAAAAAATATTTAACACCTTTTATTCCGTTATAAAATTAACCGCAATTGAAACTAAAACGAACTGTTTAATGTGATCTTCAACAGCTTTCTAGTCTTATCAAGTTGTCACTTATCATCACATTTTTTTTCTAAGCCTACTGTCACTCTCTATTCTGCGCAACTTGTTGCAGAAAATATAAACTGAATTAATAAGATAGAGAAAATATATTAGATAATAGGAAATCAGCAATTAAGTAAACTTACCAAAAATTGTGCATTCGCCGCCGGCGTAAAATCCGAAGAAAGAAATACTTTCGGTTGAAACAAAATTAGTTTCTCCGTATGACTAATGCCGTACGCATGCATCGCAAATAATTAATTGTTGCGTTTTACTTGGGCAAGCAACGATGATAATGATTGTGGAATTACACACTTTTACTTCTACATGTTTCACTCTATTGCACCATACTTTTATAACCTTTTTAGCCGGATGAAAGCTAAATGTGAAATAAAAATGTGAGATGAAATGTAAAAAATGTAAAGAAGAAAATGTACTAATAATGTAGAGATTCCTAAGCCTAACTTAAAGCTTACTTAAACCGTACTTAAAGCTAACGTGCATTAGGCAATATCGGACACTAAAATAATATATTTCGATTAGACAAATATTAGATCGTTAAAACGAAACAACTAATTTCTTACTTAGTTGCATCGAATAGAGCTAGATTCATATCTCGTAAAAGAATTTCATCGCAATGTTTCGACATTGTAATATTGCATTTACGTTTACAATGTAAGTGTTAGTATATTTATGCGATCTTAATATTTAATTTTCAGTTAACAAAACTTTATATCATATAAAAAAAAACTATGTTTAAAATTTTGCTACATCTTTTTATATAGCAACTATATAAATAGATTGTATAATTTCTATACGTACTTCTATGTCAATATATTAATTAAATTATGAATTATAATTCTTATATCAATAGAACAAATAAAGAGCACTATTAAGTTTTATAACAGTTTTCTTGGCTTTGTAAATCAGGTATCTTAAATCAATTTATCTAGTTTTTTACAATCCTAACTTCCTGCCATTCAATTCCTGATTACATTTTCTTAGGCAATGAACAAACAGCCTGTAACACGCACCAATCAATCACGCAATCACTAGAGGTTACTCTACAGATGTAATATCCTGTAATATCATCTCGATGTTATAACATTACTTAGAGACAATTTTAATTTTAAATTACAACCTATTATACTAAATGTGGACATTGATTCTGTATCGTATTTTAATTAATATTTCTTGGTCACCAGGCTTTTCACTTTTTATTGTTGTATGATTTAACAAATCGACTCTTGAAATATTAATTATTTATTTCACTAATGATTGTGTACTTACATTCAAATCATTTTACTTTAAAACTTTGTTTATTATAGGTAAAATTAAAATTGACAATATTATAAAGTAGTTTATGTACGTAATGTCTAGTAGGATTTTTTGACCCGAAATCAATTAATTTATTAAAAAAAGATCTAATTATTGCCCTAACCACATATATAGTTATATCATATAATCGGAATGTCACATTGACAGCTTCTGAGAAGTGCCACCAATCAACAGGGTCTAGCCAGCTATGCTGAGCATGAAAAGTAAGATCAAGTTAATCAGAGAGAGTACAACGTTTATCCGGTTTTCACTCAAGAGTTTCGCGTGACGTAAGGCATTTTTCCCGATGCCGCTTGGTTTCCAAGTAATTAGTCGGAATTAGCCCCATTTAACTATTTATATGGCGCCATAAAAAACTTTAAATGCCTATGGTTGATTATTGGCAAATACAAACTTTGTTAAAAAACATATAAACGAACGTTTATTTGAAGTTGTTAACGACAGACGGCATTTGGGTTACTTAGAAACATATTAAATAGATCGTATCATTAAATTTATTTTAGCAATAATTATACAGTTTCGAAAACTTAATATTATAATTAATTGCTGCAAAGTACTTAAACTTTTAGACCAACCTGAATAGTTTTACAAGCAAACTGGATTTTACACAAACAACTTTCAGTTAAATATATCAATAAAGACAATGCCCCATTTCAATAGGGATGCATAATGCTAAGCAGCTTACCCTCTGGCATATAATTCTAAGTAAGGGACTAGGGATTAATATAACCATTTGGAAGATGGTCTACTATATCCACATCAGCTGAACGCGTAGATATTATTTTATTGCCATCCTGTTCTGCTGCTTAATGTTTCAATCACATACAGCGAACAGTTTGCAATAAAACCTTAGGAATTTCAACAGCTATCTCGTGTAGTGAAAACAGGAAGGTGGTAAAGTAAAGCGTCCCATTATATTTACGACAGTTTCTCTTCTATATAAAGAGGCACTTAGCTCCGAGTTAGTATGTTAAATTCGTACCTATTTATGATGTGAGTGCAGTTCTAAGAAACTTGTTCGTTGTAGAATTCATTTTGCTAAAGAACTTTAAGGTTTCAGAAAGCTTATTTTAAATCAACTAATTTTTATAAGATAACTTTGGGCAACTAAACTAAAATTTTGTTTATATAAACGCTCTTGTAGTAACTTTGTTTTATAATTCGAAACATATACAATATAGGTTTTCAATCACGTAAGCACTACCCTATTTAAAACCCAAACTTTCAAATATATTTATTGTTCATTTACTGTATATTACTTCTGTGTTCTTCGTTTTAAAATTCATCACTCCTACCACTTTCAGCTAACCTTGTTTCTAACAAACGCTCAGAACTTAATCTAGCATAATTCTAGCCACTTACTTTGCCTAGTCTCAAATCACACTGGAATGTTTCTCATCTAATTTTGCACATATTGCGGCATTAGCGGTGTGAATGATCTATTACGTGTGCGTTGTTGTGTATAATCTCTACATTAATGAAGTGGCTGAAGAAAACAATTTGCTAGCATTCGGCATGCTTCACTTGCCAGATTATCTTGTAGTGTTATCTCCGAGGCGATTTGTTTCGTTTCAGCAGTTGGATCTTTTATGGGAGAAAGGAAGGAAATTGATTTAACTTACTAATTATTTCTTAAAGATTTTATTTGATTAGTGCTTTATTTTTCACTTATATATTGTTTGATGATAGTGAAAGTTAACAGTTTATATATGTGCTAAAAGTAATTTCAATGGATAATTAGTTTATCAACATTTCTAAAGCGCGGTAAAAACGCAGTAATTAACTAAAACTTTAATGTCCTATACAAAATAAACTTTAAAGGTCTTTTATACAACCAGTAAATGATTTCAGGTGTCACATAAGTTAATATTCAACACAATGCACTCGTAAAGTGTAATTTTCTGTATGTCATATGAATGACAATCATGTATAGGAGCACAGTTACAGCTTTTTAACCAAATGCGTAGCACAGAAGAAATGTTGCCAGGCACAACAGTGTTGTTACCCTTGAATAATTCATGGCAACACTCACTTGTCCTTGCACAGTGGTTCTAATGCAATTGTGATTCGGTACCACCTCCTTAATAGGCTTATTTTACTATTATGTGGTACGCTTTTGGAAAGCTAGGCGGTGTATTAAGAAACTTTATGTGCTCGTAGATTAAATTATATTCATAGAGGAATTGAAAGTAACTTGAAAATAATCTTAATACTGTAACTAAAAAAACTTTATAGAGATTAATATTAATCTATCTAAAACGTCACTAAAAATTCATTTTACTTGCCTATTATTATTAAACTATTTACATGAAGTAACTAAACACTAACAAATGTGATGTTGCAATATAAGACATCGCCGTACTTCAGAGATGAACTAGATATACTACTAACTTAATTAAAACAAGAAACTTCCCATGCCCCTATCTGATGCGTAATAAAGTTTCTCGTATCACCAACAATGATTAATGTCTCTTTAAGGTATACACCTACAAAAAGATCATTTGCAGAAACCTTGGAACTATGATTCTCTGAGCATTTGATTGTTTTCTAACAATCGCGGCGTATTATTTCTAATTCAGATGTTGCAAGGGTCATTCCGACTCGAAAACAAAGCATAATTTTGCCACTTGTTTTATTGCGTTCACATCACCGTGCATGCACCTGCCCTGGCCTCGACTCCGAGACTTATGATGTGGCCAGTGTAGAAAGGGTGCTGTGTTGCTTTATATGGCTTCACACAGTCACAACCCAATAACATATAAGTATTTCAAGAATTGAGTTATTTAATCCAAAAGCGCATAACTTGAACAATAATTTTTATTTCTATTTTAGTTTCAAAGAGCACAAAATTCGTACAAAATTTTGATTACACAACAGAATTAAAGGGACGATATCTCAGTTATTTTTATCACTCGAAAACGAATTAATTGAGTGATCAAATTCACAAACTCACATAGAGATTTCAAAATGCCATCAAAGCCGTAATTTAAATTGAAGCTAAACGGAAAATTACACATGTATGTTTTTTTCCTGTTTCTGTAATTTAATTTCACATAGAAACCGCTAAATGGTTATTTAGGTATGAAAGTCTTACATCATAATCAATGTTGTGGCTTAGTGTAATGAATTCAGTGGTTTTGGTACACATATAATTTCTGCTTCATTTATACAACGGACACATTATTCAGTAGCCTGGGCAATTATTCATTCCGATGACGAAACTTCTAGTATATTAGTGCAAGAACGTGTACAGACATTGAGTCTATCGAGCTGGCTGCTTATAAAATGAGCTTATACCTGAGAATACATAAATCTTTAAGTAAAGTTCCAAGAATACGTAAACAGTTTTAAATATGACCAAATATAGTCACTTAAATTATGAATTATTGTCTCACGGTTTCCTAGCATATGGTAGCTATTGGTGTTGTACCCTAAACGTAAATGAAATCATGAAACGCAAACGGTGAATTTGCGAGTAGATACAACGTTTTCGAACATCTAATATTACTACGACTTCAGGAATGCATTTAACTATACAGAAGTTTTATGATAATAAGCGATAATTAGCTGAAAGATTTCCTCTAGATATCCTACAGAGCACCCACTGATCAGATCTATAGACAATTTTAATTAAACTAATTCATTTTCCACGGCCAAGCAGGAACTTTCTTATTTCACGGTCGCTGCATCTATTGTAGAGTAAATTTTGCGTTCACACTATAAAATTAGTCTAAGTCTATTCAACAAATAACTGGTTCTGGAGCTGGGTGCGGTGAAAGTGTAGTATTTATTAAAAAAAGATTTTATTGTAAAGAGTCACGTCGCGAACAAGATCATGGGTCTCTATTGGCGCCCGCGGCGGCTGCAATTATGAGCGACGCCGCCGCCACCGCCGCCGCGGAGAAAATAATTATGAGAAAGAAACGGAAACACATGATGGAGACTTTTCGACTTTTTATTATCTCGATGACAAAGATAATGCAAAAAGTATGTGAAATATGCAGCGTTCCAACAAACATTGAATAACTTGTTAATTACAGATACCGCGCTATGTTACTATATGGTTTCTCTGGAGGTTGTTAATTTGTTCCCTCAGAAGAAAACAGTACCTTTCTAAAGCATTTCACCATATTTGTTTGTGCGTACTACTAGTTAGTATTGCACGATATTCATATTTTACTATTTGGGTACCGAATGTGAGATATTTACAAACCATGAACCTTTATGTCATGGTTTGCATAAATACTCTATACAGTCAGCAACCAAATCAACCATCTGTTTCCCCGGGTTAGTAGGCGATCGTTGCCACCCACAACTCTGGGTCATACAACAATTTAAACAACTCAACAATTGAAATCCGTAAAGCAATTTCAATGCAAATGTCATTATTAAAATTGCAATAAAAGCTGGGCCAAGATAATATGTATTGAGCCAAGATAATGGAAAGGAAATAATTTATGTAATTGTAACAAGACGGTGGTTAAAGGTGATAAAGGCCACCGTATCTGGTACGCACACTTGACCGATGCAAAGGCCTTATTTCACGGCAACTTTTTCTTCTACGATATCGAAGGTGACGCATTGGTCGGAATAATTACAAATCACGATTTGCTTAATAGTTGACTGAAACTAAAGTGATGTGAGTTTAAGATGCTTTTCATACGTATTAATTAAAATATTGGGACAAGAATGTAACGCCGTAAATTTTGTTCAGTAAATGATATTGTGATTAAGAATAAAAGTATGTAAATAAAAATATTGAATTATCAACTCATAGATTTATTACTAAAGCGAGTCGTGTTCAGCAATTAGCTTAACTTATTTAATATCGTTATTTATTACCAAATACACACCACCCTACCTTGACAGATTTCCTGAAAGCTGCTTTACTGCTTTTTAAGTTAATCGCCTTGATTTAATTGATTGCGTAAACGCTTGAATTCATTCAAAGTATTACAATTCATGGTAGACAATATATACATAGCTCAGCATCAGCAACATTTATTCATTATCTTAATACCACCCAACTACTACTACTTTAAATAAAAATCCTACTGAAGAATATGTAAAACGCGTTAATGATAAATTTTATTATTAAACTTTAATTGTAGCTTCTTTTCACCAACTGAAACTAAGAGAAACTTTCTTTGCTCTCGTTGTATAACCCATAGTATAAACACTGTCAAGGTAGAATATCTGAAACAACATCTGTTAGAGATGCATCCTATATATTCCACATTGGTAATGACTGTGTTATGCAGGTGTGGAGCCACTTAGTCTAGAGAAACCTTCCCACGATCGATCTACCTGATAGTGTATTCCATCTGTATGATTAACCATTCGCCAGAGATCTAATTAACTCTTACTCAACAAGTATCCAACAAATTTCCTTGATCGAAAGATAAAAGGTTTTTTGGTAGAGGAAATATTATATTACCATAATGTTATAATTACTGATACATGAGACATTTGAATGACAACTTTCCTGAATATGTGTCTGCTTAAACGACTCACAAATCCACTTTCTTTGTGACGTATGCATATATAAAATATGCATTTATTATACTGAATTTTCTCTCAATGTAACAATACGTCATGATTATATACGATTTATTGAAATGTCTAAGCCCGTTCCATTTACAAAGAATTAATACCAAATTTGCATTAAAACTTTGTAAAATTTATTTATTCATCAATTTTTTTTCCTAGATCCAGTTTACCTTGAAATAAAATTAAAAATAGTTTGTCGGTCATATATAACTTTTTAACTGTCATCAATCAAGCAAATCAATAACTGTGAATGATTCATATATTCGTTAGTATCAACAGCTAACCTAGATTCACTTGACATACCTAGGTTTTGATTCGACTTGAGATAATTGTGTAAATGTTATTAGTTCTAACCTTTACATACGTGCCGGTTACATACATACATATACATTCACGTCCTTCAATCCATTTTGGGGTGGACAGAACCCCGAAGATTAAGTATCTCCTAGATCACTTTTTAGGCATGCGCTGGTTTTTATAGTCAAAATTTAAATTTTACATTTATATGTACAGGCTATGTATACTTTCCCTTTACCAAAATAAGCACAGCTCAGTAATCCTATTTTTTACGACCCTGGCAAATTACATCCCTTCACTATCATTTTCAGAAAATAGTTCAATATAAAAGAAATATAAAACTCCATTAAAATATTTGCATGACTATTTCGATATCTGTTTTATAGAATTTGATGACGGTAATAAACCGATTGATTGTAGGAATTTAAAGTGTTTCTAACTAGATCGCTTCGGAATTGTTAATTATAGGATTTCGATACAATACTCCACCCACAGTCAGTAATTACAACCACCGCTTAAGGAAGGACTTGCATAACTTAACTTGCATTAAAATAATTATAATAGACAAGCTGATAACACTAAGGCCAATACGTACCTGCACCGGTCATAGCAACAGTCTGATTGTAAGAGATTGAGTGTTACAGTGAGTACTAAAAATATATAAAGTAGGATTGATAATATGGAATGGTGCTTTGATTAATTTATATGTAATAGCATCTTATTTCAAGTTTTATACCTTAGTTAGCCTCGTCCGATCGTTAGATACTACATTTTATATGTTTCGTGTGTTTCCAAAGCTTGTATCGGCTTGTACAGCGAATCTATGTCAAATATCACTAACTAATAAGATAGCTAATGAAACAAGTCATGCTAGCCAAATTTTTCCCATCAAGCTCTTCGATTGCTTCCGATGTAAATGCTAAAACTGTTGCGCAATAGACACGTGCTGTAATCTCAATAACACCTTAAGTAATAATCATAATATTCAATAACACTTTCCGCACTCAAACATGAATGACGGCTGAAGGTCTTTTTTTACAATTCGCTTCTTATTATTTTAACTGCGATTTGTGAGAGGCTCCGTTACACGTGGAGTACAGAGCTTACTACTTAAAAAATAAAAGTATATATAGCTTACAATTTGAGGAAAACTTGCCATGCGTCCAAAATATTTTGTTGCAAAAAAGTTTTTAATAATGTTGCTGCAACATTATTGGCTAATACGGAAAGTTATTCATAATATGTATTTTCACACTACACATTGAAACTTACACCTCAAACTCTCACCGCAACTAGCTTATAAGAGCCCGCAGTGACATAATATGCAAAAGTGGCACATTTATTGGTCAAAACATGTCGTGTTGGTATGTTAGTTGTCAATTCTAAATGCACAATTCAATTCACGCAACAAGATTTTTATGGCATGTTCATTATAAGAGAGATCATCTTAAAGCCATTTCCGAGTTTTTAAATCAAGAGTTGAGAAAACTCAGCTCCAATCGACATTTTATTCAAATTTGGTTCTTCTATTTTCTATCATGTTTCAAATTTATAGATATAAATATATCATTCAAATGATCTATTCAGGAGTCAAGTATTTCACGACTTTCAAATGTCATACGGACTAAAAATAGAATATAAATATTAATGAAATTATTTACTTGTATGTATAATTTTGTAAAATGAATAACTACGTTAATGACTAAATTTAATTGATTAAATACAGAACTATAAATAAAAAACATTGACATAATACACTAGCATTTATCTAAATTTACTCTACATATGAAATTATACCTCAGACATGCAGTTACGTTTATCTATAATTGATTATCAGTGTATATTATAGGAATATTAATGTTTAGGCATGAGGTCGATGAAACTTTGACATTTTGCGGATATGATTCGTCAATAATCTATCAAATTATAAAGGCTAATGTGTTCTAATTGATTCAAGTGGGTTCATTTTTAATAAAGATTCTTGTTTTCTTGTGATTCTTGTTAGTTTTGAAAGTTTTATTCTAAACAATTTATACAAAATTCATTAAGGAAAGTTTTTATTCTACATCGCATATTTTAACATATAAATAATAATTATGACAACAGAAGTGAAATTATGAGCCACAAGAGGAGACAGTTTTAATATACGAAACACTCGCATATATTCAATTTGACCGAAATAGCGTTAAACTCTGAAGCTGATAGTTAAACAATTTGTGAGTCTAATCTATGCCTTCACGCTACACAATAAAAGAACTTAGACGTATTTATGGTCACAACACAAATAAAACACATCGCGAACTAGTACCCCATAATCAAACAAGCATTTTACTATCGAGCAGTGACTCAGCACCCGAGGCGCTTGACGGTATCAATTCTTGAATAAATGGACCCGGAACTTAATTAAACAAATTAGAAATGCAATAAGTAGAGTAAAAACACCTTCTATTTATATCGCTGTCACTATCGTTCATTAATACCTATTGACAATAGATGCTTGATGTGCCTACTCGAGCGCCTAAAGATCCGCATCGTGTTCAGAGAACGAGAGTAAGATTGCACAATAGAGCAAAAAGATACATGTAAAAACAAAGAGTAAAACTTGAACTCGCAACTAGTTTGCATGGAGCTGTGAGGTGCTCCAGTATAATTTGAAACTTTCTCCGAGTGGCCGCGTGATTGGCCGATGAACAGCGTTCATTTGTCTAGTTTTCCTTTTAATAGTACGTCGTTTGCGTTAACTCTACCACGTATCTAGAGAATTCATCATTAATTATTCTGTAGCAGCTCTAAGATACGAGTATGTCCATTCATATAAAATGTTATCGGTTTTTCTCTACATATTTATGGTTATTACGGAATTCAATGTATCCAATATACAGTACGAGTAAAAATCTTATGAATTTCTCATCTATGGGACATGCAATAATATTTGAACATGTTATGTAGTGTAATAAAAGTAAACATGCATTGTAAGGGTAAACTGAATGAACAATGACAAATAAAGGCATGATCATGTATGTGGTTTTGCACAGGCGGATGTTTTATCAAAACAAAACCTTATTTACATTTAAAGAGTCTTTAACGCATCCTCGCTATAAAAATCTCTCCACAGTTTCGGTTACTGAACTTTTAAAATACGTAAACAGGGAAATGTTAAATTTCTTCGCTTTTTAGGAGCATAATGCACAAGTTGAACAAATAAAATTTTATGTAATCTACAATTTGCATTTATTGTTGTCGTAATGTTATTCTGAATACTTTTATTGGGACTTTGCGTACTTCCAAATAACAATAAAAATAAAAAATCTCATTTCCAATTACTTTTATGTTTTTTAAATAAGAATGTGTAAAACTCGTAATGATCATCAATAAAATGGTTACACTACTTTCGTACAAACAAGAAACAGCTGTATATGATAATGATATGACTTTCATCTATCATTCTTTATTGTAACAATAAATTGTTTCCTATCATACATACGATAATCAGGCGACCCGAAAATTTGGACATCAAAGGTAGCAGATCCGGTTCCGGGCACAGAAAAAAAAATTTACTTAATATTAGTACACCTAATCGAACCTATAACTACTGTATAGTATTATATTATCTGTGCTATAACTATGTACACTTTATTCATTACTGAAATTCGAGCCTCGCTTTGATCGTTGAACAAGGCAATTCAAATTCAAGTTTCCTTGCTGGGCTGAAGTTTCACTTTTCAAGAGTGTGGCTAATGGTCTCGGTTTTATGAGTCTTGGTCATTTTGAGAATCTTTTCACCTACTTGTGGTCCGAGGTCAAGATCACAATTCGGACTTTTTACTTCTTTAACGAACGTGTTAATGACTGAGTTATGTATTATATTATACAACAAAATTACTGTTACAAAGTGTACATTACTTATCTTGCAGGTTGTCGACAGTTTATGACTTTTGTAGACAGCCATAATAATTTTAATATCTTTTTATAGAGATATTACAACATATACTGTAATTTTATGTATGTACTTTTTTCATAAAAAATATCATAACTTACAAGGGATGATATACTACAAAGACTACAATTTAATGATGTAATTTTTATATTATTCATTTTGTAATTGTTTTGTTTCAGGTAATGGTTTCACCACTTTCAATCAAATGAAATAAATCTTATACTTAAAAACATTCACGACCTAGGAGGCTACACAGAGGTTTGTTCTTTCTTGAACCGTAACTACAGTAAAAGGTAGGTATTATTAAGAATACTCAACACCAAACCAGCATTATCATAAGAGATGCCTTTATTATATTTTAAAGATAATACGCAATGCTATAAGCGTTTTTAAGTTTTTATAACATAAACGCATCTTTCATCTACTTTATATTCACTTTAAAAGACTGTCTTACGATTATGTTAGGTAACGTATTGCCAACCTATTACGGAAAACAGTGATGGGGTAAATGTTACGTCTAGATCCCATTACTTCTAAATGCATCAATCTATTTCAATCATTTGAATTCCTAACGCAGCCTTTAATGTATTGGCTACATTTTATTCTACACTTAAATGTGTACTAGAATTCGAAGCTTGATTTAATCTGTGCGTTCCTGATTTAAATTTCAAAGTAAAACATTTATAGCATTTGCCTCCAGGTAGTAAATACCACTTTTACCTTGCTGACACTTAACCAAGCTGATGACTAACTTATATGACTTTTTTGTACATGTATTAAATAACTATATGGGTGTTTGTCGTCTCAATTAGTTTGAAAATATCAAATAAATCATTAACAAGGTTTCAATTACTACTTATAAGAATCGATCTTACTCAGTATTTATACAATACAGAATTAAGAATACAGAACAAACTTTCTTAGTGCCCAATAAGAACACATTGGACGATATAATTTGTGCTCTCAATAAACGGGTATATGAAAGGATATTCTTGTCAATTACCGGTTTTTATGCGGAGAACTTTCTCCATCACTCGCAGCAAAAATAAACAAATCTGATCATCAGTTTCACTGCTTCCTTTTTATACATTCAAATTCCGCTGCAGAAAGCCGTAGGTGCTTGTTAATTCATTCACGCAGTATTCTAAAGATCATAAATAATCCTCGATTGTTGAATATCACTCAATATTTATAGTATGAGAGCAGTCTTAAATAAACTGACACATCATAAAATATTATTTAAAACCAATAGGTATCGCTATTATATGTATAGTAGGCTTTATTACCCGTCTAAGTTTTTTCTGCTCATTTACATAAAGCGTAACGTTAACGTTTTTATACTTTTAAAACTAATTCGTGGTAACACTTAGAAAAAGACAATATTAAGTCCTAGTTATAATATACGGCCTAGTGGATACCTTGTGATAAGTTATATTACTTGCGTACTTTATATGAATGTCACCACATTCACCGTTCACACCGTTTCATGTCACAAAATACGACAGAAATAGAGTAGACAAAAAAGGCGTTGGGTAGTTAATAAAAACACTTAAGAGTGGATTCGAGTGGCAAATTATTACAAGAAACTTGAAATAGTACCTAATACAAATCACTTTATTTGCTGCAACATGTTAGGCGCTGCAAGGTTGGGAAATTTATAAACTGGAGCATTCCCCCTTATGTAGGAGTTGAAGCCAATTCATACGGGCCTATTTTAGCAAGGAATGCATTTCAACATGATACCTGTACAGATCATTCGTTGCTTGACATTAATTGTTTTGAATGAATTAGTGGAGAAAAAACATGGAACGTTTACTCGTGTAAACTCCCGCTGTGCGATATAACATTAATAACCATGAGATGTAATGAATTCGATTGAACGAAATTAATTTTTGTATTTTGCTTTAATAAATTATATTTTGCGATATTATTGTAGATAACATCACTTTATTGAACGCAGGTGTACATATCATACAAAAAAGGTTTAATAATCGTGCAATGCACTTACTGTTTATAAAAATGAAAACTCCCTAGAACTATGGATACTGATAAAACTATAATAATAATAATAAAATTCATTTATTGGGCATCTAGGGCCTATGTTGTTAGTAACAAGAACAAAAACAAAACAAAAAATGTGATAGATGACGATGACTCTAGTTCATTCATATATCATACCCGTTCATGTATTCACTAAAACCTTTTTCTGCGGTACTCATTTATTAAATAATTATCGTTTAAAACATTATTATACAACTAAATAGTATTGGCTCGCTTCCCACGAACAAAAATAAAATTAATCAATCTTGTACTAAGAATATCACGCTGCAGGAGCATGATAATCTTCCTAATCATAGAAACGTAACAATTAAATACAACCAAGGAAAGGTTACGGCATTGCGTATAATGGTATTTGATTGAATCGAGTACGCACAATACTGAGTCATACTAATTCCTAAAGTTCAACCTGTACTTGTAACAATGAGCCATTATTATTTCCTTGTATTTTTATATGCCATAATCTCAAAATTAAGAAACGTAAATAAATTTAAAACTAAAGGAGGAATCACAAGTTTTACTTTTCACTTCACAAGCATAGAACGCAGTGTCAATCCAGAATTTCAGAACATACAATTGTACTGTAATATTGGAAAAACTTACTCGTATCTAGTGGCATGAGTGTACTTTCAACTATTTCGTAATCCATTGATCTCATTACTTCTCCTGTCATTTGTCCAGTTATTAACTCCAAAATGAGTTTAAGTAGAAGTCAAGAATGCGTTGCACTTGAACGAATTTCTTAGATCTAATACGAGTAGCCCATAGTATGGTCATGATAATTTCCGGCCCATTAGGCGCCTATCTCGGCGTGATCAAGGCCACAAGCCGTGAATGCATAGGATCACGACAATTGCATTCCTTAATGACCTTCTGGCCTTAATTTATTTATCATTAGAACACGACCGCAGAAACAAAATGCTGTATACTCAATTACCTTTATAGAGTCTACATTAAAAATCCTTTTTATGTATAGTAAACAACATTGCGTTAATTTTCAGCTTTGGAGACAGCAACGGTACGTTATAAATTGTAGTATGTGTATATATATATGCATATGCAATACTACTTAATAAGTTATGAATCTCGAATTTTCATTTTACAATTATAGAAAACATTAAGGAACCTTAATACCAATGAAAAGTATTCGTAATCCTGTATTGTTTATCTATTGATTGTTTCGCCGTACAATCACTTTGGTTAACTTAATCCAAGTATTTCTTTGTTTCCATTGCAAAACTCGCCATTTAAATTTGCCATTGACAAAACAAATCTAAAAGCAAATCTAATCGATTCATTGTTAATATACAAAGCAAACGGATATTGTCAATGTCCTTGTCACTAAATATACAATTTGCTTATACATTTCAAAAGGCGACGGCGTTTGTTACTTTGTTGCAATGGTTTCCCACGACCACGTTGCTTTTCAACACAATGAGAATTTCTGTTTTCTGCTATTGGAGCGATATTTCACCTGCGTTTCGAGAAAATCATAAATTTTCGACTTACAACTCATAATTAGCACATGTAAGGGCATATGATTGTAGGCAGTCTTTGTTTAACTTAGTTACCAACGTTTAGAAGGTTCTTACATAACCATTCTGTTCAACAAATATTGTATAGTCAATCATGGAAACATGGTTAACTAATATCTATTTAAAACATGAGTTTAACTTATTACATTGATATATGTTTGTTTAATGATGTATCTAATTTATTAACTATTTATTCGATGTGATGTGTTAACTATACTTTATCTATGTAATAAAAAATCACATGTTAACGATTAGTTAGATGTCGTATAAATACTCCTTGGAGTGCGTAACATAAGTAAATCATATCACTTTTAACCTAGATTGCCGAGACAAATGTCTGCGCGATCGCATTTTGTGCAAAAACGTGTGAGTTAGTTCGCTAACCGGATACAATAATCAATGCACTGTCGAATATGCTAATTCCGAATTATTAATTATGTAAACGGAACATTGATAAAGTAATTTCAATAAATCGTGACGCGTCCATTCCTCGGCCCACTGTCAATGGTCGGCCGCCATTTATTCATTAATCAATCGGCATTATGTGCCCCCAGGAACATCTTAAAAACTAAGATTATGAAACGTCATAATGCATGTTTGACTGACCATTATTTGGAAAGATGTAATACCCACCTACTTTCGAATATTTTCGCTTTCATAGACTATATAAAAACCGTACAGAGTTTTTGAAGAAACACAGTGACTTGTCTTCATGTATATATTGCTTTTAAATATTGTGTAATTGCAAGATTATATAATACAATTTTATAAAAGCCGTAGTAAACACAAATTTATTCTGCTTAAAAGTGTTATCAATAACCCTATTATTAGACTATTTGCCAAAATTACCACGCGTAATACCGTATAACGTCTTTATTTCACGCCAGATTTGCAAATAGATGTTGATTTAAATGCCATAATGCTTTCCCATGAAAAGATCCAATTTTCACCGTGAAGTTGATGAAATACAGTTTCATATTATGCAATTTTTTAATCAGCCGTAAAAATTGTACTATGTCACACTTTCGTTTTTAAACAGTGGTATTTATACCACAGGCATAATTGCCTTATACTGCCGTCGCGTAGTAAATTTTTTTCTAAGATATGTTTTAAATAAATTGAAACACTTAAAAATAAAACATTTTAGTGACATACACTATAAACGTTACAACTAGGATACATTGCTAATTAGACTACATTGCTAACCTGAAAGAGAAACCTTTGAAGGTTATAACTAAGACAATCGGGTATATTGTTCATAGTTTAAATCTGAAATCAAATAACTAAGTTACATTGTTAAATACGGAAACATTTCCTTATTCAGCAATTGTCTTAATTCCGAGATTTCACCTCAAAATTGGATTCAGTTTGAAAGCGTGTCACATAAACAATATGACAGGTAAAACCATGAGCGCTTTCTTCTGAGAGTGGTCATGTTTTATAACAACGTGACGCTCGCACTCAGATCCGTCACCCGAAAATCTCACCCGCGTCTCTTATCATGACTATTGTTTATTTTTTGATTTGCACCGCTTTCTTTCGTTTCCATCCAAAGTTTAGATTCTAGAGCACTCATTGTTGTTTGTGTGAAACTTAATTAAAGAAAGTTTTCCTCATAATTAGCAACAGACTATCTTCAACGATGTATAGAAACATCGGTTGTTGCATTACGTGAATTGCCTCACAGATTAAGCGCTCGGCCCCCGCGTTCTCACTTACACCGTTCCAGGCTTTGTCTCAAAGGAAATGTTTCTCAAATTTAATGTCACCTCTACCGGCTATTACTGTTTTAAAGTTTCTACACTTAACACCCACCTCTTAATGAGCACATTAAAATAAATTGAAACAAATTAACTCTTACGGAATTGTCTCTAGCATGCATTGTCTTCACTTTATTCATTCAGAAACAATTCGTTAAGTTAATTATCTGTGTTGCTAACATTTTTGTCATCTTTATCTGACATGGTTGTGACAATATTATAACTTAATTTGTTCTTGAATTGAATATATCGTATACAATATTATTCCTAAAAGAGATAAAAATGTTTAGTAGGATAGATCGATTGGTATTAGCTTATTAAAAAGTATAAATGTATCTGAAACAGACTTGTGTCGAAAGTTATTAACATAAATCAGGTTAAGGTCTCTTTGTCATAAAGACATTTAAAATTATGACACAATATACCTTAAACAGTTTGGTAACATGTATTGTGTCCTATACAATTATGTGTTCATGTTTAAACTGGGCAATTTTTAAATAGCGTGACGTAGAAAAACGCATTGTGATATTATTTATAATTACTATTTTATACAATAAAAGTTAACAAAAAATTCGGAGTCGCGAATAAAATTAATTTACTTAAAGCATTATAGTGATACTGAGTGTTGATTTAATTGTATGTATAGTATGCACGTACGTGTGTATATATATATATATATACAAATTATGCAACGACGACATATGTAACTCAGCCAGGAACCGAGCAATCGCAAATTGACAACCGCAGTAACTTGGAAACATTCTCAGGTTATTTTAATATAATTGTGTGAGAATCTGCTAAGCATATGAATGGGGCAACCACAACTCACTTTCTTGTAACGTCATAATTAACAGAAAGATGAAACTCCTGAATTCACTTTTGCCTTTTCTTACATATTCATCGGCTTCGTAAACAACATTCCGGCCATAGATGTGAAACGTACTCGAATTCCAAAGCAACTAGATCATGACTAACAATTCGTATAAATAATGCGAAAACTGGGAAACATTCTGCCTTATCAAATTAACATTCTTAAGCAAATTTTAATTGGTAATCTGGTAACTTCATATTCTAACGCCAATAATGTTTTATAGCCTACCACTTCAAGCACTTTTTATCATACTGCTATTAAAGCTAAGGCTTTATGCACTAACTGCTGTTTAATAGTCTGAGCAATTTCAGCGTTATATATTTATTGGTTTAAGTAATAAATGTGTACAATATTTAAAAAGCACGACTTAAAAAGCTTGAACATTATTTAAAACACAGGTACCAATATGTTTTTTATAAATGAAACAGTAAATAAGCAAAGCATTATATCTTTAAAATTGTAAAGCTAATACTACAAACTAAATATTCGGTATGCACTCGTACTTAATATTGTGATGCACATTTCATCTATGCGATCCATAATTAGTTGTATTAGTAACGTTCGAAATGTCATCACTTTCATTCTTTACCAACTAATTCATAAGTTTGCGCTAAAACACTAAGATCGGATGTGGTGGCCGTAAACCAGTAAATTATAACTTTCATCGAGCTCCCGCTACGTTGGTTGTTTTGCGAAAATGATTCTGCAAATTACTACCGGCTATGCAAATTGGGTGTGAGAAAAAGTTCACCATGAGCACATGTAAGCCTAGGGGTGATTAGTAGAAAAGAGGAAGGAAACTCTCTACTCCGACCAATGATATCAGCAAATTGCCCCAGCATATGTTGCCACCGCATTAACATGTATACGAACAGGAAAATGAGTATGTTGATTTTGCTGCGTCTATTAAAACCGCCTACTATTATCGCGTTACTAATTGGTACGAAAGTTCTCACACTGAAGATGCGTGATAGGCAAATGTGAAGTTTTCTCTGTTTTGTAATAAGTGACACTATATTTCTAAATTACGTGTTTGGGTTTAAATTATCACTGTTACGTGTTTCCGGGATAAGACGGTGTTGCACAATGATTTCTATTGATGTTTGATGCAATCGTAACAATAAGTTTCCAGGCTCTTATATTTTATACATTACATACATACTTTTATTTGTTTGACTTTATTTATTCCGTTAAATTTAGAGATACTCACTGACAGCTTATATTCTAATATTCATCAACACAACTAAGGCTAGGCCTAACATTTAAGTAAAAATACGAGTACTACAAAATGTATGTATAATTTATAAAGATAACAACTATACTATTCTCCATGGTAAAAAAAATAATTGCTACATCTCATTTATTTTAAATCATAACAACACGAGTCATCATTTACACTGCATAAGTATTAATCATCATAATAATGACTTAGTAACTTAAACTATAATAAAGTACGTTTCTATTATCTTTTTGATTACAAAATTATAGTTTAGGATAATTGATGTTATATTTGAATCTATGATTACTGTACTCACAAAACTATTTAGTTAATTATAACTTTAGGGATCTTGAAAGTGAGAAATCAAGGTAGAAATGAGCAAGAGCTTTGTCCTTAGCGTGTTCAGCTTCAAGAAACAATCACATCTCTAGGTTACGATTGAGAACAATGAGGTAGTGACAAAGAGAAAAAAACGCCAGATAGCTACCTAAACACTGTGTCGCAAGGCATAATGTTCCGACAACTAAACAAGATGCCTATTCAGAGATTTTCACACGATCTTACGTCTGTGTACATGCAGCCTCCGCTTTTTACTCTCAGGCAGGTACACTAAACAAAGTAATGTCACACGTGCTGTAGAAGAAACCACGACCCGGTTGCACATATTCTCTACTGACCCCTAACTACCTTACAAGTCATGCAGGGCAGTAAGGTAGGTCGTAGTTAACTCAAGGCCTAGATCAGCACTTCTAGATGCAAACAAATTCTATCACAGTTCTATTATAATTGTATCACAGTATCAACAAGGATAAAATATAAACATTTTTAAATCTTAGTTAGAAGATTGAGTACAATAACGTCACGGTGCTCACTTTTTGGTGACGAATTTGTTTTGGAAAGCAAAACACTAGATCAAATAAAACATATACAAAAGTCTTCAATTGTTTTTTTCTGTATTAAAAAGGACTTAGTAACAGTTACTTGTAAAAACAGAACCCCTCGTTTCCGCGCGAAGCACACTTAAATAAAAATAAACTAATACTTACACAATGTGAAACTCTCGTATCAAAAGGAGTTGTTTTCATGCACTTGTCAAATAATTTTTTTATCGCTGCTAAGTCATCATATCTGTGTCAGTCAAAATAACATCTTCATTTCTTTCACCATTATCTCGAACTTTAACGAAACTAATTATGTTTTTCTGTTTGGCCGTGCTGATTCACGTAGGTTAGTGCGATAATAATCACCGTTCGATATGGTCTGCTACACTGTTTTGTGCTTTCCAAATTATGATTTAATACAACAGCAACATTTCTACTGTAATGTTATACATACATACATGTTGACGTCCTTTAATCACTTTTATTAATAATGAACATTGGTGAACAGTGGTAAATTCTAGTTACCCGAATATTGGTACGTAGACAACATACGTAAGTTTTTTTGTAATTAAATAAATTCACTTATCATATTGATGTGATATATTAAATATTAATTATTTTATGATGTGTTTTTTATTATACAATAAATTTTTCTATTCAAATAATCTAAGGTTATGTCTACAATACCTTTAAAAGGGATTCGATCACCTCCCAGCAATCTATTAGAACAATTATCGGTATCTTTTTATGTAGAATTAAAAACAGGCACTCATCGATTCATTATTTAAAAGCTTAGAAACATCTCGGTAATGCAATCCCTGGTAATTAGTTACATAAGCAAGAAAGATGGCTTAAGGTTTTAATGGTCTGTACCTCAGCGTTTACAATGTCGATACAAAAGAACCGAAGTGTTTCAATTGAGGCGTGAAAGAGTTAATTATAGGGTTAAGTAATTGTAATTGCCACCCGACGATTCCAAAGGCTGATTGTAAAAACGCAACACAACCGAAATTTCAAAGTTACAAAAACCTTCATTGAGACTTATTAGCGTTGCAAGTGTTCAAGCAGAAATGTTTCTTACTAATCGGATTAATTAGACAATCAATTGATACCGGACAAGACAAGAGGTTTTCGTAGGTATAAATTTCAATTGCCTTTTACCGACAAGAAAACCAATTCACTGTAATTGATTTAAGTGTGAAACTGCCTTTAAAAGTACATACTAATTTAATCAACGTATCGTTCGACAGCTTACGAGTAACATTCACTTTATCATAGTCTGTAGATTAGTATTTGGGCTTATAGAGAATTATTATTGGTTCAATTCTGACTGACTGCATGTAGAAAATAAAAGCATATCTCTTTGCTTACGTACATTTATAACACAGTGACGTTGGAAGATATAATTGTAAATAATGTAACATATAGTCGTATGTTGCATATAAAGTAAGAATAAGGTTCACAATCTTAAATAGGTTTGTTACTTTTTCTGCGTATAATGCAATTTACAAATAAGCAAATAATTTCCCTGTTGGTACTCCTGTATTGAAACATACTATTCACAATCTTTTTGTTCGTTCAATTAATTCGTCTCAGCTCTATTAGTCTTTACAATGAAATACTTCAATCCATTGTGTTCCTAGACTAAAGCTCTTTAGTGTTTTATGAAAGGTAACCTTGAAACCAGACGGATTTCTTCTCAAAGTCATTGAAGTTTAGTAACACTTTTATTGAATTTTATAGGAGGGAAAAGCCGAGAAACGTTTAAATGAAATCATGTTACGTTATTATTAAAGGATATTAAATTTTATTACTCGTAATAGCTCATTTCATATTTACGATTGTAATGCTTACAACCAAAGGTAAGAAAGAGTAGCCTTTTACTTCAAACCTAAATAAAGTCAACTAAGTGGTAATAAATAGATTAACGTATGTTTGAGTAAGTAGTTCAGCGTGACAATTACGTAAACCAGGGGTTCAGGGTCACTTCATGCTCTGAAGAACAGGAGTCGACGTCAACATGTCGTCAGCCGACTTCCTGCTCTTGTATAACCTCTTTTTACAACATAACTCTGCTTGAGTATGAGTACAAACAATATTACTTGTGTAATATACGTGCATGTGTATTTTCATCAATTGCTGTTTAAAATGAATGATGCAAACAGCTGCATATGTAAAGTCTAGCATTTATTTTTTAATGTATATACCATATGTAGAGGCTATATTATATGTTCGTATTGACACCTAAAACGTCTTAATTAAGGCTTAAAAGTGGTTTCCTGAATTCTAGAAGCTAGGCCCTGTCAACAACGCCATTTATCACTTATTTGCTTGCGTTCATAATTGGTGTCAAGTTTTTCTTCGAGTTCTTGTTTCAGGCGATTAAATCTAATCGAATTCAATCGTTGCACGTGCTTCGACTACTATAATTTTGTGTAATAATATACCGAATGTTTCTCGTAGGATATGAATATTTGCTATTGCTTCAAGCACTTATTTGTGGTGACCGTACATTTAGAGTATGTCACCAACTATTACCAAGAACCTGGTGTTATTTACAAACCAGCCGTCATTTTGAAATAGATCAATCAGCCTGTACGAGTAGCGACGATTAGAGTCAAGAACGCGGTTTCGTCACTATCATTAGGTTAATCAAAATCAAACATATTAGTGTATTATAGGCAGCAAGTGGTTTAATAATGATTTAAAAGGAGTTCGTATTTACTCCAACTAGGTATTTAGAGACTATTAACGTTGCGTTAGATTATTAAGTGATACTTAAAATCTGTAAAGGATAATTATTCAAAATGACTTAACAATTTTAATAATTCATTTTAAACGAAATGGATTTCCAAAAACTATCAGTTCTAGTTTGTTTATCCTTTATGTCTATAGTATGGTGAATAAATCGTCATAAAAAACTTAAATCCTTTTCAATCACGTAATTCATAACAATTCTCTTCTAATTGTATTCTTGTATATTCACTACTGTTACAAAGTGAATTCCAAACAAATGAGCCTACAGACACTTCCGAGTCACCCAATCAACTCGTCAGTAGTCAGTCACATTATTCCAGGCATTCAAGCGCAAATGTTAGTCTGTTGACTGACACCGTAACTAGCTAAAGGTATTGTATAATAGTACTGACACCTGCTACTGTTAGAGCTGGGAATTTCACAAAGGGTTCAAATTGATACTCATATTCATACTCATACTCGTATAGGATAAAAGAATTTTCTCAGAAATATAATAATCTTTACATGTAGTGTATTTCATGATAATAAAACGTGACATCTCTTTGTATTTGGGAAAAATATGCTCCGTAACATGTAATTTTCTCACTAAAATTAACTGATACGAAGTCAATATTTCTACAATTTTTGGACATTACAAGTAGACAACAGAACCTATACATTTTAATGCGAATTACAATGAGTGTTTAATATCGATTAAAATTGATATAAAAGGAACATATTCAGCTGGATTTTTCATAAGAAAAAAACACACATTACTCACTATTACTCAGTACATACCGAGCGTAACCTATGTATGTTAAACGGTACTAAAATTGTTGTGATTGTGTGAATTACAATGAGTGTTTAATATCGATTAAAATTGATATAAAAGGAACATATTCAGCTGGATTTTTCATAAGAAAAAAACAGAAATTACTCACTATTACTCAGTATATACCGAGCGTAACTTTTATATAAGTTAAACGCTACTAAAATTGCTGTTCTCGTGTTAAACTGATCACGCCTTCGACATTCATGCGTACAATAAAGTGCAAACAAGGCAATATGGTGGTATTTACTTCATTATCTCAGCAGGGTATAATTTGATGCTGTGCCACTCGAAGGCCCATAACTCTTAAAGATCAATGAGTACTCAATGTACTCAAACATACCAGTTAATACGTACTTGATCATTATGGTATATTAATATCCAATCATACTTACTTATAAGTGCTGGTTATTGGAACGAAAGTGGTATAGATAAAAAAATGTACTTATATTTCCATAAAATCCTTAACTACAAGCATCATAGTCGTAGGTGTGGTGGTTTTTATATTATGTTTCTTGTTTATTGTGCTTTTATCTTGTGTATGAGCGTTTCCTCTAATTACAATAAAGAATTAATATGTATCTATAGGTGCATTTGTTCCCAACGAGTCACACCCTCAACTGTCACACTGTGACTGTGAAGGATATCGAAGTAATTATAGATCGAACATTCTTTAATCACTCTTTTTATATTTTCTGTAGATAGTCGATAATCAAAATCATATAGTTAGAAACAACCAACGTACCGTAACTAACTATGATTTTCTTAGACAGCACACTTAACCATAATGACAACCAGTTCAATAAAGACTAGAAAAACCTTTTTAAACTCCACAGCAATAACATAACTCAGTCAAAGTCCAGACACTGTGTCCAATGATTTCTCGTATTTATTTTATTTTAATGGTCGCAAGCACTATATGGATGCTTATTATAAGAAACTTTGCGTGTGTACCACTTAGCCGATACCTTGACAGGGGTACCAATTAAAATTATTTCTTTTGGTATAATGTGGCCACATCTGTCATGTTCAAGCTGTCACAATTCGTCGTGTAGAACGGCTCACGTGTGAAGGAATAATAACACTTTCATGAGATTAGAGGAGCCTAGCACGAAACTCAGAGCTAGATTGATAATCTGGTATTGCGCAATATAGGTGTGTATGTTGTTGTAATGAATTTACTAGGACATGCCCTCTTTTTATGTCCTATCTTGACGATCTTATTTCCTTTATAAGTTACAAAACAAAATCCACAAAACTATAGAAAGTTGAAATCTTGGATTGAATTGGAAGGATTGGTTAGGTATCGATCATTTTAAGTCCGTTCTTTCTTGACTGTAAAAATCTGCGCATTTATTCGTGATTTTGTTAATAAAAGAGTATTTACTATATAATTAGTTTAAACAGAAAGATTTCCCAACAGCACAGCCGTTGCAATGAGATTGTTTGAAATATAACTCTTTACTTCGTTTTAATCCTTAAAATGTATGTTGTAATCACATATATGAATGACACCAAACTATTAAAAAATCGGAAAGTAAGCAGGTGTTTCATTAAAAAGTAATAAATCAGGTCATGTCAAGGTCAACAATAAATACAGATGCATATCGAGCCCTAAAATCAGGGCGTTAAACACTAAATTCCCACATACTTGGAAACTGTATCATGGACACATTACGCAATCTCAAGTGAGAAACAGAACAGGTTCGCCAGAGCGTACTGTCAATGGAATTCGCGAGACTTTTCCCACCAATATATTGACCACGTCTACCTCTGCGAAGCGATTCCATTCTAAGGTACTCGATTAGGTGTTTACGTCCGAGCAGATTACCGTAATCGACGACGCTCAGGAGTTAAGAGATTGTTAACAAACCTATTACGAAACGTAATCATTTTCCGCTGATATTAAATTAAAGAGAAATGTACGGAGTGTGCGGGCGTGAATAAAAGTTGGCATAAAAGCCTGTATTACTTTTACGTACTTACTTGTTAAGTTACATACAAAAGTTAATATACAAGCATGTTCAACATTTAGATGTTTGAAGTGAGTAACGGAATAGGAATCCTACTATTCATTTGTATAATAAGACTATGTCTACAAGAGATGATAGGTGCACCATATGTTACGATGTAAATAACTCTCTGGTGTGGCATTGACAATGTGACCGACAAAACTTAGGATACGATGGTTATTTGAATATCTGGAAAACCTAAAATACATTGCAGTCATGATTATGATGCTTATGACTTAGTCATAAGCGAAAACGTATTAATTCAATGATGCTTTTAACCATCACACACTAGGAATAAGGGCATAAGGTTACATTTTAGTTTAGTTTCCAAATCTTGTAAAGTAATAAACAACCCCCCCGACTCTAGTGAGTTAACAGACTTGCAGCTTTTCTTGCTCATACACTGAGTAATCATATTTCGCTACTTATAAACTAGTGTTCAAGTCAAGAATGTATGTGCACACTTGAACCAGATACGGGCCAGTGTGTGAGCATTAACTCTTTCAACAGAGCACCCCTTTTATGAATTTCCAAATTCTAATCCGCTTTGTTCGTCTGCGTGAGGCAACGGCTATTATCCCTGCGTAAGTGTAACGAGCTAGTTGCAATTATATGCTGATTGTAGTCAGTGTGTCGCTAAACGCCGGCTGGTTGCGTTCTTCGTATCGGAGGACATGCACTTGCGACACCGTAATAGCCATTCACCAGCCACTTGCACCACATTTTACTCTTTTGTTGCCCACCGTAACTACAAGTACCTATATGCAGAATATTGTTGAAGCATTGCCTAGAAGTGATGTTAAAGTAATGTGGCTTATCCCGACATATGTAAATATACCAATGTTTCTCACCGTTAGTAATAGCATCTGCTATTTGGCTTAACATATTGTAGAAGAGCGCATATTGGTTGTATCCAGCAGTAAAATGTGGATATAGACCATGAAATTGCAATTAAATCATACAATGCGCGAATTACGCTGTAATTGAATTTCATAACATCTATCTGGTAATCAATTGACTAAGAGTAGTCTGGGGCACTATTAGACGTATCAAAGTCAGCCGGTAGTATAATCGCCTAATGACTAATCGGTTAGCACTGTGACTAATTGCCAAATGTTTCTTTGCAGGTAATGCCACCGGGATAAAGAAGCAAATGGAGCGTTTCAATTGCCTAGACCGGATTTGGTAACAGACTCAATTCCAATTTCATTAAATAAGACTCTTGCTACGCGCTGCAGGAGTTAATTAGAAACCGACCGTCTACAACCTCTAATTACATAAAGTAGCATTACCATAATCAGTAAGGACGTCCGCCATTAAAAACTTCTCATTCGATTCCACAAGAACTGGCTTTTTATGCCCATAGTGTACTAGTACTTCTGCATTCATATACTTACTCACAATCAAAACACGACTATACAACACACATACTTACGAATTTTTATTCCTTTTGGGTTCAGCAAAATATCGGGAGAATGATGGCACCACTGTTAGATTGAAAACAAACTATAGGTGTAGCAATATCATAAAATGGAAAATGTGAATCCAATCCGAGCGAGCAAGAATTCAATCAACAATTTAAAAGAAATTTCACAGTTCCATAAAATAAATATTATCTATTTACAAAGCCGTGTAATAAATTATAACTGTCAATCCCCATGGAAATGGAAGATTTATGCCAGCCACTAGCTCTATAATCATGCGCATAAATTACGTCAATCGAATGATTTCTCGATAACTGATAGGTTCACGGTGAAAACAACTAGTAATTTGGACTTATGTAATCGTCCGTCACTGCGAATTTGCAGATTAGAAAGCACTTCGAAAGAAAATCGAATCAACAAAGCCAATATTAAATAACAATAAGTTACAAAATAAACAACAACATTGTTAACTCTAGTATTGTATTTATAGAATGTTCACAAATGCATCATACCCATCTTTGCATACATTTCGGCGGCTTACATTCTATTACCATCGAGTATTCTCATCATAGTTAACATGTTAGAGAATCAAATATTATTATTCCCTACCAAGGCGACTGTAAAAATCATATTAACTACACCTAATAAGCTTTAAACGATGCTGTCGAAACCATATAAGATAAAGGTAGCGTGATTATTCTCTTTTTATCATGTTGTGCGAAACATGTTTAAAAATGTGTATACAGTTATGTTCCTCGAAATGTTTTAAAAATAGCTTCAACTAAATTGGTAGCTATAAATTAACCCCACTGATTATGATCACGCAGTAACTAATTTGAATTGCGTATTTATTCAAATATCCCCTGATTAGATCGACTATAACATTCATCATTTGATATTTATCGTGAGTTTATTCGTTGCCACCTATTTGAACAGGGCGTATAAATCCAAAATGTTCTCACTTAATCGAAAAATAAACAATCAACAATGTTGTTGCAACGGATAAAGCAATTAAGATTTTTATCAGAACAAAACTGTTAGCGTTCATAGGCGAATAACAGTGATAGCTATTGTACATCCACTTAAGCAATCACCTCAAGGAAAAGTTAAAGAACATCTTTTATCATTGATGGTCAATGTACAATCGAACGTAGGATTTTATTCGTTCTAAAAGTATCTTTGAATTAATTTATGTTATGTTTTGTTGAGCTAATTTTTGGATCTCAGTATTTACCTAAATCTACATAACATGACCAAGTGTTGAAATATCTATGAAAAGCTAAAAGCCGTGGTAATGCTTACTATAATTTGTAAACGCAGATGATTATCACAACCGTGACTATTAAAAGTATTGTTTTGACTAAGTAGCCGTATTATTTTGCTTCACACACACAAACTTAGTGTGCGAAATGAATTGCATTTGATATTCTTAGAACAGCATTGAAATAAAATATGCAGTACATAATCGTAAGTTGTCTTGCAATTACGTAACAATAGTGTTACAGTTACACAAGGAAGTGAGCGCGATCATTTTATAAGGACATAACGCTTGTAAGATCCCTTGAGCTCGCAGCGTGGTTTCAAAACGTTAAAGCTACAATCGTGACTGTCGACAACTAGAGCCTTCACCGCGTAGCACTGAGACTGGTCATGGGAATTAGCATGACCACCTGCTTCCACCAACTGCTTTATCTACGAAACTTATCACTTGAATACATAACTAGGCGACTGACGCGCACAAATCTTACGAAAACCCTTTTAGTTAGAGCACCAACCACTCATTACGCGGCGCTTGATCGAGCGGAAAATCATTCACATACCTGAATGCGGTTATATATAAATCAAACATTTTTTCCACCAGTACATGTTGCGTATAATTCATTGAGAAATGGAAATAGAAACTATGTTTTATGATTACAGATGCAAATCCACAAGACCAAGCCGCAGAACAATCGTCCTGGTGGCAGTCGGCGACCGCAGTGCCATTCCGGGATACAGCGAATAGTGATGTCTTTGCTTCCACGCACGGGCTCGTGCAGACGCATCCCGCCATAAAAGACCCCTTTTCCGCCTTTGGAAGCGTATCGAGTACCAAGGACCCCTTCCCTTCGTTTGGAAGCACGATAGGGCCATCCGCTAATCCATTCTTCCAAGGAGGCAGCGGTCCTTTCAGTGGAGGCCTAAGAAGCAACCCATTGCCGCCGACCACAAGAACCCTGTCAAGCAAGGCTACCATGAGGCATCTGGACTTCACCAGCAGCGCCACCTCTGAGTTGAGGAGAAACCCAGCACTGTCTGCCCCTGATGAATGTGCCAGGGCGTGCAGAGAAAACGAACCGCCACGAATTTGTTACTACCACTTTACGCTTGAATACTACACTGTTTTGGGAGCGTAAGTAATTTTCTCTATTCTAATTACCAAACAAAACACTATTAGGAACTATATACATATATGTAGATGATAATTTATG